>JAPWTK010000578.1:0-261016 GCA_029963805.1 Aromia moschata
GCGGACGGCCGATTCACCTTCTGAAATTTGCTGTCCGGGGTTGTAAACAGATCTTGATGCGGGTGGGGTGACTCCGGAAAGCTTTCTGAGCATGCATTAACTCTCTTTGACACACCCTCAGTCGTCCTTATCGCCTTCACATCCTCTTTGGCGTCCCATCAACCTCTTTTTTTGACCATCCCCACAAAACTTTTGTGTGGATTTGTACAACCCCTCAGCGTGACTAGCCTGTGGCCATATAATGCTATGATATAAATTCGAGACAAATTGACAATACACAGCCTTATACAGGGTCGGAACCAGATGGGGTGGGTGGGGGGTTGGAGTAAGGTGTGGCTTGGAGAGGTGTTTGGGTTGTCAAAGGGTGGAAGCGAGTTGGGGTACTTACATCAATTTATTAGGCAGCATTAAGATCAATGGATTCGCCCAACAGATGTCAAACCACGTAAAACCCTGCGTGAATGCAAAGGGGTGGCTTAGTGATCTGGAAATGGGTTGAAAAAATGGGACAGCGACCAAATATACAGAATTTATTGAGGAGGTCTTAATGTCTGCCGGGATCAAGTTTTACCCGACGGTGTCCTTCAAAGGTCGATCCTGTAGGTCTTTGAAATTGCCATCAAAATCTTGCGAATTCAAATTTCGACATGGGGTTGCCTTTTTGGGGTGTGGACGACAACCGTTGAGGGTCTCAATGTAGCGCCTTCCGGACTTTCAAACCAATCCTATAGGCTACCGAAATTTAAAAACCGCAAGTTTCTAACTCAAAAAGAACGCAAATGGCGCTAATCTAAAAGGGGTTATACAAATTTTGATGAGCAGTTTATAATGGTATCGATCAGATAGAAATGTCGTACTTGAGAGGTAAAAAAAAACTATTTGATAGTAAAATCGCAACAGGTACTATCTATAGTTATTAGTCGACGTTTGAATAAATAAATAAATAAATAAATCCTCACCACTCAGCGTAAAAATTCACCTCAAATATTATAAAAATTGTGGTGAGTTACTCATGTTAATGACACTCCTATTGATTTAATTGCCATTCGACAACTTGTCTCTGGTTTTATCCCAGCATTATCCGATATTATGTATGTATGTACATATGTATATTCACGCCGAAAGTTGTCACTCACAGCCAGGCATTTTTTTTCTACTTCTTTTCAGTTTAATTCTGTAACCATTCCATTATTTTATTCTTAACTCCATTTAGAGGCCTGTCTCAAACGGAGGCAGTTATAAACTTTGTAGAAGTTTAATTCATTTTTATTAGTCTGAACTTTATAAGTGAAACGGGAAATTTACGGTACTTGACGTAGCACTCGAAGAGTCATTGAACTAAATAATACATTTTTATTTACCATAAATGTATAGAAAACTCTAAATTTACAATAAAAAAAAAATCGTTATCAGTCATTCGTGCTATGGTACTGATTTGTTTTTAGTTCTGACGGGATTACAGTTTGTTAAATTCTAATAAGCCTAAGTTGAAGGTGGTGTCTCGATCGTTTAAAATATATTGCTAAAATAGTAAAATTACCATATTTTCAAAAAATCCGAAATTCCGAAAATATTAAACCGTTTTCAAAGTTCTTGAACCCATATTAATGGGAAATCTTCAGAGTATACTGTATATGTGCCTATCTAAGCCATTTTGGAATTTTTTTCATAGACATGAAAAAAATTTAAAGTTGAACCACAAATGTGAAAATTTAAAAGTCCTGTACCAAACATTCCTATATTTCTAAAAGAAAAATACTGTGTAAAATACGCTGCGGTTTATTAAAATTTCATAAACAGTGATTCAACGAAAACTGTGAGGATGGTAGTGTTTTGCATGTCTAATTGTAAGATATTTTGTTCCAAAATGCCTCAGTCAGTCAGATACATATATACTCTGAAGATTATTCTTTAATATGAGTCCTACACCTTTGAAAAATATTTAATATTTTCAATTTTTTTTTTAATTAAAAGATACAGGTATATAGGTTACATTTATTTTTTTATTTATTTTTTAAACCAAAATGGCGGCCGTCGATCCTTGTTCCAATGCAGCTACTTCAGGCGGACATGTCTCATGTTATTGAGATTTTTCTACGACGCTATTCATCTGAAATCAAAAAATGAAACATTTTTATAAAATATAGGGTTGTTGTTAGTGTTTTTTCATAGGGCTTTTTTGAAATTCAAATTTTACGCGATTTGGTGCAACTTTGAAAAAAAAAGTTCGATTTTCACCTTAAATTTCTACCTTTAAATTGTTATTAAAAAATCGAATTTTTGCAATATCAAATCGTATGTTGATCACTAATGACATCATTTGTGAGTATTTTAAAAGAAAAATCATTAAAATCGGTTAATTAGTGTCCGAGAAAAATCTCATTCCAGTTTCAAAAACGTTGTTTTGAGAAAAATGCGTTTGAAGTTTTTTTTTACGTTTTTTTTTTCATATAATTATGAAATTTTTTTACTTACAGTTCGTCATCAATTCGGGGCCCGTACAGGACACCCTCCTCTGCCTTGTAGACCTCATTTTGGCTTCACGTCAGATAGCGTCACGCATGTTTTCCATTGAATCCGTATTTCGCCGAATACGGATAATAAGTAACAGGCCGTAATAAGTTGTCAATTCGCCTATTACCTTGATGGTCAGTGTTCCTGTACCTCTTCCCCTGAGTCCCTTGTTTGTTTTCTTCGCATTACGGAGCCTGGTTCCCATGCGTTTTTCTCCATGCGTTTTTCCGACGCGTTCCTTTTTCATTACTTTCGGATCGTTGTTGTACGGGTCCAAATCCAAAGTCGCCTTGGAGGTCTTATTGTCCCCGTCGCCAATATACTGAGCATATTTTACAGTATGCTTTTTCTTCGGATCGTTGAAACACTTTTACCCCTTTTACACCTTTACACTGTCCACCTCCACTTTCCCCTGCGTGACTCTTTTCAAGCGCCGGGACCGTCGTCACTAATCCGGCTGTAACTCGAAATCTAATACACGGATCACTTTAAAATTTCAGGACAATAAATTTGAATGTATAACGCATCGATTTCAGTAAAAAAAAAAACGATTTTTTGAAACCGAAAAGCGGGAAAGCCCCTTAAATAAATATTATGTCCGACGTGCCGAAGGGTAAAAAACGACCTCACGCCGACAAAGTAAATAAATTTATCACGGATTTTCCGGATTTATACTATAATGGTGCTATGATAATGTGTAAGGTGTGCAGAAAGAAACCTAACCTGTTGGGATAAATATGACTGCAAAACGCACGTTAATAGTGCGCGACATATACAGGAAAAAGATTGGCGTTCTTCGAAAAACATTCGTTTATGTTCGATTTATTGCTAATGTCGATTATGTGTGATGTTCCGTTGCAGATACTGGAGAAAAAACCTTTTTAGGGTGTCTGGAATAAGTACTGTCCCCAGATATCGTTACCAAGCGACATAACATTACGTAAATACACTCGAACCCCTCTTAATTCACCTTCGCTTAATTCACATCCTCTCTTATTTCACTACGTTTCCCCCTATTATGTCGCGAAACCGTCCCGGTTAAGTCGCCGCCTGTAAAAGTTTTAGAACTACTAAGAACTATTTGGTTTGGAAATTGGATTCTCGCATGAATACAATTTTTATTGAAAAAAATGATTGTGTAATACATTAAATATGGACACCTAACCTTTAAAATAGGTTAGGTGTCTTTTAAAAATATTTAACCTTTAAAATATTCATTCAAGTGGAAAATTGAACTTTGTCACGCACGACCGTGTATACCTCCGTTTATTTTTTTTGTTCAGTTGGCTCATTTTTCGTTATAACAAGTGCTGTAGTGTATCTCTAAATATTTTTTTTGCAGCTAAAACGCGAAAAAGTTGACGTTATGATCGCGACTTAAGCGAGACTAAATTTCGCTACTTACGCGAGGTGATGATGCACGGATTTGGTGAATTAAGAGGGGTTCGAGTGTACAGACATCCAAAAAAAAAGTCATTAAATCTGGCTATGAACGAGAGAGACAGAAATAGCTGTTATGTTGAAGCTCAAAGCGAAACTTTGTTGTTGTCAAATATTTAACAAGTGGCTGTCACAATTGCAAAATACATAATGGCTGTCACGTAATGTGATGGCCTTTACAGTTAACCCTTCGGTTGCAACATGGCTTCAACGTGAATGTTTGACAACATCGGTCCCTGAGACCTTTTAATTTTTATCACAAAAGATAAGGTATAAATAATATCGATAATACATTTTTAAGAATTAATTTTTATAAAAAAGCAGGAATAGAAACAATATATATCAATCTTTCAATTTTAACTTGAAAGTTACTATAAGGGTATGACCTTGATTTTTCTTTTTGTAACCAATTTCGCGGAATTTCTAGGTGTTTCCATACTTTTTCCCCACAGTGTAGTATAAATCCGGAAAATCCCTGATAAATGTATATACTTTGTCGGCGTGAGGCCGTTTTTTACCCTTCGGCACGTCGGACATAATATTTAATGTTAAATATAGCGCGTCTCTCAATTCCATTGCAGACGGTTTTGTCTAGCCGATCGGTTGGCCGGGCTCTAATGATGCCTTTAATTGTTGACTGTAGATGTTCAAACTTTGATATTTAAATTTTTTATTTTTGGTTTTCATTCAACGAATCATGTCACTGGATCGTTTCATTTCAATTAAAGATGATATGATATAGCACAGAGTGAGCAAAACTCGATGTCTTAACTCTATTATAAGAAAAGGAAAAACGATAAAAAAAATCTGGAAAGAGGTTCTTAAATGGGATTGAGTAAGGTCCATTTTTAAACCGAATTTACATATTTGGAAACTAAAGTAATGACGTCATCGAATTTTTTTCCCAGAAACATACCTATATTTTCGCATATTTAAAAAGAGCCAATTTTTCTGAACACATTTTGTAAAGAAAAAAAATTGCAATATTTTCCGTTAATAAATTATAAGCAAATTTGTAAAAAAGTATTATCAAAAATTCGCAATCGTCACGATTTAAACAAGTAGCATTTGTAAGCAAATAGCAAAGTTGCATCTGTCAATAATTAAGCTAATGATTGACAAATATTGTTTTGTTGTCATTTGACTTTGAAAAATGTTCACGCACAACGAAAAAGTCGACATGTTATTAGTTTATGGGGAATTTCAAAAAGAACCCTAGAAGAGCAGTTCAGTTATGCGCCCAGAGATACCCTGAACGTGTTATTCCAAGCATAAATATATTTGCAAGATTGGAACGCAATTTACATGCAAATAACAAGGCCTTCTTCTCGAAAGGGAAGAAATTTTTTTTAAAAGGGTCAATTCTGATAATACTGTTGCCACTGTTTTGCAGTATTTTGAAGACCATCCAAGGAACTCGATTCGGCAAGCCTGCCGTGAGTTGAATTTAAAATATAGTTCGGTATGAAAAATTTTTGAAAGAAAATGGTTATCACGATTATAAACTTCACAACTTAGAACACTTGGCAGATCAACATAAACAACGAATAATTAATTATGTTGCCCAAGTGATGGTAAACTTAGATATCAATGACAATCGGTTTTTCCACCGTGTTGTGGACGGACGAAAGCCGTTTTGTTAGTAACGGTAAGCCCAACAGAAATAATGAACATTTTTGGGCTACTGAAAATCCACATTTTGTCATTCCGATTGATAACCAAGGACACTTTTCAAATATCCCTCACATTTTGCATAGTGAGGGATATTTGCAATTTCTTCAGACACAACTTCCTGCTTCTTGAAAATGTACCATTACAGCTTGCGAGCAAACATGTGTTTCCAACTGACGGAGCTCCACCGCATAAATCAAGAATTCTCCAACAATATTTAAGTGAAACTTACGGAGAAAATTGTATAGGTATAAATGGACCGATACCCTGGGCGCCTAAATCACCGGACTTGACCCCACTAGACTTCTTCTTGTGGAGAACTTTGAAAAATAAAGTTTACAGAACATCATCTGTTAACTTGGAACATTTAAAAGAATACATCAGAAATGCTTGCGATGAACTATCTAGAGAAATGTTACGTAAGGCTTCAGTGAGAGAAGTAAGGCGGATATTGGATAAGTGTTTAGAAGTAGGAGGTGGTCTCATTGAAAATTTGTTGTAGTGATTGCCTACATACCGTGTTTCTTTCTGTGATAATAGTAGTAATATATTATGTGTTTTGTAATGTCAAATTAATAAATAATACTAATTAATAATGTTTAATTATTGACAGATGCGACTTTGCTATTTGTTTACAAAGGCTACTTGTTTAAATCGTGACGATTGCGAATTTTTGATAATACTTTTTTTTAATTTGCTTATAATTTTTTAACGGAAAAAATATTATATAAATTTTTATAAATTCGTTTCTTTACAAAATTTGTTTAGAAAAATTAGCTCTTTATAAATATGCCAAAATATAGGTATGTTTCTGGGGAAAAAAATTTGAACGTCATTACTTCTGTTTCCAAATATCGAAAAATATCCAAAGGTTTAAACTGGATGTTACTCAATCTCATTTAAGAACCTCTTTTCAGATTTTTTCTATCGTCTTTCCTTTTCTTATAATAGAGCTGAGACATTGAGTTTCGCTCACCCTGTACATACGAGTAATTGTTCTTTCACGAAGTTTCACTGTTTGAAAGAGTATTGAGAAATATCAATTTGTATATCAAGTATTTACTTGAAGCAGATATTTGAATAGCGTAGGGTCACAGGTAAACATTTGAAGTTACAGGTGTCAGCTGAAGTTACACGTTTTTATCCTATTGAATGAACTCTAGTTATTTTACTAAAATAGTAATCCCGTTCCTCCGGATATTACAGGAAAGCGGGCTATTCAATACCATTCTAGAATCATTGAGCAATTGACGCGTAATGGCTTCATTATTAATAGGAAAAGTACTGTTGATAGGGCAAGCCTTTCCCCAGCAAAAACGCCTACCTCCATAATATACCGACACCGAATTATCGATATTTCGCTCATGGGAAAGTATGGATATTTTGTTCGTGTACCTGCATACTCCCGACCTTCTGCCAATCGATTTGGAATATAATTAATTTCCCGGTGCTTACGGTGATGAGTGCCTTTCCTCTTTCGGTGGGGGAGAGCAGGAAAAAAGTAGGCAAGAAAATTGTTCCGCCTGTCCTCATTGTCTCTGAATCGCAAAAATTTTAATATAGGTACTTTAAGTCCGTCCACTAGAAGCTTTCTAAATATATATATATTTTTTTTGTAGAAGATGCAAAGGGATGTTATTGAAGAGTATACAGGAACTGTTATAAAAGTGTCTGTTGTCACATCTGACGTCCGGTTTCGTCGGAAGTTACTACTACTTCATCACATGAATTCTTGTCGTCTTCCTGAATCAGCAGTTATATACGAGGTGTGTACATTAAGTAATGAGACTGGCAACGTAGCGCCCGATCTAGTAACACTGCGGAGACGGGACTTGGAAGGGCGGTAGGTTAGCATGTAATGCACCTTCAGTACAAGTTTGAACTTGTTAGAGTTATTTGTTTGTTCTTTGTGACTGTTTTCGTAAACCGTTTTTTTCTAGTGTGTTTTAAAAATGAGTGGCATTAATTTTGAGCAACGGTGTGCTATCAGGTTTTGCTTCAGAGTTGGACACAACGCAACGGATACTTTTGCAAAATTTCAATACGCCTGCGGAGACAGTGTTTTTTTTCAAGAGCCCAGGTTTTTCGGTGGTTTAAGGCGTTCTCAGAAGGAAGAGAGTCGATTGAAGATGAACCCCGCAGCGGAAGGCCTTCATCTTCAAGAACCGATGAAAATGTCGAATAGAATACGGGATTCTGTGCGTTCAGATCATCGGATGACGACAAAAATGATCGGGGGAGAGTTAAATTTGAATCTAAACATCAAGTACAACTGGATATTGCATCACGACAATGCGCCTTGTCACACAGCCATTTCAGTAAACGAGTTTTTAACCAGTAAAAACATTCATGTGGCTCCTCAGCCTCCTTATTCGCCTGACTTGAGTCCTTTTTCTGTTCCCGAGATTGAAAAATCACCTCAAGGGACGTCATTTTTAGACCACAGAAAACATTTAAACGGCTGTAACCGACCAGCTGAATGCTATTCCAGTATATGTATGTTCTAGCACCGCTATGAGAAATGGAAGAACCGCCTCCAGCACTGTGTGGCTTCCCCAGGAAGTTATTTTGAAGGAGACAATACTGAATTGTATTCTATTCGAATAAAATAATTTAAAAAAATCAGTCTCATTACTTCATTTACAAATCTCGTATATGTAGTTCTGAATAGTTATTTTTTTTTAAATACCGGAGTAGTATAATTTGTTTTAATTACTTAACGGACAATTTCTTCAAATACATTGAACTCAAGACTTTTAGATACAAAAAATATACAAATGTATATATCACTGGTCCCTGGGAAGACGAGATAATGCATAATATACAAGGTTTCTCAAAAAAAGACTGTAATATAGCTACTCAAAAAAAAGCAAAAAAAAAAACTGCATACACATAAATCATTTTACATTCAGAGCTCGTGCTCGAACTACACCTAAAATTTATCCAAAAATATACAAATATACAGGGTGTTCCGTTTAAAATAACAAAGCAGCTTATATGAATATGAACACTTCATAGGTTCGGGTAACTTTTATTTGCAACATTTTTTTCCTTAAATTTGCAGTAACAGAGTTATGAAAGAAACCGCGTTAGATGGAACACCCTGTAGATAAATAAACATCTTGGTTATCCTTTTTGGAAAAACTCAAAATACAATTTTTCTTTCTCCAAATTCTCCAAAAATATTACCTTGCAGAATATACAAAAAAAAAATAACAAAAACTTTTAAGCAAAAAATAAACAATTTGTGGAGAATGTCGAACAAAAAAGATCAATTTTAACAAGATTTGTAGAACAATACACTTTCGTAGTTACGAATCACCGAACCGCAACAGGAAACTTTAGTATTAATATGGTATTAATGTGGTGATCATCTACCCATGATGTCAATGCGGTTGGCGAAAGACGCATCGAATACAGCGTAGTATTTCGGTTTGTGGAATGTATGGGTTTTTATGTATGTATTATCAATGTGTCAAAAATAGAGAAACATGTTAATTTGCCCGCATCTCCCCTACCTGCCCTCTTCCACTAATTTTCTCTCCTCGTGTCGGCATGGCTAACGCGATAAAATTTTTACAATCCGCCGTTTTATTATAGACGAAAAGAGACCCTCTGTCGCTTATAACGCTGTCTACAGTGGGTATGTGATTTCTACTATCAGGTGGTGTATGTATGTGATGTTACAGTACTGATTAATTACATTTTGTATCGAGGAACAGAAAAAAGAATATTGATGTGAAATATTATGGTAAGATCAGATTTTAATTAATGTAAGATTAAAAACTGTAGTTGTCTTTTATACGATACCATCCTTCTAGCTATGTATATATAGTTTTATATTTAAAGAAATGCGAGTTTTTTCCATGTAACACTCCGGTGGATTTTGAAATGTTCGTGATGATATATGCAGCAACTGTTAATGTACCGATAATGCCTTAGTTGTAGTCGATCTATTAGTTCTAACCAAATTTTTACTGATAATATTAGATTAGTAATTATACATTGAGAGACTAAAGTTTGGAATAAAATTAAAAACTCAGATTTTTTTGATATTTGAACGAAATGCTTCGACACGTAATTTTTATTTTCAGTTTAGAGTTTTTCAAGAAATAAAGAAAATATATAGGGCGTTCGAGTTTCATGTACGCTGTCAATTTTATTTTTTTTTCAAATGGAACACCCTGTATCGTCTTACATTTTTGTGTAGGTCTTTGAGAGACAATTTCAAAAAATTTAACATTTGTCACCTGTCTAAGTGCGATCGTCAATTGTCTGACGTAAAAGTCTGTTTGACATTTACACTCTAATTAGCTTAAAAGTGGCAGTTAAAAGCTAGTAGTAAGTGTCACTAGAACGTAGATTAATTACTTCGGGCCGACTCGTCCTCCGGATTTCAATCCGTGTGATTATTTTTTATGGGCCTATTTAAAAGGCAAAGTCTACATATATCACACAACCACCTAACATTGAAAATTTAAAAACGGGAATTATAAATGAAATTCGGGGAATCACACCTCAAGTTATTAGAAATGTGTTAAGCGAATTTGAATATCGTGTGGCTGTAGCTCAGGAAGTTTTTGGGGAGCATATCGAACATTTAATTTAGGTGTATTTTTATTTGTTATCTATTTTGAAAACTAGGTACAGCTTTCTCCATGTTACGTTGTTTCTGTTACTGATACTAGTTAGATACATTTCCCAATTCAACAGCTGTTAGCTCGATAGCCACGAAAGTAACAGGTAATAAATGTTATATTTTTTAAATTGTTTCTCAAAGGTCTGCTCAAAGATATAAAAAAATATACTATAACTATTTCTTGATAACTCTAAACTGAAAATAAAAATCAAAGCATTTCGTTCAAATATCAATAAAACCTGAGTTTTTAAATTTATTCCAAACTTTAGCTCCTCACATATATTGTGTTTATAATTTATTAAATGTATAAATACAATATTAACTGTGAAGTGTAATTACAGTAATTCGTGTTTTTTGTTTAGATTAATTAATTATATTGCTAACTGGGAAAAGCTGAATTTTTGGTGTCTTCTCA
The DNA here is from genome assembly GCA_029963805.1 of Aromia moschata. NCBI lineage: Eukaryota > Metazoa > Arthropoda > Insecta > Coleoptera > Cerambycidae > Aromia > Aromia moschata. Next base: position 10,680 of record JAPWTK010000578.1, read on the forward strand.
GTTTTTTTTTTTTTTTAGGATTACAATAGCAATTCTAGACAATACCTTTTGTAAGCCTAAACAATTCTGTAATTATAAATTTTCTGGTTCTCTGGCGGAGTTCTGGTAAAGATCTAAAACTTGAAATCATATAAAATACTCAAATATTTTTGATATTATGATATGTACATTATGTATTAAAATAGCTTTGTTAATTAATTTTTTTAAATACAAATGAGTTAAAATATGTATACAGAAACAAGAGTGTTTTTGAGTAATATATATTCTTATATTAAAAGGGCATTTCTTTATAACAAAGAAATAGTCTTTCAACATCAAAGTGTTGTTGTATGTTTTTACTCTTTTTGAGTAACACGTGTATTAGTATCTACTTACTCTCTAGATAAAAGTGACAACAAACAACTGTTAGTGATACAAACAACTGTACGAAATTCGTGAAAATAATACGCGTGGTGTATCGTCCTCTGTCTGTGTGAACTGTTTGGAATTTGCACCTTTAACTTCAGTAGATGTTGAAATATCATTTTCCTTCTACAACCATATGTACAGTCCAAATCTCTCACGTTTAAAGAGAAGAAATGTAGAAAGACTACTGGTTGTGGCAACGTAGGGTAAGGTTGGTTAAGTCGTACCACGACCTAAGTCGTACCCCGGTAATATCTCGTCTGATACTTATAAATTAGACCACCCAGTGTCGTCAACCTGTACTAATTAGTTGAGCAAGCAAATCTAAACAATTGGAAAGCCAGCGGGCTTCGTGAAGCAAAAATAATTAAAAAGTAAGTTTTTTGTACAGTTTTCATTAAAATTTTTGGATAACGGATAAAGGTTTTGGCGAATTCCAAAAATATTTCTTCTCCTTAGGCTTCCCTCTGTTGATTGTACCTAAACAATTAAAAACAAAAATAAAATTAACAAAATGGCGTCCAGAAAACAAAAAATTTGGAAAAATCCGAGATATCTGTTATTATAAAATTGTAGCAATTTTTTTTTTCAATCTGATTTTAGGTATAATTCATGCGTCATAGTGTTTTACAACTCATGTATAAATTTCAAGTTGATATCTTTCACGGTTCTCGAGATATCGTGGTAAAATCATCAAAAAATGTAGTTTCGAGAAAATCGCATGCAAAGTTTCGGTACAATATTTGTGATAGAACAGTCGTACGGAAACAGAAACGTTTCGACTTTATTATTAGGTCGTCTTTAAAGTGTGTTTACAAATTAAAACTTAATTCTACTCTCTATATTGCATAGAGAACCCTAGAAATTAGAATAATGCTCAGACCGTTCGGTCGGGACCGACCGCGCGAATATCTGCGTTTGGCCGGCCGCGCGTCACACTACGTTTTACGCTCTCTTGACCTCAATTTTTCAAAAAAATAAACGGGAAGATATTCCTAAAGGATCACAGTATCGAAATATGCAAAAAACCGAAAATCGATTTTTTCGAAATTTCAACCCTCCCTAGTCCCCGTAACACCTATTTGTAATACTTATCTGGCAATCATTTAGGCATAATCAAATGGTAGAACTGAAAGAATTGTTTCTAATTTTGTATTTGTTCATATGATCTCTGGTTAGTTAATTATTTTTCTGTATAGTTTATTATGTATTTAATAAAGTCTATTTTCTAAGTACGACTAAGGCTATAGGTGGTACGAATTAGGTGACTAGGCGACTTAATCGTAGCTAAGGTATATTTTTGAAAAACGTTAAAATACCTATTTTCATGAAAGATTTTCATTTTTCTATGATTGTTGATTAAATGGCAACTAAATAAAGATTCAGTAGATGCAGAAGATTTTGTTTTATTTAAATTGCACTGAATATTACAATATTATTTCCTTAAGGGGTACGACTTAAGCAACCTTACCCTACGCTCAAGTAATGAAGACAGTCGGTGTTTCTGATTGACACATTTTTACTCCTGGTTTTTTGGTCTCTCATGTGTGCTTCCGTCAATCACATGACGGATTACGAGTCCGACCCTGCGTTGTAGCACAGTTTCCGGACCCTAAACATAAACCGATATACATACATAAATTTACATAAAATGTTGTTAAAATTACGTGTTGCATATTCTTGAGATTGCAAATCTGAATCCTTGTACCTTCCAGATTACGTGTACAACCCGAAGGAGGCCAGGATACGGAAGGCGATGAGAGAGGCCACGAGGGACCGTTCGATCGGTGCTTCCCCGATGCTTCCGCGGCCCAGCGCCCGACGGGCCGCCTCCCACGCTGCTCCAGGGTGGGTGCCAGCGCACGAGGAGCACCTCATGATGGTAAGAACTCGTTCAATAAATTGCGTCGATTATGACTTTTTGTCAACTAAGGTATATGGCATACGAGGCATTCCTTTAGACTTATTTTACGTCTTGTCCCTACAATAGAAGCCAAATAGTGGAAGTCAATCCAGAATATACGAAGCACGCTTCAAAAATTTAAGTTTCGCGCGCTACCCAATTGTAATCAAAATCAAGATTTAAAAAAAATATATATTTTTGTATATGTCCGTGAAAAATCCAAAAACGAAAATTCATTGGAAATGTATGCCAGGAATTCCCGCTAGTCTCCCGAGTCCATAGCAGTCAAAGCTCTAAAAGCACAATAATTTCTTCCAAGACGCCTCCGTTACTGTTACTGAGACAGGATTTTAAAATTACAGTCCGTCAAAGTTACTTGTCGGAAATCCATTTTGATAAATAACACTACCCTGCAAAATTTTGAAAATCTTGTGCCCTGGACAATGAATAGTTGTTTCTGAAGTAATTTTTTCCGCTGAAACCAAATCCTTAAAATTCTAACCTAAAATTGCAAAAACACTGTTTTTTGACATATTTGAGGTTATGTAGCACCGCGCATTTTTTTTTCTCAAAAAAACATGTGCTGGATCTTATTGTACAAGTCTTCCTCTTTCAAATGCCGTTGAGTTTGCTCAAATAATTTTTTTTCGCCGACACATCGCGTTTTGAAATGACGTTTTTTTTTTTGTTTAAAAATTCGAATTAGTTATTAAAACGCCGGAAATTTGCCGGAAGTATAGTACAAAGCAAGCCGAAAAACAGCTTTTTTGTAAAAATTTAAAAAAACTAATTTTTTTTCGGAGTTATAGCTGTTTTTCGAAAAAAAGGTGTTTTCGTAAATCGGCTTTCCTTGCCCAAAGAATGGTCGTACAGAGGCAATTGAAAGCTTATTTTGTTTGTGAGGACTTATACTACAACTATATTTACTAATTATATCGATTATATATATTTTTAATGTGAACAAACGCATTTAAAAATTATGCAAAATTTTCGGACCGGTTTTTTGATAATATCTTTCTCATTTTTCATGGCATCAGATTTACAGTTGCACGATTGAATAGTGCTCCTCAAAAACACACATTTTGAAAAAAAAATGTTTTTTTCTACGACTTCAGAGAGCCAATTACAAGCAGAGATATTGATGATTTTGTAAGCGCAATCGATTTTGAACGCGCGATTACGGTTTTCCGCTGGCTGAGAGAGAGAGTCGACAGCGCTCCCCCCACTCCACCGCTAATATTGCACAGACTTCACGTATTTTTTTGTGAAAAGTATGTTTTTATGATTAATTTGCGCAAGGAAGAAGTCGATGTGACGTAAAACACGCCGTCAGTGAATTAAAAAAAATTATCTCTGCTCCCTGAATTAAAAAAAAAAAACATTTTTTTTTTCAAAATGTGTGTTTTGAAGAGCGCTATTTAATGGTGCAACTGTAAATCTGATGCCATGATAAATGAGATAGGTATTATCAAAAAACCGGTCCGAATTTTTTTTTTATTGTTATATTTAAAAATCATTTTTAAATGCATTTTTTTCACATTAAAAATGTATACTTGTATAATCGATGTAATTAGTAAATATAGTTGTAGTACAAGTCCTCACAAACAAAATAAGCTTTCCATTGTCTCTGTACGACCATTCCTTGGGCAAGGAGAGCCGATTTACGAAAACACCTTTTTTTCGAAAAACAGCTATAACCAGGAAAAAAAATTATTTTTTTAAATTTTTACAAAAATTATGTTTTTCGACTTGCTTTGTACTATACTTCCAGTAAATTTCAAGCGTTTTAATAAATAATTTGAATTTTTTATAACAAAAACAAAAAAAACGTAATTTACGATGGATTTTTCGATTTTTCTCGAAAATTTATGAACCGATTTTTATGATCCAAAACTTATTTGAAAGATATTTTTCATAGCTACAACTTTCTGGTTTAACTTTTTCCGGTAGGAGTTGTAGTCTTTTTTTTAAACGCAAAAAAACGTTTTTTTCACTTTTGCGAATTTTTTTGCACATATTCGCCATTGAATTTGCTGTGGCAAAAAACGCTATCTTTTTTGAAATCGAAATATCTACATATATGCCCATATTTTTTGTTTACTGTTTACAATGTGTGTCAAATTAACATAGGGGCTCTGACAGATTGATTGGACTATAAATACAATTTAGGCGTTCCCATGTTCAACAAATGCGTATGCGTCGGTACAACAAACATGTCATTTTTTCGAATAAAAGGCAGCAACCAACTACTGCCAAGGACTCTGCCATTTTCAAAATAAGATAATTAGATTTCGTAGACAATTTCGTTAAAAATATGTACTTTTGTTTGATTTAGATAAAAAAATGGTGACACTTTCACCACTTTTGGAAGAAACAATTAATGAACATATCAATTCTGTTCATGTTTTTTCAATTTTTTTAAACGAAGTAACCTTAAGTAAAGTAAACTTAAGAATCAGGAAGAATGGGGTTTTTAAAACGCTTTTTATTTTTTTTAAACGAATGACAAACAAAAATATAAAATTTTAAATCAAATAGGTAACTAATGAATAATTGCTAAAATTTTATTTTTATTTACTTTATGTCATAAAATGTATGTTACCACCTGAAGGTGCTAGGGGCAATTTTCATTTGAATAAATGTTTTAAAACATTAGTTTTTTGTTTTTTTTGGTTTGGTTGGTTAGGTCCAGGAGTAAATAACAACTATTCGTTTGCCAACTTTCAGCTTTATTTCTCCTTATAGGGCTCACTACTTACAAAGTAGTATAAGATATAGTTTGAAAAATACTTACTGAGCTAACAATGTTGTTATTGTTGTCATGTAAGGTGGTACTTACAAACATTGCCACTTCTATCAATATAGTAAATGTTAGAAATATAAAGGCCTAAAAATATTATAGTATGAAGGTTTTTGAGAGAATCTAACATCTCATTAATAGGGGTGGGAAGAGTTTATTAATGGTTTGAGATGAATTTATGTTTTGAAATTTTGTTCCTCTCTAGATGTTGTAATAAACTGAATTTAAGTCGTCCATGTCACTACGTTTATTAACGCTATTTTTATTCATTTTTATTTCTACCATTTCTAATAGTATCGTTTTAAGGTTTGGTTCTGTTCCTAGTATTTTACAGTTTTCAAAGTTGAATTTGTGTTCTGGATTATTGATTATGTGTTCCACTAGTGTTGTTGTGTTTTTTTTCTTCTTTATTAGACACATACATAGTAATCGTTTTTTAAGGTTTGGTTCTGTTCCTAGTATTTTACAGTTTTCAAAGTTGAATTTGTGTTCTGGATTATTGATTATGTGTTCCACTAGTGTTGTATGTGTCTTTTTTTCTTCTTTATTAGACACATACATAGTAATCGTTTTTAAGGTTTGGTTCTGTTCCTAGTATTTTACAGTTTTTCAAAGTTGAATTTGTGTTCTGGATTATTGATTATGTGTTCCACTAGTGCTGTAGTGTCTTTTTTTTTCTTCTTTATTGGACACATACAGCTCTAGTGGAACACATAATCAAAATCACAAATCAATTTAAAAAAACTAAAAACATTACTTTAGAAATGGTAGAAATAAAAATGAATAAAAATAGCGTTAATAAACGTAGTGACATGGACGACTTAAATTCAGTTTATTACAACATTCTAGAAAGGAACAATAATTTCAAAACATAATATCTTCATTGTCTCAAATATAATAATACTGTTCCCACTCCCTAACACAAATGTGATATGCGTACGACAGGTTAGATTCTCTCAAAAACCTTCATTACTATAGTAATTTTTAAAGTGTATTGTCCTGTTAATAGTCTTTTGTCTTTATCTTTATAATACTATATATGTATATTAATGTTTGTAACGTACCACCTTACATGACAACAATAACAACATTGATGTAAGTAAAAGTTACAATTGCTTTTCTGTAGTAAGATGTAATTTTTCAAAATCTATATCTTATATCTACTTCTGTATAAAATTGTAGTGAGCCCTGATGAAGGAGAAATAAAGCTCCGAACGTTGGCAAAAATCGATAGTTGTTATTTACTCCTGGACCTAATCAACCAAACCAAAAACAAAAAACTAATAGAGAAGAAGGTCGCTAAATTCCCCACATATATGGAAAACGTTTTAAAACATGTTTCCCTAAAATAAACTACGCTTTAATATGTATTTAAGTCACGTACAAAAATTAACATTTTTGTATTTATTAAATAAAATGAAATTTAACTTTTTTTTAAACAAAACATTGTAGATGTGTCTAAAAGCCCAAATAATTGTGAATTACGTGTAAACTTCGTGCCGATAAATTGGAATACAAGCCGTACGCCACACAGGTTCGTTTGTAATTTAAAACGCTTTAAATAATTTTCTACTTGACGGCTCAGGAAACTTCTAGCAACTTCCGCACTCTGTTACATTGGCAATGCAGAAAAGTTCAAAAGTACCAAAGTAGTGTACTTACTTGTCGTTTTCCATCTCTACGAGATATTATCTTCATGCAGTTTTTCACTTTTCTCTCAAGTCCTCTTAAATAAAGAACTTTAGACTCAGACTTTCTCAACTAGCATTCGATGCTTGTCATTCGTCATTGAAATTTTCGCTATTAATACAAAAAATTCATAACAGTATATACAGCGGGTCCCAGAAAAAAATAGAACAGAAGAAACAATGTTAAAAATAATTTTCTGACGTCAAAATGTGGAATTATTGAGCTAAATGAATGCAGTGATACCACCACCCAGTTATATTGGAGTGTTTAATAACTTTTTACTCACTTAGTTTCATAAAATTTTACTCACTTAATTTACACACCTCGTATAACACTAATGTGTCCAATTTTACTTTCGTCGAAACTAATGCATTTAATGATGTCTTAACTCTCACTTTTTTGATTCGTTTTTTGTGATTTTTCTCGGATATATTCTCATCAACCCCTATTGTTTACTTCAGATTCGTGTTCAAGAGGTAAAATATTAAAGGATAACGTGGTCGCAACCTCACTAGACTACTTTTTTTGTGGGCATGTCTAATTTTTATCACGGCTGTCTGTCTCTTGAGGGGGAAGGAGGGTAGTCTTTCAACGACCGCCGAGATAATTAAAAGCAAAAGGCGGGCAAAACCAGAACTACGAGGCGCGTTCATAAAGTAAGGGCCGTTTGGTCACAGAAAAAAATGTACTCATAAGAAACAAATTTTATTGTCATATTTAGTTAGGTACAATCTTACTTTACTTCTCTACATAATCGCCGTTCACTTCTAAGCATTTTTCGTACCGCTGCACCAGCTTCTTTAACCCCTCTGCATAGAAGCTTGCCGCCTGAGAGTTGAACCAGTTGACAACGGCGTTTTTGAGTCCCTCTTCGGTTTCAAAACGTTGTCCACCGAGCCACTGTTTAAAATGCAAGATGAGGAAGTAGTCGCTAGGTGCAAGGTCGGGACTGTACGGTGGATGGTCAAAAAGTTCCCAACGAAAATCTTGAATTTTCTCATTGGGTTTGGCAGCAGTGTGAGGACGCGCGTTATCGTGGAGGAGGATTATGCAAGATGACAGTTTCCCGCGGCGTTTGTTTTGGATCGCACGTCTCAATTTTTTGAGCGTTTCGCAGTACACGTCAGCTGTAATTGTTGTCCCACGTTCCACGAAATCAACCAAAGAACATCGTCTTTGTCCCAAAAAACTGTAGCCATCAATTTTCGACTTGTGTACTGAGTTTGCTTAAACTTTTTCGGTTTTGGTGAAGATGAGTGTCGCCACTGCATCGATTGCAGTTTTGTTTCTGGGTTGGCGTAGGATACCCACGTCTCGTCCCCAGTAACCCCATTGTTGATAACGGGCCAAAAACTTTCGTCCACTAGACATTCTTTGCTCTTTGTGGTAGTCGGTGAGCATTTTTAGTATCCACCTTGCACACAATTTGCAGTATGCGAGGTTTTCTGTAACAATATTGTAAACAGTAGTGCGTCCAAGTTGAGGAAATTTGTTAGCCAGGCCACTAATCGTCAATCGACGATCAGATCGCAGTGTTTGGTCCACTTGTGAAACGATTTCATCGGTCTGGATACTGGGCCTGCCACTCCGCTCTTCGTCATGGACATTTGTTCGGCCATTTTTAAAATCACGGCACTATTGTCTAACCTTTCCTTCACTCGTAACTGTAGGTCCGTAAACCAGGCATAACTCCCGATGAATTTCAGCAGCCGACGATCCTTTTGCACATAAGAAACGAATCACAGAACGCACTTCACAGTTGGCGGGATCAACGATTTTCGCGGCCATTGTTCTTTGCATTCACGGACAACAATACGACTTCAGAATCAAAACAAATGACGCTGTAGCTTCGCAATGAGTCAGTAGATGGCGCTGCAGTAGTAAAACTGTGCTTCGAAGCGCCAATATTTATATATAAACAAACGGCCCTTAGTTTATGAACGCGCCTCGTAATATTTCACGGCGTTGAAAGGAGAAACGCGAAATTTGGCCGCCCCATTTTAACGGGCATTGGAAAACAATCAGCGGCACGTCTATAACTCAATATCTGGCCCGACGGGCCCGATCCGGTAATCGACACACTCGACTGTGAAATACCCGTTACCCGTTACCCATAAATCCAGAAAATGAAAAATAACGACCACGTCCGCGTCTAATCCCCTAAATCACCCCCGACGTGACGTACGTATACGGTCGGTCATGTTCCCTTACCCTGTAGATCGTCAGAGTCCGGCGGGCGGCCTTGTCATAGTTCCAGTTTCCGGGCAATAAATCCCATGGAATTATTATCCACGATAGAGCCAAATTCCTGTATTAAAAATAAATCGTATAACGCCATCTATTGCTGACGTTAGTATTAGTGATCATAACATATCTGATACTATCAAATCACACTAGAGGGCGACACTTACGTACCGCTAGTCGAATTTTCCCGGCCAGGTACCGCGCCTGTAGGCTCATTCGTTGTCATTCACTGTCGAATATATCGCACAAAAAAAATACAGAACTTTGTAATATATTGCAAATGTAAAATACGAAATAATCAGAATATGTTTTATTAGCGCCATTATTTCCGTATCTCTTGTATTTAGACAACGCACTAGTTTATCTTACTTGCGTGCGGTAAGGACGTTTGAAGAATTGAAAATAATGAATTGCACCGCTCATCGTAACGTCCCGTCGTCGTACCTTAGTTTGGCACATTGTTTTCAAAGAGTTTACACTGTGTACTTCGGATTTACAGGTTTTTCCATTCAAAATTGTGATCTGTCTGAAGTAAAAATATAAAGGGATGCAAACAACATGCATATCATATTTTAAATATTTTTTGTGGAACAACTTTGTATGAGCCAAATACGCTTTAGAAACCCTGTTGTACTATAAAATTTTAGTTTAATAACGAGCCATCCAAAGAAAACGTCATCAAATCTGGTTATTACCGAGAGAGATGAAAATAGCGGTTATGTCGAAGCTCAAAGCGAAACTGTTGTCACACTTTTGACAAGTGGCTGTCATAATTGTAAACTAAATAATGGCTGTCGTATAATGTAATACCCTTGACAACTCAATACGGTTTATAAATTTAAGCTTAAGAATAAAAATACCCCTTTTCTTGCTCGGCCAACTTTGATGACGTATTTTTTTTTTTTTTTGATCGCTCGTTAGTTTTTCCAGAAACCATTTGGTAACCAAAGGTTTAGGACATCCAAGTGCACCATAATTTCTAATGGACTTGTATAATGAACCCGTAATTATGACAAATGACAAATCAGATACAAAAAATATACAATGTGGAACAGCCAAATGGAATAAATTCAGTAACTCCATTATTATGCATTTTTTTTAGAAAATCCTGAGACACGTCATTTTCTAATTCTAACATTACATCTTGCGACGTTAAAATATCATCCCTAAATTCAACCCTCTTCAGATGACAGCTACAACCCCTAAATTTTCAAATTGGAAGGAGGGACTTGTGATACTTCATTTGAAAGGTATTTTCATTCTCTATTCAAAACTGCTATGGTTTTAATTTTTTTTACAGAAATTAACAAAAAAAAAAGATGAGTTTCTCCAGCGTAGGAAATTCGTTACATTAAAATAAAACTTTTATAAGTAACACTATTTGTCAATTTTAGGTTCTGAAATGTTAATAATAACAAAAAATAAATGTCGGTAATCGCCGACATTCCCTACTATAAGAAAAACTTCCTAATAAATACGTACAATTTTTTACTTGACAATCGAACGACAAAAACGAGCAAGCAGCAAAAAAAACAAACTGAAATTTGAACTGAAAACTGAAATTTAAGACGTTGGCCATTATCAGCTTTAGTGAAATTACCTAGAAGCGTGCTTGTCATTGTAACAGTAGTTAACAGTTATCACTCAGTGTTAAACTTTTTGCTTTAGTTTTCGTGTTGCAATTCAGAGATATGGTTTACCTAAGAGAACTGCATAAGATAACGATTCTGCAGATGATTGGTTACGAAGACAGAACACGAACGCAGGCCGAATTTGTTCGCCTATTTCAATAAAAATATCCGAAGTTGCCGCCAATACCTCAAGGTACCGTAAGTAAAATAGAGAAGCAGTTTCGGGAACGTGGACATGTACGGCAGCTAAAGAAAAATCCTCCCAATAAACTCAGTGATGATCAGAAATTGGATGTAATGCTTATGCTTAAAGAAAATCCACATACGGCGAATCGTCAAACAGCTTCAACATTAAATATTAGCCATTCCTCGATTCTCCGCATATTGACAGAAAATCAGATGCACCCATATAAACTGGTACCAACTAATGAGCTCGCGGACGACGATTTTGATAGACGAGTTCTCTTTTGTGAACAAATGATGGAAATGATAGATGACAATACTTTTACAAATAGAAAATGTTTTATTTTCGGACGAATCTACATTTACACTTCACGGACATGTTAATCGCCAAAACTGTCGCTACTGGTCGAGAGAAAATCCTCACTGGATGAGGGAACTACACACGCAAAAGCCTGAGAAAGTTAATGTTTGAGCAGGAATAATTGGAGAAAATATCATTGGTACCTTTTTCATTGACGGCAATTTGAATGGAGAAACTTACTTAGCGCTGCTCCAAAAAAAATGTTATACCGACGATGGCAAACTTGTATCCAGCTGAAGGAAACCCACAACTTCCAGTATGGTTCCAGCAGGATGGTGTACCAGCACATTACGAAGTCAATGTCCGGCAATACCTACACACAATCTTTCCAAATCGCTGGATAGGATAGGGAGACGTGGTTCGTAGAATGGCCTGCACGATCACCTGATCTCACGCCGTTAGACTTCTTCCTATGAGATTTAGGACTCGACGATTTAGCTGACTTAAGAATAAGAATAACACTTGCAATTAGGTCGATTACCCCGCAGATGTTTTCTATTTACGTCTAGAATGCTGCCAAGATGCTGGAGGCATGCATTTTGAACATCTGCTGCATTAATAATGATTTGTTTTTAATTTTAATGTAACGAATTTCCTACGCTGGAGAAGCTTTTTTTTCTTGTTAATTTCTGCAATCAAATTTAAAATAGCAGTTTTGAATAGAGAATGAAAATACTTTCAAATGAAGTATCACAAAGCCCTACTTCCAATTTGAAAATTTAGGGGTTGTAGTTGTCACCTGAAGGGGGTTGAATTTAGGAATGACATTTTTACGTCGCAAGATGTCATTTTAGAATTAGAAATTGACGTGTCTCAGGATTTTCTAAAAAAATGCATAATAATGGAGCTACTAAATTTATTCCATTTGACTGTTCCACACTGTATAAAAAAAGTACGACAACAAAAACTCAAAAGCTAAAACGAAAATCGGTGGAGAGTCACAATTTTGATATTAATACAAATACGAGAATAAGTCAAATATGAACCGGAATTTCTTTCGTGTGGCCACTAAGTCGTAGGGAGGAGGCTCGTACCGCTAAGCGTTGTAGGCGGGGATGTCACCTGACCTCCTATACTCCAGTCACTTCCGGTCTCTCCGTTCGTCAATTGGCATCGCAATCGAATGGTACAAACAATTTTTGGAAACACGAACACAAGTTGAAAATGAACCTCATGTCCGTCGTCCTCGAGCCAGTGTGAATGAGCGAAACATTGCCACTGTTCGGCGCTTACTGGAGGATGACCACCTCATGCTCGACAGGCAGCTCAGACATTGCAGCTCAGATCGGGATAAGCTTCGGAAGTCATTATAGATGAACTGGGGTTTCAAAAAATTTCTGAAAAAGACGCGAGTTTCCAATCAGAAACGTGATTCTGCTTCACGACAATGGAACGCACTCCCTCTTTTCCTGGCTTATCCTCATGTGATTATCTCATTTTTGGGCCACTGAAAGAAGCACTAGGAGGTGAGCGATTCGTCGATGACGTTGGTTTGAGTCTTTCGTGCGCAACTGGCTGGAAACACACCGCCGCTCTTTTTATGATGATGGCATTAAACTTCCAATCCGTTGAGAAAAATGCATAACAAAAGCATATGTTGAAAAATGGTATGTATTTTCGTGTTTGTATATTGTACCAATAAAGAACCCCGCACAAATCTTATGGAAATTGAATTTCGGTCAAATTGGCTGAAATTTTGGAAAAAGTTAGTTCAAGTTATGCTGATAAAAAGTTCTGAGACAACCAAAACTGAAGATTTAAAATATTAATTATCGTTTTAAAACTAATAAAAAGTTATTTTGATAAAATATTTAAGTTTATTCTGTCAAAAAAATCGTTTTCTTTGTCCTAATAAATCCTTTTAAGCCCAAAAACTTATAAGGTATCAAGAAAAATTAAGTTAAAAAAATGACGGTTTTTTTTTTTTTTTTAACATTCTACTATTTTAAATCATTATTAAGATAATAAAAATGGCATTTATTTAGAATAAAATATTGTCGTTTTTTCTGCAAACAACTATTATCTCTAGTCAAATAAGTTCATTCATAACCGAAAAAATCTGTCTGACAATCTTTACTAAAAATTAAAAAATTAATCTAAAAATTCTAAAATAAAATAATCTAAAAATTCTCTTCTAAATCTATTTGTATCTGTATTTCACGTCCAAAAGCACTTTACAAGCAGAGGAAATTTAAACTGTTTTTCTGCTAATCTTTGTCTGCGAAAACCAGCAGAATTTTCAAAATTATAAGCAATCTTATAAGCAATCTTATATCTATCTTAAATAATTATAATAATTATTATAAGAACTCTAAATTAAATAAATTTCATTGAAATAATTCACATAACTTGTTCAAAGTTTTAGTTGCATTATAATAAATAAACGATAAAAAGAACACTTTTTTTTAAACCCATTTCTACTTTTTTTTAAAACATTTTTTTCAGTTATGAATGAACTTATTTGACTAGAGATAAAAGTTGTTTGCAGAAAAAACGACAATCTTTTATTCTAAATAAATGCCATATTAATGATTTAAAAAAGTATAATGTTTAAAAAAAAACTGGTCATTTTTTTAACTTATTTTTTCTTGATACTTTATAAATTTTTGGGCTTAAAAAGGATTTATTAGGATAAAGAAAACGGAAACGAAACTAACTTTTCATTAGTTTTAAAACGATAATATTTTAAATCTTCAGTTTTGGTTGTCTCAGAAAAAAAGCGTTTTCGGACTTTTTTTCAGCATAACTTTTTTTTCAGCATAACTTGAACTAACGTTTTCCAAAATTTCAGCCAATTTGACCGAAATTCAATTTCCATAAGATTTGTGCGGGGTTCTTTAAAAACGAAAATTCCTGTTCATATTTGATTTACCCTCGTACATAGCACGCAAATGATAAATAAACTGTGTAATAACAACTGACAGTCTGGAGCAAATTTGTGTTCTATCTCACATCGGTGCTATCGTCAACACGATTTCTTCTGGACTATTTCAATCGAATACCCCTGACCCCTGATAAATTCCCGAGAATTCCTTTCATAGCAGTCGCTGAACCCGCTCCAAACCGCAACCAGACCGGCGTCCTTTTCATGGACGCGGGATGGCCCAACCGCAACGGTTTGCAGATGACGCCAATGAGAAACCGTAAGCGCACCACATAAAAGGCACCAGAACTTCCTTTTCGAGCAGATCATTTAGGTACAGGCTTAGATTTATGAATGAATAGTGTCCTTAATTTTGCTGTTATTAATTTTCTATCGATATTAAGTGCGTATTAAGTCACTTTTTTGCAACCCTTTTTTATATAAGTAATGCAAATAAAAGAACGATTTTGCCAATGCTGTTTATACAGTGCCAGTCAAAAAAGTCTGCGTCATACGGGAATGTTTTTATGAAATTAAATAGAGACTTTCAGAATACCACGATGTGTTGAATGGAGTGTCACAGGGTTCCATTTTGAACCCAAACTATTGTGACTTCTATCAGTCACAATGAAACCGCGCTGTACATGCTGATCGATTTATCATAGGAAGTGAGTTTTTCTCCGAAGCGGCTGAGGGAAATACATTTTTGTGAAGGTAAATCGCTTTTACTCACCTTCGGTCAAAATTAAGGTAAAAATAAAAAAAATGTCTTAATGACGCTACGCCTCGTGACGCCTCAAGAAAATATTTTTCTGAAAGATGTTTTTTTCTTTTACCATTGCAAAGTTATATATATTAATTATGAGTTATTTTTCTGTTTAACATTTTTTTGTATTTTGAATATTTAAAAGTTATGGCTCATTTATTTTATTTGTTTTTGGAGTGCACTATCTGTTTTTTTTTTACATACTGCTAGCTAAATTAATATAATTTCTGTAAAGAGTACATCAATTTACTTTCCTAGAGGCAAATAAACTAAATTAAACTAAATTTAGTTTCTTAAACTAAAGTTTAGTAAAATTAAGCCAGAACCTTCTACGTTTTAAGACACAAATAAAAAATATAGCTTGCTAACGATGTTAATACATCGCGACGCCTCGATTTTTTTTAACAATAAACCGTCTTTATAATTCGTAAAAGTTTTTCTTATTTTCATTATTTCAAAAATTATGTCCGTCCCAAATCCTCTATTATTAATCACTAAATCCTTATTATATCTTCAAAATTTTGTTTGGAGTTCCTAAAGAACTGCTTGAAAATATTATCAATCTACTAAATAGTCCACTTATAAGAAATTTTACTTTTTTTTTTCAAGGTAAAATGTTTTGTGGTTATGAGTTTTCAGGACTCTAAGGCTCAAAGATTTTAACTGTGAAAATATCTGTGAAGAACAGTTTTTGGTTAACTCTAAGTAAATATATAACCTATTTATTAAAAAAAGCAAATGCGTAGTTTAAGACTGTTATTCTTTGAATTCGAATACCGACAAATGAGCTGTGCACAAAACAGTTTGTGTTTTGATTTGAGGCAAAAGATTACTGCTGCCTGTGCTGAATTAGGTGGAAATATTTTCAGAAAAGTAACTTCTATTGTACTAAGAAAACGTTACGGGTTATGCTTAAATGACAATGGTGCATATTGAACATTTATTAAATCATTAATTTTTAATTTTTCTAACTGTTGGTATTTTATTTACTCATTTGTAAATATTTAAGTAGCATTTGTATGTATATTAATTATTGTTGAGGTATTTAAAGATATTTGTTTATTATAAATTACACAATATTTCAGCTATCATATATTTTTTTGTTGTAAATAAAAACATATTTACTTACATATGTATTATGTATGTTGAAACAGCAATAGCGTCGGAAAATTAAATTCCAAATGTTGCAATATTAACTATAAAGTAATTCAGCGGGAAATCAGTCATAACCTTTGAAATCAAGAAAGTATTAAAAACAGGTAGGTATTTTGCTAAACAAAAATTCGGCGTCGCGATGCTTAGCATCATTAAGATATATTTTTTATTTCCGTCTTAATTTTTAGTAAAAGCAAGTAAACTGATACATTCTTATAAAAAAGAACACACAATTAATATTTCTTTGTAATGGTAAAGCAAAAAAGGTATCTTGCTGAAAACAAAATTGAGGCGTCGCGACGCTTAGCGTCGTTGATGTGTTTTTTATTTTTACCTTAATTTTGAGTGAAGGCGAGTGATTTACCGTTCACAAAAAATTAATTTCTCTCAGCCGTTTCCGAGCAAAACTCACTTCCTTATAAAATAAATCGATCACCCTGATTAACCTTAAATATTTAAGGTTAACTCGACTGAGAGGCGACTTTTTTGAATATCTCTAAATAAATAAATCAAATGAATCTGTTCTGTGCTGGTGACGTTTGACTTGGATTCTAAACCGTCCAGACTTCGGATAAGCGTCGTTATCACCTTGAACGGCTCTTATGAATAGACTGCTTCATTCAAGGGCGTAGCCATGGGGGGCGATGGGGGCGATAGCCCCCCCCCAAATGGTCAAGTAGAAACCAAAATAGTCGGGGATTGCGCTTGCTGTTGCCTTTAATGACCTTTTTTTTTTGCTTTTTTGTTTAATCTGCGTTGGACGCCCCCCCCCCAGAAATACTGGCTACGCCCTTGGCTTCATTCAAAATTTCCAATGGACGCGTGCGCGGTTGGTCCTCAAATTGAACAGTTTCTGTTCTCATTAGTATGATAGACAAAGACCAAATATTATCGGGGAAGTACAGTGTGACTTATTTTGTCAGAAAATTATTATTTAAACGTAAATTACACTGTATTCAAATATATTAAGACTTTTGAACATACACAAGTTATTTTAACCACGTATACCCAAATATACTAAAAAATTATCACCAATAAAACATAAGGTTAACATCCGATGAACATATATTCATGCTTACTTGACAGCCGTTCAGGGTTAAAACCACGTTTAACAAGTCTAACAATGTCACTCAAACTCTATTTTCTTGAACCATATTTTCGATTTTTCCCATCCAGCTTTGGAGCACGACCAAGCTATGATATATGTATGTAGAGTTATGTTAGGAGATTACTGTTGGCATCAAAAGGGAGATGATTCTTCCCATAAGAAAAGGAGTTAAGAAACCACGATGTTCTTCTCCAAGTTCAGTTGTTTCTTGTTTATTTTGATTTCAAGTGCACTATTTCAAAAACTAATTATATCAACTCTATTGTAATTATTTTTATCGATAGGTACATCTACAGCATTTTATTATTTTGTTTTCCGTTGTTGGCTGTACCTGAAAAATGGACATTATAAAAAAACACAATGTATGTATTCTTTCATTCAACACTACCTGTATGTTTGCTGAGACAGA
The DNA here is from genome assembly GCA_029963805.1 of Aromia moschata. Classification (NCBI taxonomy): domain Eukaryota; kingdom Metazoa; phylum Arthropoda; class Insecta; order Coleoptera; family Cerambycidae; genus Aromia; species Aromia moschata. The sequence continues at coordinate 28,197 of JAPWTK010000578.1, forward strand.
TAAATTTCATAAAACAAGCACAATTGAACTCGATTTTTCGTTCAGATTAATATGGCATATAAATATAGTACGCCACGCCAGTTAAAATAACGAAAGTAGTATCCACTTCCGGTACACAGGGTGATTAAAAAATATGGGACCAAAAATTAATGGCAGATACTACATCAAAAATCAACTTCATTATTATTTTTGCTATTTTTGAACACCCTGTATGTTAAATTGAACAAATAACAAATTTTCTGGACGTTCCAAGACAAGCAAAACTTTTTATGAAGAATGACTTTTTGTCGAAAAATTTAGTTTTTTGTCCATTTCACCTATAAGTAACTCAATCAGGGGACACCCTGTATATGAGATTTATTTTATTAATATATCGTCCCCTTAGAGCAGAACTATTCTAAGTCACAAAAAGCAAATTTTACAGGAGAAGGTTTTTTAGTTTTTAAAAATTTCAATACTATTTTGCCTGCAAAAATAGCAAAATATATTACATTTTTTGTCTACTTTTACCCTAGTCTATTAGTATTTGGCAAATATCACGTTATTCAAAGAATGTGGACATAGAACCTGGATGATTGCCACATATCCCATGTCCAAAGGTAGAATTTTGATATTTATTTCTATTTGAACATAGACTTTTTCTGCTTCAGTTAATTAAAGCAAAGCTTTTCCTTTTTAATAATATTTTTTTTTTACATACTAATAATATAAACACTAAAATAAAAATACGTAGGTATAGGAAATCGAGTCCGAACACATGGGCTTATTTTTAAATCGTAAATTTTCGGGCGTTTCCGTTGGCGTGGACATGGTATACTTCTGCAGCAAATAAAGTGGCCCCTAAAGTATACATAGAACGGAAAAACCGAAAATCGACATTTTTGGACATAAAATAGTTCTGCTCTAAGGGGACGATATACATTTTTAAATTATTATACAGAGATTTATCCCTGAGAACACTCAACCAAACAAGATACGAAACTGTAAAACCTCATAATTATTTGTAGTTCCACCAAAACCTTTGATGAACGTTGTGAAAGCACTCTGTATACGCGACGCTAAGATATCTTTAAATCCGTACAAGCCAACCCTAATTGGTCTGAGCCCTTAAAAATTCCGCCGCGAAAACCCGCCGAGCCTGTGTCGCCGGCAACTTTTAATTGCTAAAGTTCGTTAGTGTCCGCCTCGTCCTCGCCAGGACCTTCTGCTTATTGTCTATTACACGGGACGGGCGAATTGCAATCGACCCGTCGAATTCGCCGCCGGTTAACGAGCGGGTTTTCTATTTCCACTCCGAAGCTTTCGAAAAACTTCTAACGAATTTACCGGCTCGACTCGGAGAGCGAGCCACCACATCCGGCTCGATATCGGGCACGTTCCCTCCGGGCACCCCGGATCAATTCCCGCGGGGCAGCGACTCCGGTACGCGGCGGACCCGGAGCCGCTACCCTCTCGCCGCGGGATCCGTCTTCTATTTAATTTCGGCAGCGGCAGGGCGAAACTTCCGATTCTGTAACTCCTGACGGTCGAAATAAAACCACGCTGAGTTAAGGTTAACTTTTTTTGGATACCTAAATCAAATTAAACGGTCCTGAGCTTATGACGCTTGGACTGTCTCCCTCGACAATCGGAGAATCAGTCGATCTTTCCCGCGTTTTTGATAAAGTGTCAATCACGGACCAACTAGATGAAGCGCGGACATATAATATTCTACGAGGCGCGTTCATAAACTAAGGGCCGTTTGCTTATATATAAATATTGGCGTTTCGAAGCACAGTTTTACTACTGCAGCGCCATCTACTGACTCATTGCGAAGCTACAGCGTCATTTGTTTTGATTCTGAAGTCGTATTGTTGTCCGTGAATGCAAAAAACAATGGCCGCGAAAATCGTTGATCCCGCCAACTGTGAAGTGCGTTCTGTGATTCGTTTCTTATGTGCAAAAGGATCGTCGGCTGCTGAAATTCATCGGGAGTTATGCCTGGTTTACGGACCTACAGTTATGAGTGAAGGAAAGGTTAGACAATGGTGCCGTGATTTTAAAAATGGCCGAACAAATGTCCATGACGAAGAGCGGATAGCAGGCCCAGTATCCAGACCGATGAAATCGTTTCACAAGTGGACCAAACACTGCGATCTGATCGTCGATTGACGATTAGTGGGCCTGGCTAACAAATTTCCTCAACTTGGACGCACTACTGTTTACAATATTGTCACAGAAAACCTCGCATACCGCAAATTGTGTGCAAGGTGGGTACCAAAAATGCTCACCGACAACCACAAAGAGCAAAGAATGTCTAGTGGACGAAAGTTTTTGGCCCGTTATCAACAAGATGGAGATGATTTGTTTTCTCACATTGTTACTGGGGACGAGACGTGGGTATCCTACGCCAACCCAGAAACAAAACTGCAATCGATGCAGTGGCGACACTCATCTTCACCAAAACCGAAAAAAGTTTAAGCAAACTCAGTACACAAGTCGAAAATTGATGGCTGACAGTTTTTTGGGACAAAGACGGTGTTCTTTTGGTTGATTTCATGGAACGTGGGACAACAATTACAGCTGACGTGTACTGCGAAACGCTCAAAAAATTGAGACGTGCGATCCAAAACAAACGCCGCGGGAAACTGTCATCTAGCATAATCCTCCTCCACGATAACGCGCGTCCTCACACTGCTGCCAAAACCAATGAGAAAATTCAAGATTTTCGTTGGGAACTTTTTTGACCCAACCCACCGTACAGTCCCGACCTTGCACCTAGCGACTACTTCCTCTTCTTGCATTTTAAACAGTGGCTCGGTGGACAACGTTTTGAAACCGAAGAGGGACTCAAAAACGCCATTGTCAACTGGTTTAACTCTCAGGCGGCAAGGTTCTATGCAGAGGGGTTAAAGAAGCTGGTGCAGCGGTACGAAAAATGCTTAGAAGTGAACGGCGATTATGTAGAGAATTAAAGTAAGATTGTACCTAACTAAATATGACAATAAAATTTGTTTCTTATGAGTACATTTTTTCTGTGACCAAACGGTCCTTACTTTATGAACGCGCCTCGTATATGTATGAGAACCAGTGAAGCCCAGTGATTATGGGATTGGGACGTGTGGAATGAAACACAGCCCCCCCCCCCCGCTATTTAAACAGGACCGCATTCAGCAATATAAAAAAGTATTTTTATCACTTTATTCAAATGGAATTAAATACAGTGCCATCCATAAAGTTTGGAGAAACATTTTTGCATTTAAGAAATTCTTTTTGGCCATCAGTTGTTTGGGCATGTCTTTAAACTAAAATAGCACCCATCAAACCTAGAAAAAGTTCATAATATACGAGTAGCATACGAAAATTTGATTTCGACCCAAGAGTAAACTACCTTTATTTTCAGCCCTAGTGAAAAATATTATAAAGGGAAGTTATTACTTTATAAAATATTAGCATTAATATGAAGTTTCAATGCAGTATGTATCAAAAAGGTACCTGACATTTTTTCAACTTACCCTCGTACCATAATTCAAACGAAATCGCTCATCATTAAAATCGCATTTTCTGGAGACTCTTATCCAAGAAAAGTATTGTTATTGTTCAAAACAATATAAATGGGCAACAAATAACTCAATAACAGAAAATAAACGAATTTTTGGTGCAAACTTTATTTTATGTTCAACAATAATACAAAAAGTAAATAATAAAACCTCATAGAAAGCACACTTTTTGAGGCGTTACTTTTGTAATAACATTTGACAAACATGCAAGATTATGTTCCTTAAAAGTACAGTAACATTTAAAATTGATATATTTTAAAACGTAATTGAAATCGCTGTGCGGGGTGTTTAAAGGAAAAAGTTTATATGACCTTTTCATAATATTGGTCATTTAGAAGAAGCTATTCGTCAGTTTGTGGATGAAATTTCCCCACAGTTTCTTATTAATATCGAGAATGAAATGTTCAGAAGGACAACTTTTTTATATGAAAACCGAAGGATTTTAAGCAAAAAATCAGATTTAATTTTGGCCATTTCCACAAAAGTCATAAACCTGAACTTTTACCCTTTATACAAGGATTGATGGCCACTATTTTAGTTTAAAGACATGCCCAAACAACTGACGGTCAAAAGGATTTCTTAAATGCAAACACAATTTTTTTCCCATATGGTGCAAACTTTATGGATGGCACAGTATATATATTTATTTTAAAGAGACAAATAAAATATACTAGATTAGCCAATAATTTTTAAATTGTATACTTTAACCTCACAAGAATTCACAATTTTACCGCTATTTAGTAGCAACGTGATCAAGGGCACATAAACTGTAAGCTTACCCTGGAACTACGAAACTAAATATTATACGAATCTGAATGAAACTAAAGTATACGTATCAGGAAGTCTAACAGTTCCTTACTGTTTCCTAAACAGTTACTAAAAAAATACTTCCTTTCAGGTCACGTACTCATTAAATTTTTCATGTCAATCTACCACGGTCTGTGGTATCAATCTTTTGCATAGACCAACTAGATCAAGCCATATAGACACATCAGTAAAGCCAAATGGAGGTCTTGACGAATTACGGGCGCGTAGGTTCATTTACATCGACGTTTAGGGTGTTCCTAGTAGTCCAAGATCCGAGCGCATAATTAATGTCTTCATAAAGATATAAAATGCAATGTGTCTGGAATTAAAGTCTTGTTTTAAACAAACTTCTAATAGATTCGGTTCGATTCCTGACTTGTTTTCCTTTTTTCCTGACATTTTGATGTTTTATCCGACTATATTACATTAAAATTCTCGAAATGATTCCGAAAATACGGCGACGGAATTTCGTGGTTTTGGAAATGTCATATCGAGTGACACGTGTCAAGTCCTTTATGACTCCTGTATACTGTTGTGGAGGGCTGGTGTGCGGGAACTCATTGTTTAATTTCTCCTTGAATCGTTTCCTTTGCAATTGTGCCTCATTTGACATGTAAAAAATGATTCTTACCAAAATTTAATAATCTACTAATGCTAAAATTTTAAAGTATTATCTCAAATTTGTAAAAAATTAAAACATTTTACATAGAAACATCCATCGGTCCTCCATGGGGTAGGATAGATAGAGGATCATCTCCATGGAAAGAGACACAGACGACAGTTCCTGATTTGTTCCTTGTTACTCAACCAGCAATTGCATACATCTTCTTTCTTTTTTTTTTGATGGATGGTGGTATAATTCTCTCCACTGCACTTTGATTAATTTTATACGTTACTGACATATTCCTCTTTTGATGCTCAGTTTCTTAAAATATTTTGTACCATTCCGTCTATAAAAAATTCTTTCCAGATATTCTTTGTTCATTCATGTCAGATCAGTTTTATTTCATAGATCTTGATATTTAACTTTTATGTAATTCTTTTTCCCTTATTATCTCATTCTTTTTAAACAATCTCTTAATGATTCCATTTTTTTTCTGTCATTTTGACGCCTCTAACATTAACTTTTGACTATATAACATTAAAATTCTCGAAAAAATACGGCGACGGAATTTCGTGGATTTGGAAATCCTCTACGTGTCAAGTCATCTATGAATCCTGTATAAATGGGGTGGCTGCCAAGGGTTGTGGAGGATGGAATGCGGGAACCTATTGTTTAATTTCTCCTTGAATCGTTTCCTTTGCAAGGGTGCCTCATTTGACATGTAAAAAATGAGTCTTAGGTATACATAAGATGATGAAGACAAATTTTCAAAATAATTACGCTATAAATTGACAAAATATTTTACTGCAAAGGAGCTACCTTTTAGACTACATAGCGTGCTTGTTTGCTTTATCAAGGTGTAGCACCTCTTTAGGGCCTGATATCTCGGTAGGAGGACACCATACGAGAGAAAAGGTTATTTACGGAAATCTAAAATAAAATTATAACTATGACGCTCTGTAACAACTTTTGGGCTAAAGTAAGTTTAGCTAAATCGTAATATTTTTACCCAAATAATCTGTAGTTTCGATGTGACCCCTTAATGATGGTCCACCCTGTATAATAGTTATAATAGTTAAAATATTTTAGTAGCATCATTTTTAAAGTATTATGACAACACGTCCATTAAATTGCGTCATTGATTCGGATGACACAACTGTCTTAGTTCATGAAAATATGATTACCGAATATTTATCATGTATAAAAAAAATATACTGTATACACTTTTTCCGTTTCCATTTTTATGTTTCCCTTGGTTTCGTCTATCGATCGTCTATTTGCGACAAGGGTATTAACTTTGCACGCCCTATTTCCCGGAAGCCCCTGTAGTGGCCCAAGATCTTCCCCATCGACTGTCAGGGACGCGGAGTCGAGATCTCTAGCTTTATACGGTGATACGCCGGGCTGCATATTGATTGCGTTCGGCCATACAACACGTCGTCGGCCAGTGGCGTGCTCTCTCGAAGTTGAGAATCCGTTTGCAACCTATCTCTCTGTATTTTGTAATAACTTCTGATATTCCACATGAAAAACATTTTTATCTTTTAATATAATAAATATTCTTGTATGATAAGAGTGTTTCTTTATTTTAAACAAATTGTCGTTGAAATAAAGAAATTTTTACTACAATATTAAATTACAAAACTACAATAACTCAAATAAAAAAAACTTGTTTCTCTGTGTAAAGTATATGAAATAGTTTTTTCCAAAAAATAAAATTATAGTGTTAAGTGAGATGAGAGACAAAAGTCTAGAGTTATACTACATTTTGAATAAAGCAAATAAAAAAGACTTGTTTCTCTGTGCAGAGTATATGAAATCCTTTTTTCCAAAAATAAAAGTATAGACTGTTAAGGGAAATGAGAGATACAGCCTGGAGGGTTGTATTACATTTTGAATAAAGAAAACTGCTTTATTTCAGTAAAAATATATTATATATATATATATATATATATATATATATATATATATATATATATATATATATATATAAACGTACCAAGTATAGGTAGATAGATAAAACATTAAATTTTAATTTTTAATATTTGGTAATTTTAAGATATGAAAGGTATGTAAGAATATTAAAACATTTTACACAAAAAAACATTTAGATATTCAGATATTCTTTGCTCATTCGTGTCAGATCAGTTTTATTTCATAGATCTTGATATTTAACTTTTCCGAATTTTTTTTTGACTTATTTTTACTGACAATAAATCAAATACTTGTAATAAACTTGAAACCTAGTACTCGTACTTTAGTTATATCTTTATTGTTACAGATATTTTCTTCAAACCTCACTTTCTGACATTAAAATGATAACACTGGTAATAGTAATTAGCAATTATTAATTAATTATAGTTGTAAAATTCTTTAAAATATATTTGAAATATAATAAATTACGTAATATAAAAAATAAACGATTTACACTGGCGCATTCGCCAAAATTTGAAATCCAACAATTTTTACGCCTATTTTGAATAAGCTTAAATGAGGAATTTGAGAGGAATAACCATAAACTAACCTCCCTAAATATGTCTAACATATCTAGAAATGCTAAATAATGTTATTGAGCCCTCAAAAATATTAATAATGGATTTGTATTGCTCAACAGATTATACGAGTATATAATCCAACTAAAGGACAACATTAATCAAAACAAATCAATAGTTATCTACAATATTACAAATCAAGATTTAATACATGTATAGCTCAGTAGAACGTAAATACCAATACCTATATATAAATGTGAAAATAAATGTACAATAATTCTCAAATTACTAACAGACAAAAAGGCGTACTGTATATTCCAATTTATATAAATGGAATTATTATATTTTAAAAAAATGATTATATTCCACGACAAGGTTACGCAGTTGTTGCACTATGAATTCCTTAATATTCCAAAGTTTAAACCAATTAGTAAATTAGGAGAGTCTAATTCATTGGATATTAATTTATGTCCAAGATGTAGACTACATACAAGGTGTGTAAATTAAATAATGGGATTTTTTTAATTATTTTATTCGAATAGAACTATAATTCAGTATTGTCTCCTTCAAAATAACTTCCTTGGGGAGGCCACACAGCGCTGGAGACGGTTCTTCCATTCCTCATTGCAGTGCTAAATTCATATATTGGAATAGCCTCAGCTGGTCGATTACAGCCGTTTGAATGTTTTCTATGGTATCAAATGACGTCCCTTGAGGTAATTTTTCAATCTTGAAAAATTTAAAGAGGAAGAAAAAAGTAACAAGGACTAAAGTCAGGCGAATAAGGAGGCTGACGAGCCACAAGAATGTTTTTACTGGTTAAAAACTCGTTTACTGATATTGCTGTGTGACAAGGCGCATTGTCGTGATGCAACATCCAGTTGCCCCTGATGTTTGGTCTCACACCCATGACCCTTTTTCGAAGTTTTTCAAGAACATATCTGTAAAAGTGTTGATTTACTGTTTGGCCTGAAGGCACGAACTCTTTGTGGACAATTCCCTGGATAAAAAAGCAAATCAGCATGCATTTGATCTTCGATTTGCTCATTCTTGCTTTTTGGGTCTTGGAGAGCTTGAAGTGTGCCATCCCATGCTTTGGCGCTTGGTTTCAGAGTCGTACTCAAACACTCATCACCAAAGTCTCATCACCAGTAATGACACGCTCCATAAAATGGGGATCATTTTGAATCGATTTCAAAAAGTCAAGACATCTTTCTCCCCTGCTGTCTTTTTGTTCCTGTGAAAGGTTTTTGGAAACCATTTTTGCGCAGATTTTTCTCATCCCCAATTCGTTAGTCAAAATCTGATGAACAGTGGTGTGATTCAAATTTAACTCTTCCCCGATCATTCTTGTCGTCAACCGACGAAATGAACACACAAGATCCCGTATTCTATCGACATTTTCATCGATTCTTGAAAACGAAGGCCTTCCGCTGCGGTCGTTTTCAATTGACTCTTTTCCTTCTGGAAATGCCTTAAACCACCGAAAAACCTGGGCTCTTGAAAAAACACTTCTCCGTAGGCGTGTTGAAGTTTTGCAAAAGTATCCGTTGCGTATTGTGTCCAAGCCTGAAAGACTGAAGCAAAACCTGATAGCACACCGTTGCTCAAAATTAGTGTCACTTATTTTTAAAACGCACTAGAAGAAACTGGTTTACGAAAACAGTCACAAATAGCAAACAAATTACTCTAACCAGTTCAAACTTGTACTGAAGATGCATTACATGTTAACCTACCGCCCTTCGAAGTCCTGTTTCCGCAGTATTGTTAGATCGGGCGCTACGTTGCCCGTTCTCATTACTTAATTTACTCACCTCGTATAACATGTCTTCTTTATAAAGATGGAACTTGTATCGAGTAATAATTGATGATTATAACCTATATCTGCATAAAAGCTATAAGTTTTGTAATGCATAAAGTTAAGGGATTTCCTGTGTATGTTCTCTGTTTGAAGAATTTGATTGTTGGAATATAAATACCAGATGATTGAGACATATTGTATTTAGCTCTATATCAACAGAGTACAGGTATAAAATTTTATTAATTAAATATTTGAAGATAATCCTAATAAATAGAACAATATCCTGGTAGGTCGATTGGATGACGGGGGGGTTGAATAGAGTGTCAAGCTCGTTCCCCTGATATGACATCACTAGATTTCTTTTTGTTGAGTTGATGGGGATGATAATCAAATTATACAGACAACAATTCAAGTATTAATTTATGTTTTACGGTTCAGAAAATACGTGGGGGGAGGGGACTTTAGACGCGCAAGTTGAAGTTGGTGTAAATAGTGGCCGCGTTAAGCGACTATAACAACACAAACACTTTACAATAAAACGGCAATAAAAAGTTACCGAAACGACGCGTACTCCGTCAACGACCCCCATGTACTGTTAATCGCCGCCGTCGCGGGGGTAATAATTCGGAACGTTCGCCGCGACCTTGAACCTAACGTGAACCGCCCCTCGCAGAGGGCGACTCTCTGCGGCCCGCCACAGCGTATAAATATATGATTGCCGCCGAGCGGGGAGTCGGGAAGTTTCTTTGATAAAGAGAATATAGTTTCGAAAGTTCGGCTCAGCTGTTTATTGAATGAACACCAGTTGAACGCGGTCGGCTGCTTGTACATTTCGCCGCGCTCTTGGCCTAAATAATGATATACGATAAAGTAAATAAACCCTTTTGTAGTACACGAATCGACTGCCGGCCTCGAGTTAAGTGCCCTATCGCGTTAATAACGGGTTTCCGATCTATTTTTCCGTTGCCAGCTTACATAATGCGTGTCATAATTTTCATTCTGACTCGTGAAACATTTATATTTATTTCTGTATATTAAAATAAAAATATAAATATAAAACATTTATATTTTAATATAAATATAAATGTGTATTTATTATAAATATAAATATAAAATGTTTCACAATTTATATACCTATGCAGGATGATTAAAAAATATGAGACCAACAATTAATGTTTGGTACAGAGGTACAATAAATAGTCACAAATAATATGATGTGGCCAAAATTTAATTACTCGGTTTCACGTTCCGAACAAGTTTACTTTTTCTGTAGAGAATTACATTGCGCATCACACTATCTTGTGTATATGAATTGGCCGGATTGAAATTCCCTCGTATGTTTAATAAAAGAAAATAATTTAAAAAAAAGTAATATGACTAAATAAAATATAGTGTTTGCAATGAACGCCCTGTATGGGTAATCAAATATTGGCCTCATCATATTGTTTGGGACTATTTATTCTACTTCTGTGTCAAATTTAAGTCACGCCGAGTCGGTAGTTTCGAAAATATTTGAGTTAGATAAGTTCGCACTGCCTCCTTTTGGAGGGCTGCAGTACTGTTAAGGGGGCTTTCCCGCTTTTTTCGGGCTAAAAAAAAGGTTTTTTGGGATTTTTTTAAAGAAAATATAAAACGGATTGAGACAATTTTTTTTTTAATTAAACGATAGAGGTATGAAGGTTACATTCATTTATTTATTTACTTTTTAACCAAAATGGCGGCCGTTGATCCTTGTTCCAATGTAGGTACAACGCTATTCATCTGAAATCAAAAAATGAAACATTTTTATAAAACATAGGGTTATTGTTAGTGTTTATCATAGGGCTTTTTTTGAAATTCAAATTTTACGCAATTTGGTGCAACTGTGAAAAAAAAGTATGAGTTTCACCTTAAATTTATACCTTTAAATTGTTATTAAAAATCGAATTTTTGCAATAAAAAAAAATCCTATGTTTATCACTAATGGCATCATTTGTGAACATTTTAAAAGCAAAATCATAAAAAATCGGTTAATTAGTGCTCGAGAAAAATCTCATTCCAGTTTCAAAAACGTTGTTTTGAGAAAAACGCGTCTAAAGTTTTTTTACGTCTTTTTTTTTTCATTTAAGTATGACATATTTTAACTTACATGTCATTAATTCCTGGCCCGTACATGACACCCTCATCTGCCTTGTAGACCTCATTTTTGCTTCACGTCAGATAGCGTCGTGCATTTTTTCCACTGAATCTGCATTTCGCCGAATACGGATAATAAGTAACAGACCGTAATAAGTTGTCAATTCGCCTATTACTTTGATGGTCAGTTTGCCTGGATGTCTTCCCCCGAGTCCCTTGTTTGTTTTTTTCGCATTATGGAGCCTGGTTCCCATGCGTTTCTCCACGTGACCGACGCATTCCTCTTTCATTACTTTCGGATCGTTGTTGTACGGGTCCAAATCCAAAAAATCGCCTTGAAGTCATTACCTTATCGCCTTACTGTCCCCGTTGCCAATATACTGAGCATATTTTACATTATGCTTTTCTTATGATCGTTGAAACACTTCCTTTACACTGCCACCTCCATTTTCCGTGCGCGACTCTTTTCAAGCGCCGTAACCGTCGTCACTAATCCGGCTGTAACTCGAAATCTAATACGCGGATCACTTTAAAATTTCAGGACAATAAATTTGAATGTATAACGCATCGATTTCAGTAAAAAACAAATTCAGTAAAAAAAAGGTCCCATATCACCCTGTATATAATTATAATTTCTTAATTATTTAATAATTTTGTCGTAACTGAAATTAAAGTCTAACAAACAATAATTAAATTATTCGTCCTCGTGATCGGGGGCTAAAAAAGACAGTTTGCAGTACAATTCAAAATAGCGGATTACAAATGGAGGATGCAGGTTAGCAATTGCTAAAACGAAAAAAAAAAATGCTTTATAATAATAAAAGAATGTAGAGGCGTGATTTGGGGGTTAGTAATTGTGAATCAGACATTTCAAAATGGTGGACATAAAATGGTGATCGAGATAGCGGATTCAGGATGTCAACTTATAATAAAAAAACGAAAGAATTAATGTAAAAATATACATCAACGACTTTGACTATATAATGACACATTATATGGACATTTCTCAATTCGGCAACAGAATGAAAATAATGCTCTTCCAAAGTAAATAGCTCATATATATCCCTTTTATCAACTGGTATCTTGATTGCGCTAGTTTGAATCCATCCAACTGAATTAGTCATACTGAATTCCAAAAATATGTCATATATCATATTTGTCATTAGCAACCCCCAAATCGTAATCAATGATGTCAAAAACAAATGGATGCAGATTTTATTCCACAATTAACAGAATTAAAAACTTTTCGTCGCCATATTAGGTCCACGATCTTAAATTAGTTCAATAAAATTTTGATATCATAATCAGCGATCTCAAAAATCCATGTATACAGTTTTCAGTCCGATTTCAAGCAAATTTGAGATTTCTGTCCATATTGGATCCGCCATCTTGAATCTTTAAAACCTGATTTCAGATTCATAATAATCCTTTTTATCAACTGGTATCTTGATTGCACCAGTTTGAATCCATCCAAATGAATCAGTCATATTGAATTCCAAGAATCTGATATCATTTGTCATTAACAACCCCTAAATCGTAATCAATGATGCCAAAAACAACTGTATAGAAACTTTATTCCACAATTGATTGAATTACAAACTTTTTGTCGCCATATTAGATCCACAATCTTGAATTATTTAAATAAAATTTTGATTTCATAATCAGCGATCTCAAAAATCCATGTGTACAGTTTTCAGTCCGATTTCAAGCAAATTTGAAATTTTTGTCACCCCATATTGGATCCGCCATCTTGAATCTTTAAAAGCTGATTTCAGATTCATAATAATCCTTTTTATCAACTGGTATCTTGATTACACCAGTTTGAATCCATCCAACTAAATCAGTCATATTGAATTCCTAAAATCTGATATAATATTTGTCATTAGCAGCCCCCAAACTGTAATCAATGGTGCCAAAAACAAATGGATAGAGATTTTATTCCACAATTAATTGAATTAAAAACTTTTCGAAGCCATATTAGGTCTACCATACATAAAATGGTTTTTACAGTTCGATTTCGAGCAAATTTGGGATTTTTATCCTCCATATTGGATCCGACATCTTGAATTTTTTAAATTTGATTTTAGGTTCGTAATCCTAAGAGACCTACAAAATACATGTATATAGTTTTCAGTCCAAATTCTAGCAAATTTAAAATGTTCGTCCCCCATACAGGATTTGTCCGCCATATTAGATCCGCCATCTTGAATTTTTAAAATCTAACTTCAGATTCGTAATTGGCGACCCTAAAACACCAAAATAATGATGCTTGAAGAAATACGAGGAACTTTTTTTTGAGCCAGTCTACTGGATTTCCCGTCCTCTAAAGGTTAAGATTCTCCCGGCTCTGCCTAGAAAGCTGGTGCGAAAATCCATGATCCCCCCTCTCGCCTAGCCCCTCGTGTCGGGTCGCCTCGTCCTGTCGCGCTTCCTTCTCCGGAACGCGAAGAAGAGGGACTCCGAAATCCGGTCGGACGGTTTTTGCGATACAATTCGGCGGGCGCGAAACGACGCGTCGCCATGGCGACGCAGATTGTCGACGCCGCCTACGGTTGCCGGGCGACGCTCGGGACCGCCGCGGCGCCGGAATTGCGTAAACGGCAGAGGCCGGCGTCGATATGGGAAGCGGCGCGGCGCTCCGCTCGGCCGAACGCGCCGCCGCCGCTCGCTCGTCCTCCCTCTCCGGCCGCGTTGCCAGACTTCCGGCTGGCGTTTTACGAGAAGTTCAGTATTTTGATCTTGAATGTTTTTCTCAATTTGTTTTATTCAACTTTACTCGAGTTTCAAACAATCGCTCAACTCACGACTCAATACGCTTGCTCTCCTTCTTCGTCGACGAGCTTTGAGCTGGCGCTTTACCAGGTTTACTGAATTTTTGATAGTGTTTGTAATTTCTTTAATTATCCTGTCTTAAAATTGAATTATGAATGAAATTCCTCAACACTCAAGACTCAACACGCTTATCATACCTCTTTAGCGGGGTAATTAAGGAAATTAACATTTTATGAGAAGCCTTATTTTATCTTTTAAGTGCTTATATTGTGTTTTATTAACGTTTTTTTCAACCCAACAGTAAAATAATTACGATAACCGTAGTGTTTTGCCCTTGAAATATTATTTTGTAATATTGTAAATGTAATATTACTTTATTAACGTTCACCTCAAATCAACACTCAAACAATTCCTCAACTCAAGACTCAAAACGGTTTTCTTCTTTTTCAACGGTGTTACCAAACTTTCGGTTATCATTTTACAATAGCGGTAGTATTTTTCCTTTGAAGTGTTTGTAATATTCTTTTATTAACGTTCACCAGTCAGTCCAATACTCAGAAAATTTCTCAACTCAAGACTCAAAACAATTGTCTTCCTTCTTCAACGGTGTTGCCAAACTTTCAGCTATCATTTTACAATAACAGTAGTAGTTAAAATGTTCTTTTGAATTTTTGTATTTGTATTTTTCAATAAAAATGTATTTCCCCTTGTATTACTATTACTTTCTCTCGAGACCATGACCTGGAAATATATTAAACTAATAATAAATTAACGAATTTTGAGTTTTAGATCAGATTTCAGAAGTAGGTCAATATTTATTTGAAAGTATAAACTTTGAACTCATAAAAACATGATAACAATCACTTTGGTTCCATGAGATTTTGCACAAATTTTAAAAAAAACATTTTTTTTCCTAAAAAAGTGAAATTTTGAAAGAGGCAATTTTAATGATATTTTTTTATGATTGAATATCATTTGCAGTCAATTTAAGGTATCCCAATGTACTCAGCGGGGAATTTTACATCAGAAAAGTATGGCTATCGTAGTTTTGAGATTTATCTTCATATATACTAAATCGCCAATCAAAATTGTAAAATCCCAATTCGCACATGTGTGCGGTTTATAGGTTCTGGAATGAAGCGAGGTTTGAGAGTCAAAATGCGCCATTAGGACAAAATAATATTACGAATGATTTTGAGATATTCGTTTTTAAATGGTGAACATTAATTGCTATTGAATGTTATTCGCATTCTTTCTGATCTTCCAGTATCGTGCATGTATTAAAAAGAGCAAGGGCCCTAACGTTGAACCTTGGAGCACTCAATAAGGTAAATTATATTGTACAAAAGAATCTCCTTAACAAACCATTTATGTTACAAAATGCAGAATTCGTGGTTTACGTTACAATTTTGCGAACTTTTTCGAAAATTGCATATCGGATGGGATTTTATAGGCACTGTAATGTTTAGTGATACTAAAATAACGAAGTGGCAATGCAGCATTTTACCATTCACGGACAGCGGTTGTCGATAACGGCACAGGCTGACACATCGTTAAACCGCTAGACTTTGGCGCTGACGACTTTTTTTAACCGAACCGTATGAAAGTCATGCAACGTGTGGACATGAACGGAAAATGCGCTGGAATACAATGGAACACTTTGTCCCATTGTGTTACATCAACTTTTTTAACCATGTTGTCTCTTATTTTTTTCTTCTATGTTTGTCTCTCTACTGCAATATAACTGTTCAAGGGCGATTTTTATATGGACAATATCGAGGACAATATAACGAAAAATGAAACTAAAAAAAAAACAATTTACTAACTAATCGACAAAAAACAAAAAACTGGACGTTTTCCACGAAACAGCAAACTACTACACTTTTTTTCGCCAACCAAGTTGGCATCTTCAGGAGAAGATAAATTCTAAATTCTAGCCTACATACTTGCACTATTTATACCAAATTTGTTGCCACGGTTCACTGAACCGTAACTGTCTTTGTTTATCAGAGCAAACAGTGGACTGGTGGGTATCGGACCATTGTCCTTATTCATACTATTGTTACACTTAATGATTTCTAAACTTTCAAAAGCATCCAACTGTCTACTGTTTGTTACATTTCTAATTAATTTTAAATTATTTATGTCTATACTATGGTTGTTGTCAAAAACTTGTTGGGCAACACAAGATTTTTCTGTTCTGCCATATTTCAAATGAGCCATGTGTTCTTTAAATCTAGTCAATATAGATCTTTTTTGTTTGCCCAATATACTTTTGATCACAATCTTTACAACTTATTTCGTATATTCCTGACTTTTCGTTATTGTCAATTTTGTCTTTGGGGTTACCCAAAACCGTCTGTAGTTTATTTTTAGAATTATAAACCAAATTGATATTAATATATTTAAAAATTTTATATAGTCCGCGGGTGAATTTAGGTGCATATGGTAACGAAGCAAATTTCGAATTGTCAGTATTTCTACGAAAAGTCGTGGAATTGTACAGGGTTCTCTTAAATTTATGCTTCCTTATTAACTTATCTATTAAATGGACTGAGTAACCGTTACTCTTAGCTATATTCTTAATTAATTGTTTCTCATGTTCAAACCTCTCTTTACTGAGGGAGAAATTTAACAAACGGTAAATTAGAAAATTAAAAATTGCCATTTTATGTTGAAAAGGGTGGTGTGAATCGGTGGGGATATATCTAAGAGTCGCGGTTTCTTTCCTATATACATCAAACTTTAACTTATTTTCACTATTTCGAATAACTAATACATCTAAAAATGGTAGCTGTTCATTGAGTTCCACTTCATATGTAAATTTTGTGGTAGGGAAACGGTTATTTAATTTGGCAACAAAATTATCTAAACTAATTGCTTTTGTATCAAATACCGCGAAGATGTTGTCCACATACCTGAACCAAACTCTAGGGAAATACTCGAATTTATTTTTAACTTCTGTCTCAAATTTACTAATAAAAAGATTTGCAATGAAAGGTGACAAGGAGTTACCCATTGCCGTTCCCTCATGTTGTTGAAAATATTCCCCATTATACTGAAAACAATTTTGATTCATACAAATACTAGTAAGCGCAACGTATTCCTTAATAATTTTATCGTCTAAACCATTTAATTCGAGTAATTTCCTGAGGTAGTCCAAAGTTTGCGGGATTGGGACACTTGGAAACAATGAGCATACATCAAACGAGACCAAAATTTCACCTTCTTGCAATTGGATATTTTTGACTAGAATTTTTAACTGAAAAATTTGTTTGTGCAATAGGCAAATTTTCTAACTCGTTCGTTAACCATTTTGACAAATTATAAGTTGGGGATCCTATCGCTGAGACAATTGGTTTCACAGATTTTCCTGGTTTATGTATTTTTGGTAAACAATACAATTTAGGTATTACTGGATTTGACAATTGTAATTTTTGTCTCAGTGAAGGAGTAATAAGGTTGTTACATTCTTTTAAAGATTTTTTAACTTCCGTTGTCATTTTTGGCAAAGGATTTTTTGACATTTTTTTTGTAAGGACCACTATAATTAAATTGTCGACTCTTTCAAAATAATCATTTTGTCTAAACTAAACGACCACAAGTTTAATATTGATTGATGCTGTTTATAGGCTTCATAGAGTACAGAAATAGAGGTAGTGTCTGTATATACAGTGTCCGTCAAAAAGAATGCACCATATTGGAATTGTTTTTATTTTCCATTTTTTTTTTCAAAAGTTTCCACCGCTGATTTCTTTAGAAACTGTAACCAATAAGGTGACAAATAAGGTTGAATCAAATTGGCTCCATATCTCCAATATTATGTCATTTAAAAATTTCAGTTGACACAAAATACCATTATAAATATATTTCTTTAACTATACCAAAAAGTAATATAGAAAAATTGGTTGTGTTCGTGTTGATATTTTAGATATGGAATTTCATACAAAAATTCCGAAATTTTTTGTTTTTTTTTTTCCATGAATTTTTGTGAATTTGTTTTTGTTTTTGAGATTGAGAAGAGAACAAGAGTTTTAAGTTTCGTATATTGTATTAAATGTGTAACTACTGAAAATTGTATTTAATAGAATTACCTCATTCCTTTACTAAAACGAAGGATAATCAAGTTAAACATTGTCATTTGGCCTGATATTTACTCAAGCGTCTACTTCCTTCTACCAACTTGGTGATGGTTTTGGTAAATCTAGTATTATTCAAAACGACTGCATAACAATTTTACCACCTTGTGTTAGAAGCATTAGCCCTTGAGTCATTTTTTTTCTGATCGCCGGGTTGATAAAACAGGGCCAATAGAGAGTACCCTCCGAGATCTCCAGATCGTACGCCCCTGGACTATTTTCTTCTGGTATATAGGCAAAAGTCTATCCCAACTGACTAAAATTTACAGAATTTAGAAAACAAAATACGATGCGAATAAAACTGATGTGTCATCATTGCGAATCACATTGGGTAGCTTTGAAAATCATGTTGGTATTGCTGGGTCACCTACTTAAAATGGATTCTATGACAATGTTCAGGCGAACTGCGCACCCTGCATAAAATAGATATTATTTAAAATCACCATTCGATAGAAATTTTCAAACAGTTTTTAAATATAAACGAGGTGTGTAAAGTAATGAGACTGATTTTTTTTTGAATTTTTTATTCGAATAGAATTACAATTCAGTATTGTCTACTTCAAAATAACTTCCTTGGGAAGCCACACAGCGCTGGAGACGGTTCTTCCATTCATCATAGCAGTGCTGGAACTCATATACGGGAATAACCTTCAGCTGGTCGGTTACAGCCATTTGAATGTTTTCTAAGGTCCAGAAATGACATCCCTTGAGGTGATCTTTCAGTCTTGGGAAGAGAAAAAAGTCACAAGGACTCAAATTAGGCAAATAACGAGGCTGAGGAGCCACAGGAATGTTTTTACTGGCTAAAAATTCGTTTACTGAAATGGCTGTGTAACAAGGCACATTGTCGTGATGCAACATCCAGTTGTTTTTGATGTTTGGTCTCACACGCATTACCCTTTTTCGAAGTTTTTCAAGAACCTCTCTGTAAAAGTGTTGATTTACTGTTTGGCCTGGAGGCACAAACTGTGGACAATTCCCTGGCCATCAGAAAAGCAAGTCAGCATGCATTTGATCTTCGACTTGCTCATACTTGCTCATTTGGAACCATCATTTTTTGGAACCATTTTTGCGCAGATTTTTCTCATCCCCACTTCTTTAGTCAAAATTTGTTGAACAGTGGTGTGATTCAAATTAAACTCTTCACCGATTATTCTTGTCGTTAATCGATAATCTGAATGCAAAATATCCCGTATTCTATCGACATTTTCATCGGTTCTTGAAAATGAAGGCCTTCCGCTGCGTGGTTTATCTTCAATCGACTCTGCCTTCTGAGAATGCCTTAAATCACCCGAAAACCCTGGTCTTTGAAAAAACTGTCGAAGAAACTGACCGTTGCTCAAAATTAATTCACTCATTTTAACCACTAAGGAGAAACAAACGAAAGTGAAACCGATTTAAACCCTGAAAAAGAGTTTATAAAAAAAAATTAAGTATTGCTTGCAAATATTAATTGAATTTAATTATTTTTTATATTAAAAAATTTATGTTTTTAATTAATATTGAATGAATAATAAATAATTTTTTTTGAAACCAGACGAACAAAGTTACAAGTAACTGTACTTCTAGTAACGTTAAAAAGTAATTTGAGTCGTAAATAAGTAACTGTACTCAGTAAAAAATAGTAGTTTCGAGACTAAAAAGTAACTTATTGATCACTAGTTAAATGTAAAAAAGACTTTACCGATAGAACCTAGATATATTTGTAAAACAGACTGCAGGTGGCAGTATCACAGTTGCAAGTTGATTAGATTCAAAAGTATAAGATTTTCGTTAAATTTAAGTTAATAAGTATAATCAACAGATTATTCAATTTTCAAGAAATTCATTAATCAATTAAGGTTTTTTTTAATGCAGAAATAACTCGATTAAGGTTTAATCAATTAAGGTTTTTTTTTAATGCAGAAATAACTCGAAAGTTTTTAATTTTTCCAAAAAAAAAAAATTAAATTTTTTGATTCCAGAAAATGAATAAATCAAATATTACCATTTCAAATTTCAAGGAAATGAATAATTTAAATTATTTCGAAGATTAATTTTTACTTAAGGTGCCAAAATGATTTACCAAATTTCGATTTGACAAATAATGTATGAGTTGATTTCTTGAATTATCTCTAAATAATAAATGATTAATTAAAAATAAAAAATCCTATTGAGAACTTTTGATAAACTAAAATTTTTTTTTTCCACTTTCCAAATTTTGCCGCCCTAAAAAATTTGCCGCCCCGGGCACTAGCCCCGACTGCCCCTAGTGTAAATCCACCATGCTTATACTGAGGGTGCGTTACATGTTAACCTACCGTCCTTCCAAGTCCCGTCTCCGCAGTATTGCTAGTCGGGCGCTACGTTGCCAGTCTCATTACTTACTTTACACTCCTCGTATGATGCAGTTTTGCCTGACGTTTTCCAAACTGAATCACCCGGTGTATGTGTAAAATATCGGGTAATATATAGGTACGCTAAAATGAACTTCATATAGCCAACACAAAGGCTTTTAAACAAAACGAAAATAGTTCGAAACAAAAATAGAAAACATTTTGTTTTATACGCGTAATTCGTTTTCATGAAATGTCACGCATTCCAAAGCGACTGAATGTGCTTTTCGGCGTACTACGCATATCGAAAACTTCGCGCAAATAAAATAAAAATGCCGTTCTAAAATAAAAACTACGCAGATCCGAAGCAAAGCGTCGACGTAAAACCTGGAATTTTTGTTGCAGTCCCCGATGGCGGCGGGCATGCGCGGGCGCTTGGATTCGCCCGTCTGTTTTCCGATTTCCACCGGAACCGGAAGCTGCCAATTCATGCCGCAGATGAGCGCCGGCTACAGCAAACTGGAGGCGCCCCTGCCGCCGCCGCCGCCGCCCCCGGCCGTCCCCGTGCACTCCGACTACATGCAGGTGCGGCACCTTTTGCTCGCAATCGATTCCGCGATTATACCGGATGTTCCGGAAGTTTTTGTATTTTTTTTGAGAAAAAGTAACAGCTTTTACAAAGTCTAAGAAACGAAATGCTGGCATGAAATAAAATTTCAACTATCTATAACTTGAACAGATCTCGAAATTTCGGGAGTTTACTTGATGATTAGAAAAAAAACAAATATTTCACAAATGAAGGCCACACTTCAAAAACAATGTGAGTCACTTTCTTTTCAGGGGTGAGGTTTTGTTATTAAAAAGGAGTTCAGTTACTGTAGAAGTCAAAGAGTTTCACGGTACTATCTTCACGGTGACCCTCAAGTAATTATTCGTAAAAAAATCTCCTAGTAAAACTTTGAAGATCTATTTTGTATTGAAATTGAACTAAAATAGTTATCACAGGAAAAAAGTGGTATTTTCCACGAATGTATAGAAATAACTACATAGCAAACAAATCGTCCTATAAATATTGCACTGTGTTATCATTAATTTCGTGTTCAATTTTGAAATGCACTTTATGATGAATAAGCTAAAATTTACCCCCATCGTTTTTACAATGTGGTCAAATTTCGCAGCGCGTTCAAAGTTATGCTGGGGGACGCTGCATATTTAAAAAAAGATGTTCCGCAAATTTTATTGCTATTCTAGCCTTACAATTGGGCCTAGTAATAATGCCCTAAAATTTGATGTGGGTCCCAAGCTTACTTACGAAAAAAAAAAGAATATAAAATTCCATCAGCGGCCACTATTAGTATAATAAACACTTTGGCGAAAAATTGACGAAAAAGTCATGTCGATACTTTCTATGTAACTAAAAATTTTGATAGATCTGGATTTTTATATACAGTTATACCGGAAGTAGATGTCATCTTGTTTATTTTAAATAGAACACCCTAAAAATGTTATTGCATTTTTTTGGATTCTACGGAGATTCTAAAGAAATTTCATATAAGTATAGTAAATATCCTATGCGTATATCCAATATTTTTTGGAATATTTACAGTTGTCGATCATAAATGACAGTTGGAAAATTCCCCATACTACCAACATAAATGGTCGTTCATTTTGCAACGTGTTCCGCTCCTAAGCGAAACCGCCAGATCTTTCAGAACATTTTAATTATACAGAACATTTAATTGTACAGACTATATGGACTTTAGTTCTCTTTATAAGATACCCTTTTCAAGTTTACATTGAGGACAACTGAAAAAACCTTCTTGATTCAATATCTACGAAAATACAGGCTAATTAATGAGTTTTCAGCCACAAAATTGTCTGAAACATTTACTTGAACCAATTTTTATGGAATTTTTAGTGCCCTGGAGATATATCCCTTCATATATTTGGGACATACTGTATCATCTTTGTTTATCGAGATAACTGAGTCCGACACAAACGAGTTTACCTCATTAATGTTCTTTATTGTTAAAGAACGTTTATTTTATTAGAAATTTAAAATATTGTAGTTAGGTCCTTACAAAACGCGACAGGTGGTCGGAGTTCATATTGTCAATTAAATGTATATTGAATCTGGGGCGTTACGCTTCATGATCTAACGCCATGGCCGCAGAAGTAGAAATTGGAATGATGAATCTCCTGTGGTGTGTTTTAGATTATTTAATTTTCTTTTCTTCTTTCAGCCCAACCCGCTGGCGCAGTTGCAACAGCAGACGGATATGTGGCACAGTTTTCACGACGATATAAGGCCAAGGTCATCCGGTAAGTGGTAAAGGCACTTTACAGACTATCTATTGCTTTATATATTGCTTTTTTTCTATATCCTGAATCAAAACATTACTCAATAAACGCAATACCTCTTAAGGACATATATTTTAGACACTTATTTTATCACTACTTATATATACGTAGAGTTGTATTCATTAAAAAAAGCGTACAAGTATTAGAATGATAGGTGAAGTTTATCATATTTGTGTAAAACTGACTGATGTAAATGATTGTTTATTGGAGGTTATCACATGACATCGGTTGTCAAAAATGCAAAGCAATGCCGTCGGCGTTATTATTTTTTAAAACACGTGGTGGTAGCATTTAACAATCTATCTGAAAATTGAAAGGGGTCAATGAATCTGAGGGGTCAATGATGAGTTAAAAAACCATCCAGCTGCGAAAAAAATGTTAGTCACTGTAGAACGGCGGCAGTCAAGGGTAATTTTTGCAATGAACTATATATACCGCAAATATTTTGGAAAACGTAATGCTCCCCTCTACTGAGCAATTATATCCCAATAACACGTTCATGTATCAACACGATAATTTTCCAGTCCACATCGCCAATCGTGTAAGGAACTGGTTTGTAATTAATAATGTAGAAGTACTGCCATTTATCGCATTCAGTCCTGATATTAATCCGATAGAAAACGTCTGGGGTATAATTGTAAAAAATATATATGTATAAACGAAATTTTAGGCCACAAAATTCAAACGAATTATGGGAAATTATGGGAATTATCCACGAGTGCTGGGAAAATCATGGGAATTATCCACGAGTGCTGGGAAAATCTTGATCCAAATATTACTAATATAATTCAGTCAATGCCTAATAGATTGGGTTGTAGAAAAGGATGGTTATATGACCAAATATTAGATTGTGTTTTAGGTTTTCTTGTTATTGTTGTTTTTATTTTGTTTGAATTTTTATAAAACTGTTAAATATAAATGTAAGTGAATATACATATTTCAATTTTTCTTATTTAATTCACTGACACAACTATGGTAAAAATCGCCTCTCATTCTAATACTTGTACGCTTCTTTAATGAAGGCAACTGTACATATTTTAACAGTAGCAACGTTTTATTCAATTGTATGTATTATGTGTTAAGCTGATCAAAATGAAACAATTGAATATCGAAAAGCTACAAACCAAACCAAACATTAACATGTCTAAATAGAACACCCTGAACGTTTTCTTCAGTTATCTGCGATTTCAAAAATCTATTAGTTGCTGAGGTTTCGCGAAAAAGTTTTCAGAACATTTAAATCCAAAGTGTGATACTTGAATTAGAACTGGGGGTTATAGAATGTCATTTTTATAAACGGCGCCAATGGTAAATGTAACTGAAAATGACGGAGGCGCCAATGGTAAATTGTATTAAAAACAGTGAGGCTCCGATGGTAAATTCTATTAAAAATGACATGGGTGCGCTTGCAACAGTCGATGGTGCGCTGGATTTACATTCATCGCCTCCTGTAATCACCACTTCACTATTAAACCTTTATAAGTTATCATTTTCCCATAGGAAATCCGTACATGATGCAGCAGGAGATGCCGCCGGCCTTCCAGCACCAGCCCTCGCCACCGCTCAGCATACCCAGCCCGATGATGATGGACAAGCAGCACAGGCAGACGCCGCACGCGCTGCACCAGGCGAACGGCGCCCCGCCGCTGCCCATCACGCCGCCCCTCTCCAACGTGTCCGTGACGCCGCCCCCACTCCAACGAGAACGTGCCGCCCGACGAGGGCTTCCACCACCCGCACCACCGGTACCAGGTGGACAAGGGCTCCGAGGAGCCCTTCGACGCCAAGCACGCGATCGATCCGGCGGCGCAGCCGCTGGTGGAGAGCAACGGCGGCGCTCAGCAGGCCGACGGCTTCGCTTCCACCGTGTACGCGGGGCAGGCGGGGCAGCGGCAGTTTGAGAAGGCGGAAGACGCGAAGATGAAGAAGGTGAGTCGATTTGTTTTTCGATGTTTTGCGACCGTAAAATGTATTCTTGGAAAAGAGACAAGATACGTTGATATTCTGTTACCTATATTGGATGACCTTCAGTAAATTTGGTGATACTTCATCTATTATTCGTTAGGTGGAGCGAAGATCTAGTAGTCCAGTAAATAAGCCGGAAATACTGTAAAATCTGGAAAAGTTAGATAAGCAGCTCCGATTTCAAAAATTTTTGTTTGTAGGTGTTCTTTAGACCCTCAGGAACATTCATCACCACTAACATCTGCCTTGCTATGAAAAATGAAAAAATTATGGTAGTTTTCCTACCCCCAAAGCTTCCCCAATAGTAAAAGTGATAAAACATTTTAAAAATTCAAAATTTCACTTCGCAAATCGTCTCTCGGGGGTTTTCGGGGTCGCTGATTACGAATCCGCGGTCAAAAATCGAGTGAGGGTGGTTGCACCCCATTAAAACCACCCCAAATTGTTAAATTCAAAATGTCTCCTCGGAAATCGTCTCGGGGGTTTTTAAATTCAAAATTTCGCCTTAGCAAGGCAGATGTTAGTGGTGATTGGTGATGAATGTTCCTGAGGGTCTAAAGAACACATACAAACAAAAATTTTTGAAATCGGAGCTGCTTATCAACTTTTCCACATTTTCCAGCTTATTAATTGGACTATAGGTTGGAGATTTCTCATTTACCGCTTATATGCTGTATTCCTTTTTATTTAATTCAATCTAAATTATGTAATTGGTGAATTAAGTTATATAGTTTTTGTGAAATCTAATCATGTCTCAGGTCAAAGAAACACAACAGTAGACTAGCAAACCGTAATGTCGCTTCCGCTAAATTGATGGCGCTAGTTTTTATTTTAACACCGCGTATGTGGATATACAGTGCGCGCCAAAAGTCTGGAATAAATTCAGTAAATGTGAAACAAAAATTTTTTGGAAAAAATCCTCAGGTCGATTTTGTTTATTAAAAACACACATTTTTGAGGGAACGTCTATTTTCAGATGTCATTAGTTTTTGAGTAATGACGTCATCAACTTATTTTTCAAATGGCAACCCCCCATTTTTTTAATTTAAATTGAGAGACCCTTTCATTGTCGATTTAACGGTATAAAAATGTTGCCACCTTACGAAACAACATTTTTTGAGTAAATGACAATTGAATGTTACAAAATGAAAAATATATTTTTCACAATAAATAAACGAAAATTTCTTTAATAAGCAAATTTTTAGACCAACCGTCATGCACCGCCCTGTGTATCACGCATTATCGTAAAACTTCTTGGCAATATGCAAGCCTGTGTACAAATTCTTCTTGTACATTCTGAATGACTTCCTGGGTAATGGATCCCATTTAATCTCTAATGCGATCTCGTATTTCGGCTAAATTGTGTGGTCTTCTACAATAAACTTTTGATTTTAAATAACCCGATAAAAAATAATCAAGTGGTGTAAAATCTGGGGATCGCGCGGGCCATTCTATCGGTCCTCGTCTGCCAATCCACCTCTGAGGAAAGATGACGTCTAAATATTCACGAACTGAGCGCGCATAATGCGGGGGTGCTCCGTCTTGCTGAAACCAGAGTGTGTTATCTGGAATGTCAGGATCATTCTCGTTTGGGAAAATTACTGCAAGCGCTGGAACTAGATCATTTTGCAAGAACTCCAGATATCTTTCTCCTGTGAGAGTTTCTTCAAAGAAGAGAGGCCATCTTATTCTGTTTGCGACTATTCCGGCCCACACATTTAATTTCTGGGGATGTTGAGTATGTGCTTCGATGATCCAATGAGCATTCGTCCGACTCCAATACCTGCAATTTTGACGGTTCACTGTGCCGTTTAGACAAAACGTGGCTTCATCGGAAAAAATATTTGCTGGTGTAAATTTGGATTTGTTTGACAAAGATTCATTCAACATCGTCGAGGTCGTCTTCGTTGAGTTCTTGCAGAAATTTTCGTTTATTTATTGTGAAAAATGTTTTTCATTTTGTAACATTCAATTGTCATTTACTCAAAAATGTTGTTATGTAAGGTGGCAACATTTTTATACCGTTAAAAAATGGGGGGTTGCCATTTGAAAAATAAATTGATGACGTCATTCCTCAAAAACAAATGACATATGAAAATAGACGTTCCCTCAAAAATGTGTGTTTTTATTAAACAAAATCGACCTGTTCGAGGATTTTTCCAAACATTTTTTGTTTCACATTTACTGAATCTATTCCATTCTTTAGGTGCGCACTGAATATACAGGGTGCGGCAGGGAGGTATGAAATTTTGTAAAAGGCTGTCATACTCTTATTTTTCAACGAAATTCAAATTTAATTTTTTTAATACATAGCTGAAATGTTGCCATTAAACGATGCGTAGTGGAAAATAAGAAAAAAGCAATCGGGTGCGAAAAATTACGTCAGTTAGGTGGTGCCCGTTTTTGACTAGGCACTCCTGTAGACGGTGCGAGAAATTGTCCATACTACTTTGAAGCATTTCACGTGAAACCCTTCGAATTTCTCGGGTGATTGTTTCTGAAAGGGCTTCACGTGTCCGTGGTTTGTTTATATATGTTTGTTTATGTTATATTTTATTTAAGGTAGCCCCAAAAAAAAGTAGTCACAAGGTGGCAGGTCTGGGGACCGAGGAGGTCACTCCACATCTCCACGCAACGAAATCAAACATCCTGGGAAATGTTCCCTTAAAAAAGCCATTGCTGCTCTGGACGTATGGCAAGATCCTTTCACTTCAGTTAAGTTCAGTCAATTCAGTTCAATCATATAACATCGTCAGGTAGCGATCTATGTTTACAGTGTCAACTGTGCGACCGTTTTCACACAAAAAGTAAAGGCCAATAATAAAGTTTCGGCTAATGCCACACCATACAGTAACTCTCTCGCTGTGCAGTGGCTGTTGATGAAGTTCCTGTGGATTTTCGGAGGCCCAGTAGCGAAAGTTCTGCTTGTTTGCCATCCTCGACAAGTGAAAGTGAGCTTCATAACATTGTCTGTCATTATTTCCAACATCGTTTCTGCGAACCTGAATCGTCTCACGTAGTCGTTTTGCCGCAGTTCTTGAACAATATTATACGGATGAAACTACAAATCTAATTCAATTAAACTCGAATGACGAGGGCTTGCTTTAACAGATTGCCGCACTTTCAATGTTTTCTGGGGTTCTTACAGTGCGATCATGCAGTTCCTGGTCTCACAGAACCAGTTCGTTGAAAGGTATTCACCCACTTCATTAAGGTATCGAACTTTGGAACACGATCGTGATGACCAGCATTAAAATGAATTCGAAACCGTCTCTGAATCACCGAATGGTCCGTTTCAATGAAGGTGTTGTAAACAAACACGCGATGAGCTGTAGTTCACGGCTCCATGGTAAATGAAATGCCATCTGCCACCAAGTATCTATCTATTCGGAAAACATTAGGTTCACATCACCTCACATCACACGCTCTTCAAAAATTCCATACATCCCTGCAGGACCGGATTGGTTTATTTTAGTAATATATTTACAGCCTCTAAAATATCTAATGTTTTCACCAAGGGTGATTTTTTCTAATCGCAAACCGTTTAGATATAACATTCTTTTAATAATTGGATTCACGATCTTTCCTCATTAGCTTAGAGACAAAATTCTTGAAGTGGGCCACCTAAAAATTCGAGGTGTAAGTAATTTAAAATAATTAACACATCTTGATAGTATTTTGAAAAATAGAAGACACGTATTTTTTCTTTTTTCGAAATTTTTATTTTCACAATAGTTATTAACAATATTGTTTTTTTAACACTGTTTTACAAAAAAATTGTTTTCTATTGATTGGGTCATCAAATCTTTATGACATTTGGTGAGTATGTAGAGAAATATTATTAGTTTGCCAATATAATTTCGAATTTCATGAAACACTTAATTTGTTTAAATAAATAGACAATACTTATAAACAATTTAATATTTATAATACTCATTCACTTACAAAAATCAGCGAAGCGAATTTCGATTCCTTGTTTAATTCTGAATAAATGAGACAAAAAAAAAGTTGGGGACTTGCATTAGGCGAAGAGCCATGTTGTTTTGTTTACTTTGTCCTTTGACGCGCAACGGCGCGACTAACGCCCGGCGTGCTGTTAATAAATATAAATTATAAAAAAGTAAGTTGTCGATAAGCAGGATGTTAGATACGCATTATAATTAAGGTATTTTTATTAATAATTAACATTTTTTTATACATTAAAATTTCTTTAAACAAAACGTTATAAACTATTTTTTTTTTCATTTAAATTATATCGATAAGTTAACTCTCCATCTTCAATTAGTCTGACGTTTAATCCTCGTTTTCATAGTACTTTCAGTGACAGATTTCTTAGATTCGGAAAATATTTTACATGATAATTGACTTTCACTGACTGGCATAAAGCAATGGTACTGACGAGTGTTTTTTAATGTTTTAGCCATGACGTATCGAGGTTTTAAAAATTCTTCGTTTAGTTTATGCTCTTCTTCCGAGCAACAATCAAAATTAATATTTTTGAAAAAATGTTTTGCCCATTCATACAAAAGTTTTGGCGAAGTTATGTGTTTATCATTAACACACTGTAAACTAGATCGATATGCGTGTCGTTTCACTGTACCTCCGATTCCATCACAAGCCCCATTGCCGTGAGAAGTGGCGAAAAAATTCCACTGTGCTTGTATACCAAAACCTTTTTCGTGATGAATCAAATTGATGAAGTTAAATTTATTTTTATACTGAGACCCAGCACCATCCGAAAAATAAAATATTTTTTTATGTGATCTAGGCCGACATCTTTTTTTAAATGATCTATTAACTTTGAATTGAATAAAAATACTGAATTAGCATCGTGGGTAAGATGTTCTGAAATTATTACGTAATTTTCGTTTTTTATTGCGTTGTCTTTTTTTAAAATAAACTACATTGGGATGCAGAGTGGCTTGAATATTAGCCCGGTGCTGTGATTGAACTGCATTTTGAACTTGGCAAGTGTAATTTTCAGCGAAGTCTAATGTTAAGATTAGTTCGTCTTCTTGAACTGAATTTTTAATTTTTCGAAAGAAAGCTGCTTGAGCTGTCGCTAAAAAAATCGTGCTTTGCCAAGTCAGGAAAATCATTTTTCAAATCTGTTAAGAATTCTTCTTTCGATTTTGATTTGGATAACAGCTCGCACCTATCTGTGCTTATCCACTGACTCGGAAACGGTATTTCCGAAATTTCACACTGTGTGAGCGAAAAGTTGGATATCGTGAAGGTAATCTACTTATTGCAAGAAAAAGTAAAAAAAAAAATTGCGTGCGGAAAAATGTTTCCGCCCTGTGCTGAAAAAATGTTTCGGCACTGTTTTTTGCGAAAGGATGCGGGAAGTGCAGATGCAGTGCATTTTCGGCACTGATTTTCGTGCGGAAAATCGAATTTTCGCTCATACTATTACAAAAATATAAATTACATAAATTTGTTATTACCTTGTCATTGGAATCGAAATCTTCATTAATATCATTTTTATCACTATCACTGTTATTGTCCGTCGGAGAAATCGAAGAGTTTCCCTTCACTACGATGTCGTTTAAGATTTTTGGTGGTAAAATGATGTCTGGTTGTCTGTTTACTTGCCTCTTGCAAGATTGGCAAACGAAAAATCCAACTAAATTTTTAAATTTTGAATTCCACTTATTATTGACTTGAACGACGTTTTTATAAACACAATTGTGATTCTTTTTTTTTTAACGGATTACAACACGAATTCGCTTTTGGCATTTTAAAATAATGACATAACTTATAAATACTGGCGAAACATATATTTGGCGTTAGTCGCGCCGTTGCGCGTCAAAGGACAAAGTAAACAAAACATCGCTCTTCGGCTAATGCAAGTCTCCAACTTTTTTTTATCTCATTTATTCAGAATTAAACAAGGAATCACAATTCGCTGATTTTTGTGAGTGATTGAGAAGTATTATAAATATTAAATTGTTTATAAGTATTGTCTATTTATTTAAACAAATTAAGTGTTTCATGAAATTCGAAATTATATTCGCCAACTAATAATATTTCTCTACATACTCACCAAATTTCATAAATATTTGATGACCCAATCAATAGAAAACAATTTTTCTGTAAAACAGTGTTAAAAAACAATATTGTTAATAACTATTGAGAAAATAAAAATTTCGAAAAAAGAAAAAATACGTGTCTTCTATTTTTCAAAATACTATCAAGATGTGTTAATTATTTTAAATTACTTACACCTCGGATTTTTAGGTGGCCCACTTCAAGAATTTTGTCTCATACCTGATTGAACGAAAAATAATCGATTAATTTATCGACTTTTTCAATAGATTACATAGCTACACAAAAAAAATCATGATCCTGGATATTGACCTTAGTATCCACATGTACTTTTCGACGCTGAATTCGAATCCAATCTCAAAAAAGTCAATACACCCTCAGAATTTTGAGATACAGTGATAAACGCCTCTAAAATAAGGTAAAATCAACCGTGATATATGATAACAAGAAGTATGTACAGAAATTACTCCTGATGTAAAACCATTAGTTTCCGTAGGTTGTTTATTTTAGATATACCTAACTATGATCATGACAATAAATTTATTCTAAGGGTGAAACTCGAGTAAAATAGGGGTCGAAAGGGGTAAGAGAATTTGACAAATTACGCAATTTTTATTCCAAGAATATATTTCTGGCGGTTTTCGAGGTTGATTTCAAATTTCAACATGCCCAACATGCCAAAAGCAGGAAATGTACTCCAGAGGTGAAAATCGAGTATAACAGGGGTTGAAGGGGGGTGCGCAAATGTTTATGTAAATAAAAGTTGTGTAACTTTTATTCCAAAATTATATTTCCTGAGGTTCTGGAGGTTGCCGATTTCAAATTTTAACATGTCCATAGCATGAAATTTGTTTCAAGTGTGAAAATTGAGCAAAATAGAGATTGAAAGGGATGCGAAACGTTAATTAAACAATATACACTTAATTACGTTAACAAATTTCATGCTATGGACATGTTAAAGTTTGAAATCAGCAACCTCCAGAACCCCAGGAAATATAATTTTTGAATAAAAGTTGTGTATGTAAACATTTTCGCACCCCTTCAACCCCTGTTATACTCGATTTTTATCTCTGGGGTACATTTCCTGCTTTTGGCATGTTGAAATTTGAAATCAGCAACCTCCAAAACCCCCAGAAATATATTACTGGAATAAAATTGCGTATTTTGTCAAATTTTCATTTCTTACCCTTTTCAACCCCTATTTTATTCGATTTTCACCCTTAGAATAAATTTCTTGTCATGATCATAGTTATATCTAAAATAAACAACCTACGCAAACTAATGGTGTTACATCAGGAGCAATTTCTGTACATACTTCTTGTTATCATATATCAGGGTTGATTTTACCCTATTTTAGAGGTGTTTATCACTACATCTCAAAATTTTGAGGGTGTATTGACTTTTTTGAGGTTGGATTCGAATTCAGCGTCGAAAAGTACATGTGAATACTAAGGTCAATATCCAGGATCATGAAAATCTGTCAGATCAAAAAAATATATCGTGAAAATTCGAATCTCAAAAAATTCAAAAAAATGCGAATTGAAGAATGTAATAAATGTAATACCTTAACATTACGTGTTTCAAGCTTGGCAAACTAGTTAAAAAGATTAATGAAAGATTAATGATAGACTGATTACGTTTATCAATATTTGATTACGTTATTACAAATAATCGATTAATCGAACAATCGCCTATTTGACAAATTGGTTAGTGGGACAAAAATAATCGATTATTTGACAAATCGATTAATAGAATAATCGATTATTTAAGAAGAGTAGTCGAAAATCGGTTATTTGACGAATCGATGAATCGAACAATTATTGTATTTAGGCCAGTCAATAGAGCTTTTGACATGACAAGATTGATACCTGAAATACGACTACGGTATACTTTAAGTTTAATCCTTAGATGAAAACGTATATGATTTCGACTAGAAAATAGTTGCACTTTTTTTAAATAACAAATTAGTGAAAAAAATGGGTTTTTTCATTTTTTGCTTATAGAAGAAAAGCTATTGAAGCAATTGCATCGCATCCAGAAATGTAGATAATTCAAAAAAGTTCTTAAATAATAAAAAAATCAAGTCAATCGGTGCATTTTTCGCTGAGAAAACTCGAAAAAACCGCGAAAAATGACGTTTCTCTTAATAAATTCGTAATTCGAGTATTTTTGCATTAGAAGAGTCAATGTTGTGGAAAAATGTAGCTAATATCACGAAGAATGAGTGCGCAAAAACTGGATTATGTCGGATGAATAGTTTTTGCACGATAGTCGAACAAAGTTTTTTTTTATCGTATTTTGAATATTCCATAACACGTCGAGCGATAGATTAAATTACATTTTTCTCGACGGATTCAGAAACTACAGAGTCTAAACTACAATTCGTCCATTTACTTTGTTTCATTTAAAATGCTTAAATTGGTGTAAAACGCCTCTGAACACCGCGCAAAATGTTCGGCGGCGCGCTGAGAGCCGAGCGAGGTAGTTGAGGCGGGGGTGCGAGGGGAAGACAGTGGCCAGCAAATTTCGCGCGGTGTTCGGAGGCGTTTTACACCAATTTAATGGCATTTAAATGAAACAAAAGTAAATGGACGAATTGTAGTTTACACTATGTAGTTTCTGAATCCATCGAGAAAATGTTATTTAAGCTATCGCTCGACGTGTTTTGGAATATTCAAAATACGATGTAAAAAACTTTGTTCGACTATTGTGCAAAAACTATTCATCCGACATAATCCAGTTTTTGCGCACTCATTCTTCGAGATATTACCTACATTTTCCCACAAGATTGCGAATTACGAATTTATTAAGAAA
This sequence comes from Aromia moschata, assembly GCA_029963805.1. Classification (NCBI taxonomy): domain Eukaryota; kingdom Metazoa; phylum Arthropoda; class Insecta; order Coleoptera; family Cerambycidae; genus Aromia; species Aromia moschata. The sequence goes on from JAPWTK010000578.1 coordinate 61,969, forward strand.
AAGAGTTTTCTCAACGAAAAATGCACCAAACTTGACTTTCAAAGGTTGAATTATCTACAACTTTCCTGGTTGATGCGATGTTATTGCTTCAATAGCTTTACTTCTATAAGCAAAAACTGAAAAAACTCCATTTTTTTTCACTAATTTGTTATTTAAAAAAAAAGTGCAACTATTTTCTAGTCCAAATCATATAAGTTTTCATCTAAGGACTGAACTTAAAAGCATCCCGTAGTCGGATTTCAGGTATCAATCGTGTCATAATATTCCACTGCCATAACTTTTTTTATTGTGAGCTCTTGTCATTGACATAACCGAAAAGCCTGGACAGGACCGCATTTCCCACTCCCTCTTCTTTTCCAAAAAGAGTTTTTTGATGACCATATTTTTCGGATAGTCGATTATTTGAAGGATTGCTTAATCGTTTCATTAAAGCCCATCTTTACACTTCTCACGGTGTGTCCTATTCGTCGCTTTCTAACGAAGTGTTTGTTTAGCCTGCAGTTCCACCGCAGGTTCGCACTTCCTCCAAGAAGCCGATGCCTAAACCGCTGCCTGATTTCAACGAGGCATTCGGAACGACCGAGCGCGGTCGATTCCAAAGCCCACCGGATCCCAGGCTGGCGCCCAACAAGGGCTACCTCGACTTCTTCTACGAGGACAACTCTCAAATAAAATTCGACGATTTTCAGATGTAAAAAGTATTTTCCGTTTTTTTTTTTTCTTTTTAGCCTGTTCGATTGTTTTGTGCATGCTCGTTTTACAGTAATTTCATTCAATTTCGATGTTGGGGAATATAATCGATATACAGTGTTGCGCAAAAAAAATAGGCGGTGGAAAATCCAGCAATTTAACAGATGGTAGAAGTAAGATGGTCTAGTAACATATCCCGGGGTTACAAATTTGAGAAAAATATTAGACAGGCAGTTTTAAGCTGAAGGTTTTTAACTAATCAAACTCATACATCTCATATGTATCATACATATTGTAACGTTTTATTTATTTCGGGTTCGTGAGGTGTGAAAAATTAAACTCGCACTTTTAACTAACACTATTTATTTAATAAATACAACTACGGACTAAACACTACGTAACGACACTAATTTATTTTTATACAATTTATATTAGAGCGTTGTACGGAGAGCGCGCCGTTTACATGATTCAAATAGAGACTGGAGACCCCTGGCCGAGTCCCCGGTTATTTATTCGAAGCGAGCGGTCTTCTAGAAGCGATCCTCTCGAACGGTGGAGGCTGCACCAGCGCGATCCAGAGCCCGCTTGCTCGATAGTTCTCGAATATCATCGGGGCTTACGCATCGCGGTGCCGTGTCGTTAAATAATACCTGTGCCGCTGCACAAGTCGGCCGGCCGGCGACGCACACTGCTGGTGCTTTCGCCACAATATCTAAAAAAAATAAAAGTTGAAAAGTCATTAAGTTTGGAATTGACTAAAAGGAAAAAATTGACACAATAAAAAAGTTTGTTCATGATTGACAATTTGCCACTGGTAGGTTCATTCGCTGTCCTTTTTACTACAGAACAGGCAGTATCTGTTTTTAAATGAGGTAGTATGGTATTTTTCCATATATGGTACCTAATTTTTATCGAAATCATTCAGCATCATCAACAGCGCCAGTTGAAAAACTGGAAAATTTATTGTTAAGCACAATGCAAAAAAGGTCTAAAATATCCGTGTTTCTTTATGCTTTTCTTCTACATAACTCGTGAACTGTTCATTCTAGAGAAAAGTTGAAGAGAAAAAACATTTTTATTAAATTTTATACAAGGTGTGTTAGGTTAGAAATTAAAAAAAAAATGTATTTTTGCAAAAATAGCAATAATAGAAGAAAAAAAAAATGTTTCTTTCGACCACTTTATTGCAGACATATAGACGCCAAATTTCATTCACATCGGTCCGATAGTTTTTGCGCAATAATGTTGCAATTGTGCTTTGTCAAAAATTACATTACAAAAATACGTTTTACCTTGTGAAAAAAACGCGATTTCTCAAAAATTTGTAGAGCCATACAAAGTCTTGAGCGAAAAAACCTTTTGGAGCGGTATACTTTTTTTGACACTTTTTTTTTACTTGTAGATTCGTTTGAAGTTTTTTACTACTATAGCCTTCTACTTAGTTCTAGTAGTCACACCTTTAAATATAATGTGGACAAAAACCATGATAATAAAATAATTGTGGAAATGTACGTCGGAAAATTACAAAAACAGGAATATTAAAAAAATCATCAATGGATGGAATTTCCACCAACCCACAATCAATATTAATTGTATTAATATGTTTGGTTGTTCCGACTTGAATGAAACTATGAAAAAACTAGGAATATTTTAGATACTGTGGAGACAGCTCTTTGACAGGCACCGTGTTTCACGAGAGTAAAATCTCATGGTCTCCCTATAGATACCTACCTAATGGCGGTTTTCCTTCATTTAATTTTTCGATGTTGCTACGCCTTACCGAATGGCAACCAGATTGTAATTTTTGACAGGTCGCCCTTCAAACGTTTTTGTTTGAACAGTAAAATTGTGTCAACCGAGAAGGGCGGAATGGCGTTTCCTCTTTGAAATCTCGCTTGTAATGCCAACGATGACCGACAATCACATTAGGAGAGAACGACGTCGGAAGGCCGAGAAGGAAAAGACGCTGCAGAGTATGCGCGCAGCGCTACCTGTATACACCCTCGAAGAGATACGCCATCTGAGGCTGCCGTTCCACGAGGCCATGCTCAAGAATCTGGAGGACAGCGGCTACGTCAACACCTCCGGCTACATACAGCAGCTGTTCGACATCCAGCACGACATCAGGGAGAGCGCAGGCGCGACGAGTCAAGTGTACTCGAGGCCTCAGCTGATGTATAGCAAGGCTGAGCTAACGGACGTATGTGATGGTCTGGTCAAGGTCGAGGACTATCACAATGCCGGCGACTATGGTCTGGAGTGCGAACACGTGCTCCAGATGGGGGTTAAATTCGCGTTCTCCTGCAAGGAATGGTGGTGGCTGGGAGAGCAGCTGCTACTCCACGCCCTCTCCAGTTCAACGCACTACAGTCACCTGATTGGCCACAAATACGAGGCGTTGAGCAATTACTCCTATGGGAAATTCTTGATAGAGAGCTATCACGATTACGACACGGCCATGAAGTATTTGGAGGTAGCCAGACGGTTGTCGATAGATGAACAGTGGACGATAAGAACTCTCTTCCCTGCAGACGCGGACGTGTTGTTTTTAAAAGTAAATTACCTAATATACACCTGCCTGATACGTAAAGTGGAGATCCTGATGAAGACGGACGTAATAGAAGCCGGTAAGATAGCGCTGATCGCGAAGACGAGAGCGTCAGAGGCCTGCTACCCGGAGGGCGAAATCACCGCCCTGATGCTAAAGGGCATGTGCGATTTGAGTCTTAACGACACGAAAAACGCGCTGGCCACCTTCACGAAATCCTTCTACATCCAGTCGAAGTTGGGATCCCAGAAGGGACTCTGCGAGTCCAGGATACACCTGGCCGTGGCGTATTTGCTCGACGGAGATCCGGAACTCTCGCTGAACACGCTGCTGATGCTGAAAGAGAGCGCCGAAGAGTATGATCTGCCCTTCTACCTGGCGCAAGCCTACAGGCACCTGGGGGAGTATTTCCTCAACAACGGCGAAGCGGTAAAGGCCACGCCTCTGTTGGTCGAGGCCATGAAGATCTTTCTGGAGCGTCACCATACGAAGGAAAGCGAACAGGTTCGTAACCTGCAAGCCATATCTGCCGGTCTGGGGCAAATTCCCCAGTACATAGACGTCCTGTCCAGGAGCCACGAACCCGAATACATGAATAAGCTCATCGACTGGAAGGATTTACGGAAGCCATTTACCGAAGACGATGAGAGCAGCATTATCTCGGAGACCCTCTCCGCCGAGCAAGTCCTTCGAAAAAGCACGCAATGTTTGAAAGACCCCGTGAAAAGTAAGTCGACGGACACCGAATGTGGCTTGGATAAGATAAAGAAGAGTGTAACGATAAATTCAACTCCGAGAGTGATGGAATCTAAAAATTCCAGTAACGACGAGGAGGATGAGGAGACACCTGAATAGGTGCCTAATTTAGGTTAAATACAAACTTGCGGTAAGAAGATTATATGGACCGTCTAGTTCGTCCATGAGAAATTAACTGAATCTTAAATTATCACAATGTAATATTATCAATATACTTTTTCTTATATATATATATACTTTCAAAATACTTTCGTTTATTTATATCAATATACTTTCTATAATACTATCCATATCTTTATTACCTTTTGGAAAGGTAAAAATGTAATAAACATGAATGAAACAACCGTAGAAGGGACAATCAAAATCTTCAGGGAAGGGTCAAAGAGGAAGGAATGAGTAACATGCATTCTCACTAGACATTGTCTACTAAGAAACCACTTCCACGACCAATGAAATGATAACAACAAGTTAAATCAAACACCCCTTTGTAGAGGCTGTCAGCAAAAAAGAGTACCGTCGTCATCTTTTTTCGAATCATTAAAATGGCTGACGACTTAGATGGGTTGAACTCCCAAGTATAAGACTCCTAGTGGGACCTAAGCGCTGAGACCTTCAGAAGGCCGCCCGTCGTCTTCCCACGCTTCCAGTATTCAGATCCAAAATACATTTTTGAAGCGGTTTTGCTGAAGTTCAGCGGGAAATTTTAAAATTGATGTCGGTGGTCTTGCGTCATATGAATCTTATAACCCGCCGATTCATATGCTCTTAGAGCTTGTTCGGGTACCGGTCTAGATTATGGGAAACACAGTTTTGACAAAATATTAGTTTATGGAGACTAATTATGAGGCGCTAAACACGATGCAGTTGGTCCCGTGTTACGACGACGCTTCGTTTTCGAGATAGATAGGGAGGCCAAATTTCGGGTTTTTGGGCTACGGAGCGCGCAAAACCGGTTTTCGCGGGGCAAAGTAAGCCTCAACTTAACCTAACCTAACCTAACCTAACCTAAACTAAAAAAAGTTAATTAAAACTTTAAAAAAGTATGAACAGCTTCAACCTAACCTAACCTAACCTAACCTAACCTAAAATAATCTAATTAAGAGGATACGATTTCTTAACGATGTTAAATAAAGCTTGAAAAGGATCAAGCCGTTCACAACTCTCTCCCGTAATTCACAACTCTCCACTGAGCTTCTATGTGTTGCGTATGAACTCTATATCTCTAAACGAATTGATAGCGCCTTCTCCAGCCGTGTTCTTCTTCCAAAAACAATCCTTTTCGACACAGAGCAGCATTTTTTTCAGCAGGGAAAAGTTCCTCTCTCTGGCAAAACTCAACGACCTGGCTCTCATTATGTGACAAATTTAATCAATAATACACCATGATACGTGACATGTTTGTACACAAATGGACCACGTTGCATATTACACTACACGTGGGTTAAAAACCAGTTTTCCCCAATTTTTACCTTTGACCCCGAAAAACGCGCCTCTTATGTATTTTGAAAACGTCGTCGTAACACGGGACCAACTGTATCGTGTTCATCACCTTTTTAATTAGTCTGGAAAACTAAATATGTTGCCAAAACCGGGTTTCCCATAATCAAGAAGACTAGAATTAAGGGGACCGAACTCGTTCGGTATCATGGGATCAAATCTGTCCGCCTCCAGAAGTCGCTGTAAACAGTAGTGTACTCGACGTCACGTGATGAGCAGCGGACCACATGTGAATACTCTACAACTTGTCGATCTTATCTGTGTAAAATTTGAATCACAACTAACTCTATTCTAGCAACAACAACACTATTTATAGTTTTTAAATGTTCTAGATAATTCATTTGACATCTAGAATATTTAATATGTCATTCCATACAATTCTGTACTAACAGCTAGTGTATAAACTAAATAGACTAAGTATGTAAACTATAAAACTTAATGACTGTCAGCTGTCACTAATGACATTTCACAAATGTCGCAATATGCTTACATGCCGTTTGGCTTTAATAAAAATTCAATTCGAATGTTAAATAAATATTGTTCGTAAGTGCTGTGTTGCATTGTGTGATATAAGAAGCGTTCCGAAGCGTCAGAATAACCTGACATTATTTCAAATTACTGATGTATGTATGAATTGAAATATTTTCCTTTGTTGTATTGTTAACGTTGAAGCACGTAACATGAAATACTTTGAGTACATTTTCATAATGATAATTACGAAAATTTGTAATTCCAAAGATAACAACAAATTAACGAAAAATACCGAGTGTCTGCCACATGTATTCGCACCACGGACATTCACACGGACTCTAACCTCTAACGCACACAGATTAGTACAGAACCACGGTATACGTATAGATATCTGTTTGTATACCGTGGCAAACAACAAGTGCAGTACACAACTGTTTACAGCGCCTCTGGAGGCGGACATATTCGAACAGCGAAAAGCCGCAGTTCGGTCTCCTTAGTTCTAGACTTCTTGCCCATAATCTAGACCTGTGCCGCTTGTTCCCTTAAATGCTGCTAGATGGAGCTCAATAAGTTGATTACCACTGATACCAATGTTCTGTGACCATGAATATTGAAAAGTGGCGGGTTAGTCGTGTGTTACACAGGTTTGTATTCGTCCAGTAAATGTTGGAAACAAGAAGACTAGAACTAAGGAGACCGAACTCATTCGGTATCTAGGGATCAAATCTGTCCGCCTCCAGGATGCGCTGTAAACAGTAATGTACTCGAGTCACGTGATGAGCAGCGGTCAGCGGTCCACATGTGAATGTTTATCATAGAAAACCATGCTATGGTTTTATATGACGTTTATCATTAAGCTGTCAAAGCGGGTGCTTACATGCCGTTTGGCTTTAACAAAAATATATACAAAAATAAATATGGTTCAAAAGTGCTGTGTTGCATTGTGTGATTTAAGAAGCGGTCCGAATAACCGGATATTATTTCAAATTACTGATGTATGTATGAAACGAAATATTTTCTTAAACGAAATATTTTCCTTTATTGTATTGTTAACATTGAAGCACGTAGCATTAAATATTTTGAGTACATTTTCCTATTGATCATTGCGAAAATTTGTAATTGCAAAGACATTACTTGTGTAGATTCAATATAATATTCAACAACAAATTAACGAAAAAATATCGAGCGTCTGTCAAATGTATTCGCACCACGGACATTCACACGGACTCTAACCTTTAATGCACACAGATTAGTACAGACCACGGTATACGTATATATATCTGTTTATATACAGTAGCAACCAGAGCACAGAATACCCTACCCATACAGAAGCGACAGAGCGTGTCGGCACCTTTGATCTTGGGGAACATATTTTTTGACAGTTCTGCCAGTTATTAGTACACTGAGAGAAAAAGTTGTTTTTGTACACTAATCAAAATGTTCAATTAATAAGTGAATTGTAACATGAAGTAAAAAGTCTATCGTCTATATCAAGTTTTGTTAAGAATACACTTAGGCTTAATTATTTTAGGGAAAGACGGCAATAGAGTAATTAGGTACTTTTCAGGTATTTTATTTGTATAAATATTTTGCTTCATATTTAATAATTTCATAATATCATAATTAATTTAGGATTAGCAAATTAATATTACTACATGTTACTTTTACATGTAGTAATATTAATTGTACAAATTATAATTGTAAACAATTTGTAAATGTAAATTATGACATTTTTGAGGGTATTCTGTGTAAATATACATTTACCAAAAATATATAATCTATATGCTTCCACTGCTGATTGTACTCGCCAATGGCACAGTCCCGGTAGGTATCCATAGGTATTTCTAAACTGTTGCTTGGACCTTAAAATTAAAAATAAATAAAGAATAATAGGTTACCAGTTTTCGATAATATTTTGAGCAGTATGGCTAACGTCAATAATAATAGGAAATTAATAAACAATTGAATAATAAATGAAAATTTAGTCCTGTTGGTCATTATTATTACTCAAAAGTTAAAAAAATGAAAACTAAAAAAATATTGCAATCTGAAGGACGAAATGCTACAATATTTTTTTTTTAGTTACAATGAAAGATTTACCTGCTAAGCTTCCACTGCTACAAATTCTAAAATTAAAAATAAGAAACCAAATAGTTTTTGATGTAGACACAAAGATAAGCAAAAAATTAAAAAACATGTATACGTGCATATAATAAGTATGTCTATATCTCAAAAACCGAAGCATTCATAAATTTTGTTTTATGAAAACCAATTCTACTTAAAAATGTGTATTAGAAAAGTATTTGTCGAAACCTAAATACCTATTGATATTAAATTAAAATTCAAACATTTTGATACATAACGCATATCTACACAAGTAGGAAATTATTTTGTTTAAACGTATTCGTTACCTTGTACACATGTAGATGTTGGGACATGTAAAATTTTTGTAGGGAAAGCTTGCTCAAATATACGTTTACGAGTTGCACCTCTAGAAATATATTTCTCTTCGAAGTGTTTCTCGCACAAATGATAATTTGTATGTAATACGTCTGGATTTATTACATAAATCATCCCTATTACACGCTTTAATCCAAACAGCAGCCCTAAAAATATAAATTTCTTATAATTCATATATTCTTATAGGTAAATAAATTTTTGTAGTCTCCAACTTTACATACTTTTGGGGATCCATTGGAAACGAAAAAAAAAACTTGTATTTCCATCACTTTGGGAAAAGCATGGACGATAGGCACACCTATTTCTTTTTAGCTTTCTTGGCAGAATCCATTCTCATTAATAAGTTTTGTTGGATGTTGGATGTATATACCCAATCGCGATCGTAAAAACGTCTCAATACTTTCACCGGCATTGGCTAAGTGATTATAATATAAATAGTAGTCACTAATCTGAGTAATCACATAAACACAATCAGTAATATCACAAAAACTGTACTATATTTGAAAATAGTTAAAAATCAACACAAAAATTAAATTTAAAAGAAATTATTTTTTGACAGAACAAAAAGTAAACATTTAGACGTCAACTGAAGATAAAATTACAGTGACGTTACTGTCATTTATTAAATGGCCGCCACAGGTCCCGAGGTCAAATATTCCGGTCCCTCGAAATCGGCTAGCTGTCGCTTCTGTATGGGTAGGTATTCTGTGACCAGAGTACACAACTGTTTACAGCGCCTCTGGAGGCGGACATATTCTTAGTTCTAGACTTCTTGGTTGGAAAATTATCGACCAAAATTATTTCCTTGGTTTCTAAGATTTGATTGTGCAATATTATTTGGGTATTGAAAAATCTAATTTTTTCATGAAGTAATGTGAGATTAAAAAAAAAAGAAAATTTTTGGTAATTTAATTTTTAAAATATTTCATTTTATTGAATGGTAACCAACCAAAATCGAATTTGACATATCATTATTTGTCATTTTTTCAGTGTAAAATTCGTCTGGGCAGAAAATATTTTTTGTGATTAAGTATTAAGCATATTATTTTTCATTCAAATTTTGCTCGTGTACTAACCACAATGGACGATAGTTACATCAGGAGGCAACGTATGCGACAGGCCGAAAAGAAGAGGACAGTAGAAGCTATGCGCGCTGCTCTGCCGACGTATAACATTGAAGAGATACGGCACTACAAGCTACCCTTCCACAAGGCCATAATTACCAATCTGGAAGAAAAGGTTACGGCTATGTTTCGAAATATATTAAGGAGTTGTTCTACATTCAAGAGAACCTGAGAAGGACAGTCGATAAATCGAATCCCGTGTACACAAGGCCTCTGCTGATGAAGAGTAAGGCGGAGCTCACCGAACTGTGCCAGGGCCTAATTAAAGTCGAGGACTACCACAACGCTGTGAAAGACGACCTGAAATGTGAACATCTGCTCAGAGTGGCAGTGAGGTTCGCATTCTGCGGAGAAAATTGGTGGTGGTTGGGCGAGCAGCTGCTCCTCCGCTGCCTTTCCGTTTTAAAGATGCACTATTTTGAGACGCTCCATAAATACGAGGCGCTGACCCGTTTCACCTATGCAAAGTTCTTAGTAGAGAACTACCGTCGATACCACGAGGCCCTCGAGCATTTGGAGGTGGCCCGACGACTCTCAAACGACAAAGAGTGGTCGATCGCGCTCATCTTTCCGGCGGAAGGAGGGGTGCTGTTTGTAAAGGTAAACTATCTAATACACGTCTGCCTGATACGGCAGGTGGAGGTACTCATGAAAACGGACGTCGTAACCGCCGGTAAAATTGCCACGATCGCAAAAAAGTAGAGCCAAAGACGCCTGCTATCCTGAAGGAGAAATCAAGGCCCTCATGCTGAGGGGAATGTGCGAACTGAGCCGCAACGATACTAAAAATGCGTTGGCGACCTTCACCAACGCCTATTACATCCAAGAGAGATTGGGCAGTCCGAAGGGAATCTGCGAGACCAGAATACACTTAGCCGCGGCTCTTCTGATGAACGGAGACAATCATCTGTCTCTGAACACGCTGCTATTGCTAAAACAGAGCGCCGAAGAGTACAACTTGCCTTACTATCTGGCGCAGGCGTACAGACATTTGGGGGAGTTCTTTCTGCACAGCGGGGAAACCTCCAAAGCAACGCCCCTGTTAGACGAGGCTAGGGAGATCTTTCAGGAACACTCGCACGTGTTGGACTTCGAGCAAGTTCGGAATTTGGAAGCTATCTCCGCGGGCCTGGAGCTGCTCCCCAACTATATAATGCTCCTGTCCGGGTACGAGAAGCCCGGGTACATGGCGAAAATGATCGACTGGAAGGACTTGAGGAAGCCGTTTTGGGAAGGTCGGAGTGATGACAACCTCCTTTCGCGCAAATTATCCGTTGACGAAATAATTGAGGAAAGCAAGATGGAGACGGAAAAAGTAAGAAGGGGCAGGCTCTTCGGAGGTACGACGACTGCTAAAAAGTCCGTAGCAATAAACGAAAATCCGGATATAGTAGTCGTTGGAGACGAACATTCTTCTGACGATCTAGGCGACGGCCTATCAGAAAATGTATACTTAAGTGGTAAGTGAAGAGCAGACGTCGTAAGTAAAGCCCATATAATATGTAGTTTTGTAAAGTGAATACTAGCAAAGGTTTTGAGCGTACAATTCACCCAAATTATATGAAAAGAATATGATTTCACCCGACGCAAAATTTATCAGCCTCTCTCAGAGAACAAAACTCAGTTTTGACAGACAATCTGTCAAGCTTACAACCTACGTATGTAAATCAGATATTAGAAGATTAACAATTTTGTTTTGCTATTGCTACTGGCACAATAATGCAGGAAAATAGGGTACGGAGAGAACGTCTTCGGAAAATCCAGAAGAAGAAGCTGATCGAAGAAATGCGCGCTGCTCTGCCGATATACACTTTGCAACAGATACGTCAATATAAGTTGCCTTTCTGCGATGTATTGCTCACCAATTTAGCGGAGAATGGCTATAGGTACACTGCCAACCGTATCGTAGAATTATGCAAATTTCAAGAAGATCTGAGGCAAAGATCAGATCCGGTAAGCGTGATTCGGACCAGGCCCCAGCTTATCCACAGCAAGGACGAGTTACAGGAATTAGCGGATCGCCTGACGAGGGCGGAGGATTTTCACAGGTCGAGCGACTACAAATCGAAGTGTCGCGAAATTCTTCAATTGGCTGTGCGTTTTGCGTTCGCGAACGAAGCTTGGTGGTGGTTAGGCGAGCAGCTGCTGTTGTCCGCCCTTCAGATATCCTTGAGATATCGATACAGCTTCCTCGAAGGTGAATACGAGGCGCTGACTCGGTACGCGTACGCGAAGTTCCTCGTAGAGAACTTTAAGGGCTACGAGTTGGCCATGGAGCATTTGGAGGTGGCGAGACACTTATCACGCAGCAAACAATGGACGACGAGAGTCATCTTCCCCGGAGGACGTACACGTGCTCTACCTGAAGGTGAATTATCTGATACACGTCTGTCTGATTCACCAAGCTGAAAGTCTGATGAAGGGGGACTACTTCGAGGCGAGCAGGATCGCAGCCCTGGCGAGGAAGAGGGCAGCCGAAGCCTGCTTCCCAGACGGCGAGATCGCCGCCCTCATGCTGATGGGGATGTGTCAGCTGAGCTACAACGATACGAAGGGCGCCATCGCCACGTTCACCAAAGCGTACTACGTCCAGGTAAAACTGGGGTCCGAGAAAGGCATCTGCGACACGCACATACACATGGCCAAGGCGTATTTGCTTGACGGCAATAACCAGCTGTCCCTGAACACCCTGCTATTGCTGAGAGACAGCGCCGAGGAGTTTCCAGTTGCCGTATTACTTGGCGCAAGCGTACAGGCACCTAGGCGAGTACTTCCTCAACGACGGTGAAGCGCCGAAGGCGATCCCGTTGCTGGTGGAGTCCCTGAAAATTTTCTGCGAACGCAATCACGTCAAGGAGAGTGAGCAGGTGCGCAATCTGGAAGCGATCGCGATCGGGCTCGATCTCTTTCCTAAATACGTGGGGCTTCTCGACAAGACCGACTCCTGGCACTATCTGGAAAAGCTGATCGAGTGGAAGGACTCCAGGAAACCCTTCGTCAAGGAGGATGCCACGTCCTTGTCCATTCGCTCGCTCAGCGAGGTAATCCAGGAGAGCGTGTTGGAAGTCACGAAGAATAGAACTGTTGACGGACATCGTAAGTCGTTAATCCTGACAGAAGAGGACGACCTTGCTGTGGTGGAGGAACACGAACATAGGAAGGTGAGGATATCTGACCCTCCTAGAATGTTAATAGGTCCGGATGTTGGCAGTGAGTTGCAGAGAAGAAATTCGCTAGATCAAGAGCCTGTTCAGTAATAAGTGGGTCTAGATGGTAGTAGTGCCATTTCTCGAATTCGAACTGTCGAATGAACTAGAATTATCTTAGCATGTACTGTACAGATCGGTGTTAAGGGAATGTAATTTACTATTTAATATACATATAATTTTTTAGAGGTTTTATTTTTCATTTTGGCCGGTCGTTTTAGAACATCAATTTTTGATATACTAAACTTGAATTAAAAATACGCTGCGTATGAATTACACAGATCTGCAAGGTACAATTGTTTAAAAAATAAGAGACATTTCCTCCATATTTTTTTGAGATGGCAGATCCAATATGTCGTTTCAAAAAAATTGAAACAACTTTCGCCATTTTGGATCAGCCATATTGAATTTGGATAATCTGACACTGTATTCATGATCAGCGGCCCCAAAAATCATTGTGCACAATATTTCATTAAAATCGGATAATCAGAAGACTGTTAAATTCTCTGATATTCATTGAGTTGGTAGTTCTGTTTGAGGTCCTGCCATTCTGTATTTTCTTTGTATTTGATTATTTTTGATTACATATTTTTTAAACTTAAATTTTTCTAATAATATATTTTTTCATAATTAAAATTGTGTGTTTTTTTAGCTCGTAAAAAAAGAATTGTCTAAACTATTAAGATATTATTAAAAAATTAACACAAACAAAATCGAGATGTAGGTAGTATCGAAATAGTTAACCCACTTGATAAATTAAAGATCTGAATCTACTAATGAGTTGCAAATAATCCTTTTCTAATATATGAAATACATTGCGTATTTTCAACATGTATCACTATATTTTTCGAGAATTAACAATACAATTTTTTTATATCGCCTACTTTTTTTGTTACACTGTATATTCCATGTATTCTTTTACAGATTAAAAAAGTAGATACATTATTCTCTTGCTAGGATTATTTTTTTGTCAGTTTCCGTACTGAATTGTTTTCAATTTGTTCGTCTAAGCAACTGTGCAATTTAATAAATTTGGGTAGAAATCCGATCGATCAAAACGTGCTCATTGGACAAGAGTGGACTAGTCATATGTAGGTATTGCAGAATTATTCACTGCCTGTCATTCTCATTTAAGAGCTGAAATTCGAGAAGATACTCTTGTTTTCGTCTTTTCGTTGTATCAAAATTTAAAATTGTGCCTTTGACTGTTATTTTACAGTTTTGTGTTTAGATTTGACAGTTTCCTGTTTAGGCATATTATTTGGGACCAAGAAAATATTTGTTTGGTTTCAAACGAACCTTGAAAGTTTTTTAAGCAGGGCTCATTCATAATCTAGTCAGAATGTGTTATTAGTGTAAATAGTAATTGTAAGTACCTATATGTAGGGTAGATTAATAATAATGAATATCCCATTATTTAGTAAATTTGTAAAAATTAGAGGTAGGTATACTAATGAGTAAAAACTACGTCAACGGAAAAATATATACATATAAAGTGCATTACATTAAATACTGATAAACACAAATATTGAATCCATTAACGTGATTCCTGCCATTTCTTTTTTATAAAGAATTTTTAAAAAACAATATAAGTTTAAAACGTATTTTAATTGTTATATTTCTTAAAGTTGTATTCATGTTTAAGTAATCGGGAATAAAGATTTAGTTACTCTAAATTTATGGTAATAAAAAATTAATTACAATAAATACATAAAATATCTTATAATGTATAAGATCTAAAATATCTAATAATCCCTCCTCCCCGTTGTTGAGAAGGGGAAGGAAACAAACGAAAACTGCTGTGGTACAAACGGGAACAAACGAAGAAGAGTGATTCCACTAGATGCGATTTTTCGATTGAAAAATTGTAATTCTGCATAATTTCTAACCGTTTAGGGAGAAAACTGTGTGATTAATTTTTCATTTGTTCCCAAAATACGTCGCCATCTTCATATAGCCGGCATATTTTCCTAATATAAAAAAAAACTCCTGTGAACAACAGTGTGAAAAACAGTGTGAAAAACAGTGTGAACTCTGTTAGTATACCTGAGATAGTTCCAAGAAATGGCATTAATCACTCTTTAACTCAATCAAAATGATAAATAATAACAGAGAATTACACTGGTGGCCATTGAAAATACCACACCCTCAAGGAGTTGAATAAAATAAATTAAACTGTATTATACTATTAGAATTATTATATTATAAGTTGTACTGATAATACTTATTAGGATATGTATCCCCCACGTACTCTTAGAGCAGCTTCTAGAGGCCTCGGTAGTGAATCAAATAGCGTTTTAATGATCCCTTGAGTCCCTTGAATGGTTTCCATTAGTGTCTTCGTATACGGGACCTGACTGTCGTGCTGATACAAACAAAATCTGGATTCATCAGAAAAGATGATGATTCTGCCATTCCTCCCTCCATAAATGCCTTTCTTGGCACCATTGAAGACGTAGACAACGGTGTTGTACAGTCAACAGAAGTCGCAACAATAGACGTCGGGATCGAAGCCTAAAATAGAACAGGTGGTGGTTCCAATGTCAGATCGTCTCACGTTCTTCACCCACATTTCGCCAGGAACGTACTCATCTCGATATGACTTACCCCCTCCACTTAGGCCTACAATCCGACCTCTTTCAAATTCAACTTGCTCGTATCGATGTCGTTCTCTTCGACGATGCATTTCATGGCACTTGATTTACTCACTGTATAAACAAAACTAACACAAAACATTGCTAAGTAGACCATTCTATAGCCCCTCAACCGTTAGCCGGAAATTCCTCAAATTGTAATCGTTTTTTTGTTTCATCATAGCAAACCAAAACATAAAAGGTCATGACATTATTATTTTTTACTCTCGATGTTGCAATTTCAATGGCCACCAGTATGCATATATACAAAAAAATTATATTATATAATCAATCTCGTTATATCCAACACGTTGTGTAATATTTCATGTAAGAGTATCGCTGTATTGATTTTATCCCATGAGCAACGTATGCAATTGTTCAACACGTGTATAGTTTTAGCGAGAATTAAAAGAATTAACTGTCGTACACATCATAGCTCTTCTGAAAGGGTAGAGCAACTACAGTTTCAGAAGTGGTTTTATTTTATACTTTCTTTTTACCTTTTAGAAATGTAACAAATACATTTTCCCAGGTACGTCTTAATAATTATTACACAGCCCACAAAAAAAAAATGGTCAAACCCAGAAGGTAGACCCCTCTACCCCCAAGTATTTTGATGCGCTGAAACCGATTATGAGTTTAATAATTGATTTTAACTATTGAATTTTCCGCTAGCACCCTCTTACGGGTTAAAATTGATGTTTTTATAAAAATGTGTATTCGTATGTATTTTGGCGTTCCAAAAACCAAATATGACAATAAAAAATGATTTTAGCTGTACCATTTGCCATTAGCACCTCTTTACGACCCTCCTGAGGGGTTAGAATTGAGGTTTTTATAAAAATTTCAATTG
This sequence comes from Aromia moschata, assembly GCA_029963805.1. Taxonomy (NCBI): domain Eukaryota; kingdom Metazoa; phylum Arthropoda; class Insecta; order Coleoptera; family Cerambycidae; genus Aromia; species Aromia moschata. The sequence continues at coordinate 78,207 of JAPWTK010000578.1, forward strand.
ATGTGTATTTTGGCGTTCTAAAACCAAATATGGGGAGGGGGTCAAAATTTCAATTTACATAAAATGTTTTCTTTACAATTACATATAAAAGAGTATTAGAGAATATGTACATTAGGGTGGACCTTAATATTTTTTTTTTTTTTTTTTAGCGGGCCGGGTGAAAATCAGTTCCTGGGTACCTAAAAACTTGTGCGGGAAACCAAAACTGCCGCGATCGGAACCTTTTTTCCAGTGCCGCAAAGCGCCGGAAGTTTCTTATGGGATTTACATGTTAAAAATCACTGAAAACCTTCTTTATGCGCCCAAAAAAAACTATGAAAATCATCAAATCTGATAGTCGCAAGGATATATTTCCATGTATTTTTTCCTCCTGAATCAGATGGAATCGTCAGATTTCGTTTACTCGTTGAGTGAAAAAAATTATGAGCGAAAAATTCGCAAAAAACACCAAATTAAACTAAAAAAAATTTGAAAAAAAGACGAAATAATTTATTATGATGATTGTACCTGACTCTGAGGAGTATTAAGAATATCATGATTCAAAAGTAGAGGGTAAAAACCTACAAGGGTTTGAAAATTGTTGAAAATTTGAAAGTAGTCAACGATATTGCGGAAAGAGGAGTCAAATTAATGTCTGATTTTAAAAAATATACTGACAAAAGATGAGCAACAATTATTTATTCCCGACTTGCGATAAAGCCTCTCTTATGAGCAAACATGAATGAAATATGAAACTATAATAAAAAAATTCTTTTGAGAACTCATTTTTAATGAAATTAATGTTTCTTACTAATCACATACACACTTCTAATATTCACTTCATTTCAGAACGAATAAAATTTATAAAAAGATTATTTACATTGAATTTATACGTAAAAAAATGAGTTAAAATAAGAAAAGATGTAACTTATTATGTAATCTTAAAAAATTAATTTTCTCGAACAGAATCTCAAAGTCTAGACCATTTGTCATTGCCTGGGAAGAATAAGGTACACAGTTCCTCAACTCCAAAGTATGATGCTAACGTTACAAGAACGTGTACGAACATCGGACACTATATTATGTTCAAATCCGAAATTCTCTTATAATCAATGTAAAATGACTTCAAGTTAAAGGTAATATTATATATATTAAGATGATGAATTATTCGTATGATATGGATCATTTCATACTACCGTTAAATTATGCAAGCCGATGCAGGAGAATCTATCGTTTGAGAATCAGGATTGAAAAAACAGAAAGATCGCCTTCCGCCATATACGCTCCTGAATTTTGCGTACAACTTGAAATGATCATAACTCCGGTTCAGAGGCACCCACAGACTTCAACCGGACGTCAAATTGTAGGGTTTTACCTCTACTTTTGAATCATGATATGCTTAATACTCCTCAGAGTCAGGTACAATCACCATAATAAATTATTTCGTCTTTTTTTCAAATTTTATTAGTTTATTTTGGTGTTTTTTGCAATTTTTCCTCATATTTTTTTTTCACTCAACGAATAAACGAAATCTGACGATTCCATCTGATTCAGGTGGAAAAAATACATGGAAATATATCCTTGCGACTATCAGATTTGATGATTTTCATAGTTTTTGGGGGATCGAACGTTTTCAGTGATTTTTAACATGTAAATCATATAAGAAACTTCCGGCGCTTTGCGGCACGGGAAAAAAGGTTCCGATCGCGGCAGTTTTGGTTCCGCACAAGTTTTTAGGTACCCAGAACTGATTTTCACCCGGCCCGCTGAGAAAAACGAAAAATAAATTTATTAGGTCCACCCTAATGTACATATTAAATTTTTATTATATGCACATTTTTCCTCCTACGGCAGTCGCAAAGTGGTGCTACAGGGAAATTTGGTAGTTGAAATTATTTTCTATTGACATTTTCTGGATTAGTAGACCAAAATACCTCATAACACGTATGTTTAAAATTTTTATAAAAACCATTTCGAACCCCTACAGAGGGGATCTTAGGGGGTGCTAGGAGAAAATGGTACAACTAAAATCATTCTTAATGTCATATTCGGTTTTAGAACGCTAAAATACATAAGAATACATATAAATTTTTAATTTTTATAAAAACTTCAATTAACTAACCCCTCAGGTGGGTCGTAAAAGGGGGTGCTAATGGAAAATGGTACCACAAAAATCATTTTCTATTGTCATATTTGGTTTTAGAACGCCGAAATACACATCAATTTTAAATTTTTATGAAAACATCAATTTTAACCCGTAACGGGGTGCTAGCAGAAAATTCAATAGTTTCAATTAAATCAATTTTTAATTTCATAATCGGTTTCAGCACATCAAAATACATGGGGGTATAGGGGTCTACCTTCTAGGTTTGACCAATTTTTTTTGTTTTATGGGGCTGTGTTATCTGTATATCAGTCGATATAGGTCATAAACATAAACTATAGAAACATCCAAAAAAAAACGTCAACTCTGACTATGAACGAGAAAGATGAAATAGCGGTCATATCAGTCGGTTATGTCAAACTTTTGACAAGTGACTTTCACAATTTGTAAAATAAACAATGGCTGTCATATGATGTGACAGTCTTGACAAGTAAATAAGGTTATAAATTCGATTAAGAATAGAAATACGTCTTTTTTTCTCGGCCAACTTTGATGATGTTTTTTTGGATGTCTCTATAGAATAGTAGATGTCTCTATAGAATAATAGTATATGAAAATGATCAGTATCACCTACAATTTCCAAAAAATATGTATATACATATACCTGGGAACCTGTACAGTTTATAAAATAAGTGCATTTTTGCATACGATTGTACAGATGCAGCAAATAATGTACTTAGTCGTAAAGTAAGGTTGTGCCTTAGTAGATAATTCAAAATTTATCAAATATTTAAGGAAATCGCTGAAAAATTCATTGAGATAAACTTAGAGCTTCCTGATTTACACGTTTCGTTTAGGAGTTTTGTAAATATGTTTTTTAAATGATATGCTTCCCAAAATGAAAAATATGTTTAATAGCGATATATTCTAAATCTTCCTTTAGGGTTTTACGATATTATATATACATAAGGGATGTGTCAGTTTTAAAGTAAACATATTTGCAACCTACATGATTTCGAAACATTTCCAAATCATGTAGAAGATTTACAGAAAGGATTTTTTTTAAATCTCTTTTCCAGTACCAAGGACATTTAAAAAAAAATGCAAACAAAAGAAAAAATTGCACCTTAGTTTAATTACCGAATGAAAACTTATTTTTGAGCGAAATTTTGAAGTTTTGAAATTTTATATAATTGAGATCAAGTCTATAAAGAACGTATGTATTATAGAAAGTATAGAACACATCCCGTATATTAGGAAAACATATACAGAAAGAGAAATAATCGTACCAAAGGTGCAGAAGTACCTTACCTTAGTAGATTACCATTTTTTTTAATACGAACTAATCAAAAAAACTTTGTAATAGTTTAACATGGTCCATTCTTTATATCTATAAAATAAATAACATACATAAATATACTTGTGATCGTCATCTAGTTAGATAAAAAAAAAGGCTAATAAACGATGAAACACCAGATTATATTGTACAAATATATTATAAAGTTAAATATTCCCAATATATTATATTGTATGTTGTATTTAGAATGATTTAGTCGGGTCACAGAAAGTCTGACTTAAATAGTACTCACATTTTTTTACAGGTAGGTAAGCTAAGGGCCCAACAATCATTCCTAATGTCATTTGGTTTTGTTGAGTATAGAACTGAATATTTTTACATTACACATATAGAAGTATGTATTATATACATTTTTTTTTTAAGTTTTCGTATATTCTAAACTTAGCAAATATTTAATAGATTATATTCTTTCAGTCCAAAAACGCGTCAAAACAAGAACAGTAAAATGTAGTCTTTACTTTTCATAGTATTAAAATAAACTGCTCGTTAAAATTAGCGTTTAACACTTTTTAGACCATTTGCATTCTATTCGAGTTAGAGACTTGCGGTTTTTAATTTTCGGTTGTGACAGTTCGCCTTCCACACCCCAAAAGCAACCCCACGTCGAAATTTGAATTCGCAAAATTTTGACTGCAATATCAGAGAATACACGATTGACTAAGAAGGACGCTGTCGGGTAAAAATTCCATCCCGGCACACACTAACACCTCCTCAATAAGTTCTGCGTATTTGGTCGCTGTCCCATTTCTAGTCCCCTAAGCCACCCCTTTGCATTTACGCAGGGTTTTGCGTGGTTTCATCTCTATTGGGCGAATCCATTGATCTTAATGCTACCTAATAAATTGCTGTGGGGTGCACAACTCGCTTTCACCCTTTCACAACCCAAGCGTCCAACTAAGCCACACCTGCTCCCTACTGGGGGTAGGGAGCAGGTGTGGCACAGGTTGAGTGGGAGTCAACCCCTATAGTTCCACTCTTGTAGAAGGCTGCGTGGGATGTCTATTTGTCTCGAATTTATGTCATGGCATTACTTGAAGGCTCTTGAAGTTGACGGAACATACTGTGAACGGCCGATTGAGCGCCAAATGTGATATTCTATCTCCAACCCACCCCCCTGAAAATTTGACGCGCTGAGGAGTTATAAGCAGATCTTTCTCCGTGGGGTGACTCTGAAAGCCTTCCTGAGGATGCTTGGATGAATGACAGCGTCTTTCTTAGTTGATGCTGTAGGTCTCTGAAATTGGCGTTAAAATCTTGGCGAATTCAAATTTCGACGGGGGTTGCTTTTTGGAATGTGGACGGCGAACCGTTTATGTCACAGCATAGCGACTTTACATTACAATCAACACTGTAGGCTACCGAAAATTAAAAACCGCAAGTCTCTAACACGAATTTTCAATTATTTTATTTTCAATTAAAAATGTACACAGAAAGAAATTAAATACAAAGATAAAATAAACATCTAGAATAGAATAGAACTAATCTAAAAAGTGTTACGTTAATTTTGACGAGGAGTTTAAATTGTCTACAATTTTAGATACACTTATACCGTGTATAAATGTGGCAAATATTTAAAGATAAATTGATAACATAACAGTTAAGATACTTACTACTTTTAATTCACACCTCAACCTCAATTTCATTAGATGAATGAGATTGGTTTTCTGATAATTATTCTGTCCCAGTAATTAAGTGCATTCATTTCAAAGTGCATGCATTGATCGGGTAATGCGTGCCAATGTAAATGGAATAATAGAAAGGACTGCTTTTATGACTCTAATTAATTATAGAAGAAAGTAAAGGAAAATGTAATACGCAAAATTCATTCAAAGTTATTTCCTAACGACACTACTTTGCAAATTTGATCTTCCAGTGATGAAAAAAGTTATTTTGGGGGTTGTTAGAATCGCTAAATCCCAACCTGTTTGTAACAAATGAACAGATTTTTGTAAAAAAAGAAAGAACTAAAAACGTACCGCTTTAATTTTTCCGGAAATACATTAATTTCTAACTGACCACATTTGAGGTAATGGTTATATCTTAAGCATAAATAAAAACTAAATAAACTGGACTCTCATGTTTTGTAATCAGGAAGTTTGGAAAGAAGGGTAGAAATATTTTAGAAAATACAGAAATACAGCTTCCGAGATAGATCTTACAATTAGTGTCCGATTTTCCATCACGGAATTTCACTGAGAAAATTGTTAAAAAACTAATTATTATTTCACTCTATCGTTAATTATGTCGATGAACAATTTATATCGACTTTTATAGGTGGTTGTGCCCCTACATATATGCTCTTCAAAACTATAAAAAAAAATGTTGGTACTATTTTCGTCCAAACTAGTCAAGTTTTGTTACTCGATTACGTATTACAATGCATAGAAGACATCGTAATGTACATTATAGGTCTCAGAACAAAGTCGGTTCTCTTGACAGTACCTATATCTTAACACCACGCAATGAATTAAATATATTAATATATGAAAGCTCTTTTTGAGCTGTCAATACGACCGACCTTTCCATTATTTTAATGTGTTAAATCCATATCAAAGTGATATCGTTCCATTTGAGAATACATTAATTTAGCTGAAATATCAGTTACGAGTTTCATTTTTATGGTCCTTCATTTCCATTCAAAACATCCCCTACTATCACCATAAGATAAAGACGTAAATTTCGTCTGATGACGCAAACACGTTTGTTTTTCCGAAACGTGAGATAAAGAAAAATGTATATTACCTAAGATTCTTGTGTGTTCAGCATTTAAAAGACGTATAATTCCCACTAACTTACAGATTCTCATAATTTACAGGGAAAGAAAGGAATTTCTGGTGAGAAATTTTTGAAATATTCTTTCTGAAGAAGTATTCGGTCAACACCGTAGAATAATTTGCCTTTTGTTTCAAATTTCGCAGCATCAAGCACCTGTATATCGGGTTGCTAGATAATGCAATTTATGGCGATTTATGAAATGAAAATGAATAAATACTACGAGGTGTGTAAATTAAGTACTGAGACTGGCAACGTAGCGCCCGATCTAGAAACACTGCGGAGACGGGACTTGGAAGGACGGTAGGTTAATATGTAATGCACCTTCAGTACAAGTTTGAACTTGTTAGAATCATTTGTTCGTTCTTTGTGACTGTTTTCGTAAACCGGTTTTTTATAGTGCGTTTTAAAAATGAGTGACTTTAATTTTGAGCACAGCGCAACGTATGCTTTTTCAAAACTTCAACACGCCTACGGAGACAGCGTTTTTTGAAGAGTCTAGTTTTTTTTGCTGATTTAAGGCATTCTCAGAAGGAAGAGAGTCGATTGAAGATAAACCACGCCGTGGAAGGCCTTCGTCTTCAGAATCAATGAAAATGTCGATAGAATATATGGGATCTTGTGCATTCAGATCGTTGGTTGACGACAAGAATGATCGGGGGAACGAAAATTTGAATCACACCACTGTTCATCAAATTTTGACTAACGAATTGGGGATGAGAAATGCCAGAATGAGAAATATGCGCAAAAATGGTTCCAAAAAACAGGAACCAATTTTGTTCGCAGGAACAAAAGGACATAAGGAGAGAAGGGTGTCTTGACTTTTTGGAATCATTTGAAAATGATCCCCATTTTATGATGTGTCGTTCCTGGTGATGAGACTTGGGTGTTTGAGTATAACTCGGAAACCAAGCGCTAAAGCATGGAATGACACACTTCGAGCTCTCCAAGACCCAAAAAAGCAAGAATGAGCAAGTCGAAGATCAAATGTATGCTGATTTGCTTTTTTGATAGCCAGGGAATTGTCCACAAAGAGTTTGTGCCTCAAGGCCAAACAGTAAATCTACACTTTTACAGAGAGGTTCTTGAAAAACGAAAAAGGGTCATTCGTGTGAGACCAAACATTAACAACAACTGGATGTTGCATCACGACAATGCATCTTGTCACACAGCCATTTCAGTAAACGAGTTTTTAGTCAGTAAGAACATTCATGTGGCTCCTCAGCCTCCTTATTCGCCTAACTTGAGTTCTTGTGACTTTTTCTCTTCCCAAGATTGAAACATCACCTCAAGGGACGTCGTTTTGGGACCATAGAAAACATTTAAATGGCTGTAACCGACCAGCTGAAGGTTATTTCAGTATATGAGTTCCAGCACTGCTATGAGTAATGGAAGAACCGTCTCCGGCGCTGTGTGGCTTCCCAAGGAAGTTATTTTGAAGGAGATAATACTGAATTATAATTCTATTCGAATAAAAAAATTTAAAGAAATCAGTCTCATCACTTAATTTACACATCTCGTATTTATGAAATATCAGAACTTTTCTTCACAATAACAAATAACGAGCCATAAAAAAAAACGAATCAAAGTCGGGCAAAAAACGTACTTCTATTCTTAATTTTGTATCTTAAATTTGTAATCTCATTTAATTGTCAAGGCTGCTACGTTATGTGTCAGCCATTATTAATTTTACAATAGTGACAGCCACTTGTCAAAAGTTTGACGACAAAGTTTCGCTTCGAGCTTCGACATAACCGCTATTTCCACCTCTCTCGTTCATAGCCAGATTTGATGACGTTTCTTATTTTAGTTAAATACAAGTTTCAGAATTTTTAATAATCGTTAGTGCTTTAGATATCGATATAGGCCCATCAAGGTAGGATACTGCTATTGCAAGTATTGCTTAAGGTATCAAGGTATTGCTTATGTACAATCATTAGCCATGCAAACGTCTAGAAATGCTTAAAAAACTAGAGCCTCTAAAGTAAGATTATTATAACGGTAAAAGATAATTTTTACGTTTTTATTATTAACTAAATACAAAAGAAAAAGTAAAACTACTAGAGAACCTTGCACAATCATCAGGTAGCATCCGGCTTTATGCCGATCGAAGAGACCGCTAACTTTGTCTCGTACGTAATATCGTTGACCTCCACGTGGGAGGACGAATGTGGAGAGCTCGAACGCGCGCGCGACGGCGACTGCAGGAACAAGATCGGAGACAGCGGGTCCGAACGGCCGTACTTCTCGTTGAGCAGCTTCATCTCGGCCTCGTGGACGACGCAATTGATGCGGTGCTGCGTGTTGATTCTGGTGAACTCGTCCATCTTCCTCAGCTTGCACGCGATCTGCTCCCCGTAGAGGTCGTACTCGTCTCTGGGCGTCGGCCTCTTGGGGGCGGCGCCGGCGGCAGTCCGTTCACCAGGACGTAGGCCTCGTTCACCCGATCGCCCGGCAGCCTCCGCTGATGGTCTTCGTCCCTTCGTAGGATCGCGGCAGTGGGGTATTGCTGATATTGATTCCTGTCGTCGCGTTCTTGGGTTTGGCTCTGGGACTCTTGGTGGTTCTGAAAGAAAGAGAAAAATATATATTTTTGATGAAATTACAGCGTGTCGTTTTATATTTTGACACCCACCTACAGGATAAATAGTAAAACATATAAAAAATTAAATAAGATAGTTTTATGATTTTTGACATATCCTGTACACGGAGGATCACAATCTTTTTACGCAAACAAGATTAGGTGTCTTATTTTTGGTCGCTAAAAAAGAATCCGTCGTCCGTTTCCCCTCTATCACGTCTGGATAGTGCGTAAATCAAGGAAATATAACCTCAAAAGCATGTAAAAATAAAGCAGCATAAAAAACAAAGTAGCAAGAAGTTTTGTAGCAGAAAGGCATTATACATACAACAGTACATTTTGGAGCGTCTAATCCGAATATGTGATCAAAAGTAACAATTCGCGGATAGATTTTCACATAACCTCCAGAAAAACAGGTTAAAAATATGATCAATATTTGACATTATATAAATCAAAAGATTAAACGAACGAAATAAAAAAAAATGCCTAGTAGAAATGTCAGAATGCCATATGTTTGTTGGTGTGCTGAAAACGTCTTGGACATCACAATTTTTTCATATGCTGAGTATTAAGACATAACCTCCAAAATCAAAATCCAGTATCAAAATTACCTCTATATTTCCGCCATTTGTTTTAGAAATCTTTTTCTAAACCCTTAAGTCGTAAAAAAAACCAATATTCGGATTAGACGCTCCAAAATGTATATACGCATGCTCGCCAGCTTAAACTTCTAATTTACTTGATAAACGTATTTATGTTTTTCATTTTCAAGAATTTTTTATGTTTTTTGAGGTTATGTCTTGTATGTTATATATGGCCGTGTATTAAGAATACATGGCCATATGGAACAATTCTGATCTCAAAATCGTGTTCAATATACAAAAAAACATATGGAATGGTATAATTCCTTTCTGCGACAAAACTTTTAGTTTTTTTATGCTGCTTTATTTTTACATGATTTTAAGGTTATATTTCCTTGATTTACGCAAAAATCCAGACGTGATAGAGAGAAACGGACAACGGATTCTTTTTCAGCGACCAAAAATACGTATGAGACACCTAATCTTGTTTGCGTAAAAAAAATGTGGTCCTGTGTTATCTTTTCTTATCATATATCGAGGAATATCTCGCTAATAAGCATCCAGCAGGTAGCAATCCACGTGTGCGCACGCAAAAGTGCAAACTATTTATTATTCCAGCCAGTTGTCGTTCGGCCGCGGCGTTGGAGAGTATCGCTTGTGTATTTTCGTCGTAAATAAAAATTAATTCGGTACAAAGTTTAATAGCAGAATCATTCAGTAGCTGATCTTTTTCAAACAAGCTGAAACGAAACAGCTTGGAAAATCTATTCCATACTTAAATATGGTGCAGTCTTGCAAAAAACGAGTTCTAAAAGAAAATTCAATTCTTATACATGTGCATACATAAATGGAACATAAACACTTATTGGACGTGCGATTTGTTAATCGTGAAGAGCATTATTTTTTTTACAAATTAAATCATCAACGCTTTTATCGCTGTGAATACTGTCTTAACAATTTCCTTCTATCCTTGGTACGTTATCTTCACTTACCTGTCCACTCAGCCTTTTTCTTCTACAATTGTCCCTGTATCGCTGCGAACGTTGTCTAGATAATTCTCTAGCACGTTCTATTTTATCTCGATTATCCGGTTCATTCTGTGTATATTTAACTGTTTCTTTAGCAATTCTTTTATTTTCTCTATATCGACACGAACGGTGTTTTGATAATTCTTTATCATGTTCTGTTTTATAGAATTCTTCACTTATTTCCTCTTTCTTATCAGCGACTATGTCAGCCTTACTATCCTCGTCCCGTACTTCGTCACATTCTCTTTTGGGACTAATTGAATTAGTAAAATAATCCTCGTGACTTTCTTGCATTATCAATTTTTTCCCTACAAAAAAATGAGTAATCTAATTATCTCATTTTTCCTTAGAAAGAAGTATGAGTTACAATATAAATAATTATGGTTTTATAATGACGGACATCATTTTGTTGTTTGTGTTAAGATTTCAAAAAAAATTCACAGAATATCTCTTCAGGTCTCTCTTCAAGGTTCAGAAATATTTAGAATTAATATTAAAAGTAAACTGAAAAAAATTAACTCGAGCTTTACTAGAATCCGGAAAAGTATGCTGTCACGCAGAGCCGGCTCTATGATAATTAAAGTATAAACCGTATTTTTTAAGCGCATGTTTCTTGCCCTTTTATACCCACGCCACTGACCGTGCGTAGAAAGATATTCTGAACGAAGGCTTTGCGGGAACCCAGGACTTCGTAATGCCTCCTGCCGTAGGTATAAACGAGTCGACCGCCGCATTGAAAACAATTTTTTGTCGCGAGTAACTAACTCGTTCGTGTACTGTATTTACACATTACCTACCTGTTTTTGTGTGGATTTCTGCAATAATGGTACAGTCGTTACCATCTGTTAATAGACTGAGAAATATGATTGAAAATTACGACAATTTTAGAATAGACGGATCACATATTTTATGTATTCCTTGCAATCGTCGATATATATTTCGTGATCGTCGAGAGTGTAAAAGTTATTCGAATATCTATCAAAAAAATATACCTGGTACGGTTAGAAAAGAGGAATTTTGGTTTGATTTGTGCATAATGTTTTGCGAATGTAGCCTTGCGTGGAACGTGGTAGACAATATTGATTTTAGACGTTTTTTTTTGCCAAATATGTATCCGATTTTCCATTGCCTAGTAATCATACATTGCGTAAAGCATATTTACAGAAGACATATCAACGTGTCATGGGAAATATCAAGAAGACATACAACAACAGATTTTGCGGTAATAAGGTCGTTAATGCCCCCGATATTGATAGCTAATAAACTGGTTTTGCAAACATCGGCTAAAAGTATAGACATAATAGTAACATGTGTATTGTCCTCTGTAGATGTAAAAAATAATAATGTACTGATGTTAGCGACAACAAAAAACAACTGTGCAAAACAACTGTGCGACATTCGTGAAAATAATATGCGTGCTGTGTAGTTACCTTTAACTTCAGTAAATGTGGAACGCTCATTTTCCCTCTACAACCATACATATATACAGGCCAAATCGCTCACGTTTAACGAGAATAAATGCAGAAAGACTACTGGTCGTGGCAACGTACGTTCAAGCAATGAGGACAGTCAGTGTTTCTAAATGACACAAGCAAGAGGTACATACATACATTATTAATACATTTTTACTCCTACCTTTTTGATTTTTCATATGTCATCTTCCGTCAATAATATGACAGATTACGAGTCCGGCCCCTGCGTTACAGCACACGTTCGGAACCCTAAGCATTACACTCCAAGCAAACGTAGAGTAGTGTTGGGTTCATGCAGAAATTTTTTTAAGCATAAGCGTAGAGTTTTGTTTTAAGAGAGAGAATAATTTACAACTATGATAGTCAGCTATTAACATGAAATATTAATGAAAATTATAAAAGGTCTTATTTAGAATGAGGAAAAAAGTAATTATTAAGAGCAAATAAATTGTAATGCTACTTTTGTAGAGTAATAAATAATAATTAACAATTATTTACATTAATACAGTTCAGATTATTATTAATTATAAAACAAATCTTACGTTAGACAGAGATAGAGAGTCTAAAATTTCTGATTTAAGAATAATAATAAAAAAAAAATTCTTATTAAGTACATTATTTATTCACGATAATTAAATATAAATCAAGTAAAGATGTGGAGAGTTGGTACTCACTTTTGATTTTTTGTATCTTATCGTAATGATCGCTCACACTTGCACTGTGAAATCGACACTATGAAGAAATGTTATACATAACTTGTATGTACAATAAATATGTGGGTTTATTCCACACGCGTGACTATTATATCGTTTCTTTCGATTCTTCTTAGTCCTTTTCTTGTGACAATACGTCATATGGATGGCGTATCACGGTATACAAATAGATACTATACGTATACCGTGGGATGGCATGTATATGAACGGCCTGACCCGCCACCGCCAGAGAACTAAAAACCATCACGCTAGCAGAGCGGATATACCCTCATTTGGATGGGAATAAAACGAGAAACTCGTGCATTCGCCGTCACGCCTGTCACGCCTGAGTCGCCTGACCCGCCAGAGAACGAAAAACCGTCACGCTAGCATAGCGTCTATCAGTGGCGCACAGTGGTCAATTTTGCGATTCTAGAAGGACAAAATTATTTAAACAAAAAACGTGTTTATTTTGATAAAATATCATTTTAAGGTAAGTTTAAGGTAATTACTGTGTCATATAATACATAATAAAAAGTACAAAGTTCCATAAAATGAGACAAATAGCTCTATAGCTACAAATGTTTAATACAAATAATTGGAATATTATTTTTATGGAACTCCCATCGGAACCCCATTTAAAAATTATTTCAACATCGTTTAGTTCAGCTTTATTCTGCTCTAACACGACCCGTTGCACTTCACAAATCCGTCTCGTAGTATGTTCTATTAAAGATTGTAAATCCACTTCAGCAGCTGTTTCTGTAACTACGACATTTTCCGGATAGCACTTTGCCTTGGCTTCAATCAGGAAAGGATATGATGGACATACCTTGGAGCCAATACTTCTTAGGGGTTGTTGCACAGCAATATACGATATGTTGGTCATGTTCCCGTCTAAATAAGTGCTTCTTCATTATTTAGCTTTCGCCCTGTAGTATTAGGGGAGTGAAAAGACTTCTTGATACGTGTAGCACGTTTCGTAGAAGTAGATACCATTTCTTTTAGCAATGTTGCTGCATCACGGTTACCCTCAGACTGTAAACTTGCTTGAGCCACATAAATCAATTCTTTACTAGTGCTGGTCTCTAGCAATGGCTGTATTTTGCGTCTTTTGGTCTTTTCACTTGATTGTTCAAATAATTTTTTTTGCCTCCCTGGACCACTAGAACTGGAATCTGCAGGTTGGCTCTGAACATCCGGTATATATGGTTGTAATTGAGGTAAAACCAACCAGGTCTTCCAACCATGTTTTGTGTTTATTTAAAAACTTCCTTATTTCTATAACATTCTGCCCATCTTTGAGACAATTTATGGCTAAATGACGATTTTTTTTTCATAAGAACATCTTCTAAGTTAGCATCAGGGGTTGCAAGATTGAAGTAATTAAAAATATACGAATACATCTTCATATATCTTTTGCCCTTTTCCGGTTCGCTAACCCATATCTCGAACAGGCTTCTGCGAGGTACGACATACGTTTCTAAAATTAAGGATAAAATAATTAGACGCACTTAGACGCAGGCAATTTTTTTGTAATATAGTAGAATAAGTTACAGGCAATATATGGAAAAAAAGATCAACGCGGAAGAAAGCGGAAATCAAATTGTGGCTCTCGAGAAACTTTAATATTGCAGAAAATGTAAAATTTTTACAGAACCAACTATAACCGAAAATTTTCTGATTTAAACAAAAAAAAAACACAAGTTGTTTTATACCAAAATAAAGGACATACCTTCCACTAAATTTTCGAGAACAAATTCACTTCACACAAAAACAACGGAGATTCAACTGCATACATTAGGGTCAAATAGACTACTAAAATATTCTCAAAGAAGTATAGTCCTTCTAATTTTAATTGAAAATGATAAATACGCCTGGGGAACAAAAAAAGCGGTGCAACTTTATGATTCCATGGGCGTGCATATATCTTTTATAAATTCGAAAATTGTGAAATCATTTTTTTCATTCAAATCAATATAGGAGATTAAAATTAGCCTACATACAAAACTCTTAATATTTGTAATATAATTTGATGTAAATAATGCTCATTTAGCCAGACAATCTCAAAAATTGTCTGTGTTAATAAACCTAGCTGAAATACACGTCACTGGCGTCTTAAACAAGTTGAGTGCCTAAAGTCGTAAATCATTTTAACGACGTCGTCAAAATTTTATGGCACAGTGGACCGAAGAAGTATTAGCAATCTATTAAATGCAAAGTAGTCTAATAATCTCGTTGACCGGTGTTACCACCAGTGGTTTTACACTGTGCGGCCAGCTGCCTGAGCCGCCGTTGCCGGCTCTTCAAAATTTTCTTAAATATAGTAATATACATAAAGTTGTTTGAATTTATAATTATTTTTGCCAGCAATTTTAAACGCTTTATTTTAATGCTAACTAATAAATTTATATATATGTATTTTTTGAATATTTCCAAACTAGCTTTCTAAGAACGTCACGAACTAACAGTTTACTGAAGTATGAAGTATACTTGTATAGTGAGCTTAGCAATTTTAGAAAATACATCTGACAACCTTGCTTTTTTCTACCTATTTTCAATTTAAAATGGAAATAGAGTACCTGGTTTTATACATATTTCAACCCTCGTTAAGGGTCATAAAAATGTATATGTTAATAATAAATTTTACAGCATTAAATACCTTAATGGGTCTATTATACATTATTAAGGTAACAATTTAATTCTGAGAACATGAGTTTTTGGAATTTTGTCCTTCTAGAATCGCAAAATTGACCACTGGCGGCTCGTTCTAAAAATATATGGGGTTCGCAAAGGGATACTTATACAGTAAGCGGCACCCTAAAGCCGCGTACTGACTTGAATGTGCATGCGTTGAGTCGAGGCGCACGCACATGCATATGCGTGTGTATCAGATCATTTGTTTAAATAAATTTCCCCGCACGCATGTGTGTTGTTTCAGTCCTCTCCAGCCATTCGTGTGTAGAAATAATGGCAGAAGTTATTATTGCTGGTGCTGCGTATATAGTGATTTCAAATATATTAAAAAAAGAGGAAATAAAAAAACCAAAGCGATATTGGATCCATGAAATATGGAAAGATGTTTGGGGGGGGCTCGAAACTTTTACGGCAGTTGCATTCTGAACAGTTCCGAAACTTTAACTTTTCCGCTATTTGATCCCAAGCATCTATCTTTTTATTTTTAGAGAAGTGGAAGCAATGATTTGCATCCCACAAAACGGGATGTTGTTCATATAAATCAATTAACTGCAAGCAGTCTTTGTTAGACCACTCCATTTTTTGTGAACACTGTTAATCGCGCGACGCATGCACGCAGACAAGTGTAGACTTACAAAAACCCGTCCACACTGACTGAGCACACACGCACGATATATTTCCTTTGAGCGGAACAAGAGACCGACAGCCGACGGCTCAGACCATGTGCATTCGCGGTGACTCGCTAGAAGTTAAGCATGCGCTGAGTCGTTGCGAATGACACGTCCAGATTTGAATGTGCATGTGCATGCCCCGCGACTCAACGCATATGTACATTCAAGTCAGTACGCGGCTCAAGGTGCGTACAAACCTGCACACGCATGCGGTGAGAAGCTACGCATACACATACGTATGCAAATCTGGACGGCGTTTGCGTGGCCTCTCGCCGCATGCGTTACCTCTCGCGAATGACTTGAGCGCGCATACCGTGAGCCAGACTGGTGTCGGTTTTTTGGCGCACATCAAAGAAACATACGTGTGCGTTCGCGCTCAATTGGACGGGTTTTTGTGCCGTTCTAGTTTAAAGCGAGACTAGTGCGGAGTTGTTGACATATTTATATGTATTTGTGGCTGGACGCTGGAAAATGGAGTGGTCAAATGAACAGTGTATGGAATTAATAGATCTATATGAAAAAATCCCTATATTACGGGATCCAAAAAATAAGTTCTATTGTTCAAAAACGAAGAAAGAGGATACATGGGAAACAATTTCAAAAGAATTAAATATGGAAACTTAATGTTATAGCTAGGCGCTCTTTAGCAGATATGGCCTTTCTTAACACTGTATCTTTTTCATTACATTAGGTATTCAAAGTCTTCTAATGGCATTCGTACAATGTTTTGAAATCGTCCAGTATTTGGTTCTAAAGACAAATCTACTACTAAATCGGAGCTCATATGTCGAGTTGTCAGAGTGACAGTGTCGAGGCGTCATCCACCATGGTCTGTTTTTCTTACCTTTTTTCTTTTTTTAATAAACTACTAATGACTACAAATGCGGCACTGACCATAACCAACTCTTTAGACATTTTTACCACGCATGGATGGAGCGATTTGAGCACGCACGCATATGCGGCGATAAGTTTCAACGAATGCTGTGAGCGCGAAGGATTAAATCACATGCGGAGGTTTGTACACCCCTTTATAATGCGAAGGTGGATTTAATACATATTAAATAATACATTTTTATGTCATAGTTGAAATTTATACTAGGTTAGCAGACCAGGTACGCAAATAAAAAAAAAAAACGGATGTTCTAGAAATTTTATGTGAGAAAAAAATAAAATGTAAATCCTGTAATAATTTTATTAATAATAAGAATTTTGTCTGTATTTCCTTAAAAATTAAATTTTAATATCAAAAAGAATCAAGCTAAGTTAGTAAGGTGATTTTTAAACCTTTCATATCAAAGTTTTGTGGTTACTGACTTCAAGTTTACCGCCTTCACCGCGTTACACAGGTATTTCTCATTGGCCAGGATCACCCGTGACCTGGTACCGGCTAGCATCCAGCCGCTAGACGCTAGTCGTTTGTTGTACTTGTCGTTTGGTTAATTTATATTTTATATTAGTATGCGAATAGTTGTTCGAAGGAGATGTGCTGGCGTATGTGTTTTAGCTTACACGTATACGTAAAATTATTGGTAAATGACAATATTGATTGATGTTACGCACTTCTCTAATCAGGCTCTAGACCAGAATAAAATATAAAATGGTATTTCAAATTTTAACTCAAACAGCCCTACCGACAAACCGGATGCCTTTCATACGCCTGCGCTAGCGATTGGATTGCGATTGGTTCTCACCTCATGTTTACATCTACTGAACAAAGAAGTTAAATTATCAATTGCCTTTCATTTTGCTATGTACGCATTAGGGTGCCGCTTACTGTATAATATACAGGGTGAGTCAGAAAGAATGGGACAAGACTAAACTGGAGATACTAGACACCAAAATATTATGATTGAGCTCAACATGCCTTATACCGATGTCGCTGGTTTAAGAGATACAGCGTGTTCAAAGTTTAAATTTTATTCTGAAATTTCTTCTGAAGTTTTGATAGTATAAATCTGCAAATTGGTAGTTTCATGTTTTTTGGTGGGATAATTACGAATTTTAAGCTTATTTTGACGTTGCTCTCTAGAGGACGCTAGTTTCACCGTATTATTTTGGTAAATTAAAACATTTTTTTTATCTGTTGAGTCATGCATAAAACAAGTCGAGATTCTAAAAGAACGCTCAATTCTATAGAGAAAAGGTACTCTTGTTTAGGTCATTTAAATCTATCGGTTTTTAAGTTATTTGCATTTAAAAGGTTCAATGTATTTTATTGTTTTTTGTTAGGCGCTAATATTGCTATATTTTTAAGTAGGCTTAAGTAGGCTTGTGTCAACATTTGCTAAATTTACATATCATTAAATTATTAGATTATTATTTATGCAAGAGGAATAGCTAGTAATCAGAAAATGCCACGACAATAATTTTTCTAACAGTGAGATATGATTTGTATGTTATATTATTTGTGTTTTTGCTCAGGGAAATTTTAACGGTCATGAGGCGGCCCGCAGATATCTACAAATAGTACCCAAAAAGAAGGAAACCTAATCATAAACTTTGCAGAAATCTTTACAATCATTTAGGCGAAATTGGATCTCTTCCCCCAAAAAGTAACCATAGTGGGTACTCCGAAAACTATCATAGTTGATGAAGATGGAATTGTAATTCGTGTTTCGGAAAATCCAGGTGTGAGTACTCGTCGGTTAAATACGACAGCGGGGCTAAGCTAATCGTCCATTTGTAGAATTTTGAAAAAAGAAATGCTCGATACACATCAATTATCAATATATTCCGGTTCAGCAGTTATTTCCTCAAGATTTACCAGCTCGCCTACAATTTACTCAATTTCTACAAAATATGCAAACCGGAAACCCAGATTTTCTTAATACGATTTAATTTACCGATGAGGCGACATTTACTAGACGGGGATTCAATTGGAGGAACAATCATTTGTGGGATTCCGAAAATCCACATCCTGTAAAAGAAAGACATTTTCAATGTGAATTTAAGATGAACATTTGCTGTGGTGTAATTTCTATTTTTGTCATTGGACCTTTTGAATTGCCACCCAATCTAACTGGACCTAGGTACTTAAACTATCCTAAATGAGCTCCTAGAAGATGTATCACTCGCATTAAGAGAAAACGTGATTTATGCACGATGGAGCGCCACCACATTTTGCCTTGCCAGTACGCCAATATTTGCATGAGCATTTTCGTCATCGGTGGATTGGCCGTGGAAGTCGATTGTTTGGCCACCGAGAAGTCCAAATCTAAACCCTCTGGACGTCTCTTTATAGTCAAATTTTAAGGATTTTGTTTATCAGGAAGAAGTTAATTATCTTCAGGAGTTGCGGCAGAGAATACAAGCCGCTGATACATTTAAAAATAATAAAAAAATATTTAACATTAGAAGACATTTAAGAAGGTGTATTTTAAAATGTATTGAGGTAGGTGGTGGACATTTCCTACATTTGATTTGAAGTTTGTCATCATCACTATTACCAAAAACTGTTATTGTTATTTACTGTTGATTTGATTGCTTCTATCAATAAAAATAATAACAAAATTGAATTGAACCTTTTAAATGCAAATAACTTAAAAAAAACCGATAGATTTAGACGACATAAACAAGAGTACCTTTTCTCTGTGAAATTGAGCGTTATTTCAGATTCTCGACTTGTTTTGTACGTGGCTCAACAAATAAAATAAAATATGATTTAATTTACCTAAATAATACGATGAAAATAGCGCCCTTTAGAAGCAACGTTAAAAATAAGCTTAAAATTCGTAATTATCACACCAAAAAACATAAAACTACAAATTTCCAGATTTATACTATCAAAACTTTCTTAATTATTGAGAAATTTCAGAATAAAATTTAAACTTTGAACACGCTGTTTCTCTTAAACCAGCGACATTGGTATAAGGTATGTTGAGCTCAATCATAATATTTTAGTGTCTAGTATCTCCAGTTTAGTGTTGGACCATTCTTTCTGACTCACTCTATGAATTCACTTCTTTGAACACACTTCTCACATGAGTATAACTCAGAAACATCCCACAAATTAAAATTTTTAATTTTTTAAAAAGTGCTCTTAAAAATAATTAATTTAATTAACTAGCTGAGCTGCAATGTTTACTTTTCCAAAAAGCATAAACTGCACAACATTGTTCATATGTTGACATTACATTTTGCCCATAGCTTTGCCCATAATTGTTCACCACCAAATAATAAACAGGGGAAATAAAAAAGGGCATTTTTATCAAGGGCGTATTATGTTTGGTATTTAGTATTTATTAGTATTTATTAGTATTTATGTTGGGGGGGGGGGGGGGGGCAATGTTGATTAAACAAAAAAAAAAAAAGTCAGTAGAGCAACCGCATTCCCCGAGTATTTTGGTTTTTACTTGACCCTTTGGGGGGGCGATGGAGGCTATCGCCCCCCCCCCTGGCTACGCCCTTGTTTTTTATATTACAACCACAAATCTAGGTTTTTTTGTTCACAAAAATCTAGATTTTATTCTTGTTTATTTCATAAAACACTATCTGCACAATATTAAAGTCTAGAGTAGGTCTCCTGGCCTTTTCGTTTAAGCTCTGTGTGACAAAAATCGGTTACAAAATCAACCGTCACTGGCGGTGTTTTAAAGAAAACCTTATCTCATAAGAAATGATGTCACATGATTTAGACAGTGTGAAATAAACCTATACAGGATAAGACTTTCTACACCTTTAAACGACAAAGCGTTTCTGCGCATATGTTACGCTCCTAAAGCCCCACCTGTGTTGCTAACTAACTTACAAAATGGCTGATGTTCAAATCCGCCGAAAAAGGCGGGGTTTATTCTACTGCCTGTCCATTAGTATACGGATCAGAAAACTTGACAATGCGATGCTGGGTTGTGGTTATTACTGCGGCCAAGCCGTGGCCCATCTCACACCGCCTTCTTTTTGCACATACACTCAACATCCACATATCCGAACTTTTCCGTTCCGCAAAATTCCACATTTCCGAACTCTCGTCACCTCGGGATAACCGAACTTCTGGCACATGCGCAAAGGGTTTTTCTGGCTCATTGGTCATTCGACAGCGACATTTAACATTCGACAGCGACAAGTTCAGTTGTGTGGAAGTACAAGTTCGGAAATATGGTGAGAAAAAGTTCGGAAATATGGTGAGTTAGGATATGTAGAGTTCGGATATGCGGATGTCGAGTGTAGATGTTTTTAGCTGGTAATATTTGCTATACCTATGTCATCACGGGCCGACCCTGTGTACTTCTATAGTCCAAATTTAGATCAAATATTTCTTTATTTTACTTTCTTTGTTTTCTTTATTTCTTTCAGAGGGTACCTATACACTGTTTTGACACCCACATAAAGGTTCACTCTTATGGGTGTGTGTCAAAACATAACAGGACACGCTGAACATATCAAATATGAACTTAATATAATTTTCGTTATTGATTTATTAAGAAATATTTTAGGACACTTTTTCATCACTCTGTACGCTATCAAACCGTCACACTAGCATGGCGGCAACACCCCTTATTTTTTTTAGGAAACCGTTTCCTCCTAAGAAACGTTCCTTTTAAACAGTGTGAAATAAAGATATACCTAATTCTATAAATAATCCAAAGAATCAAATATTTTTAAATTTTACAAAGCTATGAGTAGGTAGCTAAACTTTAAAATACCGACAAATAGCGGAAAAAATAATATATTTTCGTAATTCATAACTTTACAAAAAAGTTTTTCAAAATTTTTTACTCTATTTACTTTACATCTGGTTCATAGGTTTTCACCTATGAACACTAACTGTTAATACGACTTTGAATTCTTTATTTATTAAACAATTAAAATTTATATTGTCTTGGATATCGTCAAGACTGTATAACAAGAGGGATGCAATGGACTATTCGACTAAGGCAGTGGTCAGCAAACCGTGGCTTGCGAGCCAAATGTGGCTCTTTGGCCCCTTGAGTGTGGCTCTGCCGCAAATAATTACGTGCGTGCACTTAAGACTAAAGTCTTAAGACTTAAAACTAGAGTTTATCAAGAATAAACAGAGTACCTACCTATAAAGTTTAAGTTTAAATTAGACTCTCAAGAGATATCATAATCGTTGTACTTTTGATATTTGGCTCGGTTGCCTAATGAGTTTGCCGACCACTGGACTAAGGTTACGTTTAGTTCAAGCGACCAGTTCTGACCTCTATGATTTACTGGTGCCATTTATGACTGCTTTATTTCGAACCACTCTGTATATCGCCACTGTTTCTTGAAAATATATTATCATGTTTGGCCGGCTCGGTATATTCTACATTACAACTTACAAGCACTTTGTGTAACACGTAAGGTCTATAATTGCAATGAACGCAGACCGTTCGAAACCAGTCAGAGATACGAACAATATACAGTCAGTTATTTATACTGCTTCCGCTTTAATGCTCGTTTGTTGAAAACTGACTGGACGACTACTCGTCACAGTTTACAGACGGTCTCTCGCCGCTGCAACGAACAAAACTCTCGGTCATTTCATTTCAACTGTAGAATATTGTCGATACCTACTGCTACATTGTTATTTTAGGGCGAAGCGTAGCTAATATGAAATCTAATATTCCATTAGAAATAATGATACATTTTTTTACTTAAAAGATGTAGAAATATAGGCATTCATACCTGTGAGGTTGTGTTCTTCAATAGCGCCGAATTAAACCTATTTTCTAAAAATAGCATCAGCTTGTAGCCGTACCAAAGATTCTTCTCGGCATCCTCGATTCCTCTCTTCCTTAAGTTGAGGACCTTCTTGTGGGTCCTCCTGAACTGTGTTATCAGGACGTTCAGTTTCCTCTCCACCTCCACCACGTCCAGATTCAGCGCGCCGCTAATGCTCTTCAGGACCTCCTGTTTCTTGGGCCGGTTTTTGTAGTGTTTGTGGTTCGTGTCCCACAGCAAGGGTTGCTCCTTGTAGAGCTCTATGAGTCTCTCGACCGTCTCCTCGGTCCACATGTTCGGGAGAGCGAGCAAACACTGCCAGCGATCGCGAACCCATTCGAAACCTCGCCGCTAGACTTCGGCGGCGTTCGCACCGGTTTAAAACCAGTCGGAAACACCACGGAGTTTGCGTACGGGTAAGACTAACGTCGATAAATTGCTGATGATACACTGCTGCTCAAAAGTATTTGTCCACTGGCACTGTTGACGATTCCTTACATGTGGTATAGTTAGGATAGGAGCAATATTGAACGGTGTTACGCAACAAAGAAATTGCAAATCCATATTTCGGCGTTAGTAGGTCTCATCAGTGTGATATATCTGACGACAATGAACAAGGAACGGCTTATGTATTTCCTCGCTAGCAAAATACAGCACAATTAACACTCGACGTGTTCTGTAGGTCTGACGAGGTCAGCAACCACTAGATAGATACATTTGAATAAAAACATTGTATCTGACAAAACGCTATTTTACAGGAGAGCAGTTTGAAATTTATTGGATGTTTAAAAGCACATAATTTCCTTCAGTTTCGTTGAATTTTATTTGTTTTAAAATCCTCTGATGTTTTGGGCTATTAAATTCGAAAAGCAGTATAATTCAGTGTGTAATTTAATTATCCATAATTTTTTTTTGTTACTTACTGCTTCTCAAATTTGTCATATTTATGATAAAACATCGTATAGGCATATACAATGTTCTTTTTCGGAAAAAAAATTGAAATCATAAATTGTAACTGTCGTTACCATTTACCTGAAATTATATATTTCCGAATAAAAACATAGTATGTTCTTTTACAATTTTTGCATTATCTAGAGAATAAAAAGGTTTAGGCATGTGCAAAGTTTTAATAAACTACATTAATAAACATATAGAGGTAAAAATGTACAAAATTATAAATGTATAAAATTAGGAACTATAAAAATAAAAAGATATTACCTGTGGAAACAGAAAATACATTTATAAATAATTCTTAGGAAGAATCATCGTCACTACCTCTATTGTCAGCAAAAGTTAATGAGTCATAAAACCATCTGTAAGTTTCAGACACTTTCTGCTTCAGATATTGCAAATTGGTTGATATAGTTTTTTTGTTAAGGGAAGTTGCGTTTTATAACATTTTGTAAGGCTAATAGTCTCATTTGACAATCGTGTACTTTTTGGTTTGAAGTCTAAAGAAATGGTTCGTCGTTGAAAATTCTACTTTAGAGAAATAAGTTCTGGATTTTGGTGAATAATTTTAATTTCTCTAATTTCCTTCCAAACAATCTTTTGAGAAATTTTTAAATATATCGCAGTTCCTTTTAAAGTCAAAAAAAGCTCATTCTACTGAATTGTATTTGATATACATGCAGAGATTATCCGCATAAAAACATTGTATCTCACCCTAGTGGTGATATATTCCAAATAAAAAAACAGTAAGTGCTCGTACAACTGTTAATTCGTACATATTTTCCGGATAATATCACAGTAAATATATTTACAATGTTTTTACTAACATTTTTGTTAGTCCAAGAATTGTGAACGATATTACAATGTAAAATTAATTTAAACTTAAAATTGTAAAAGCACTTATTACAATATTTTTGTGGTTCAAAGTTTTGTAATTGTTAGATACAATTTTAAATGTATCTCTTTTTTCCAGTTTTAAATAAAAATTTAGAGTTTGGAGTTCGAGTAATAGAAAAAAATATATTAATTTGACCTTAAACAACAACAAAAGTCTAAATCGATAAAATTGTTAGTTACAATGTTTTCATTCGGAGGTATCGATATGTCGTTCCCGGAAGCACACCACTAATGGTAAGTCCGTTACTCTCAGCTTAATTGACATATCGTTATCGTGATGGGTTACTGGGAACTGTCGAGTTCTATTTGGTCGCACTAAAGGGCAGTTAAAGACTCAGATATAAATAAGTGGTGAAGTGTATTTTGAATAAATTTAAGTCATCTCCTCATATCTAACGTCCTTCTTTACAAACAGTAGTTTCAGTTTTAGATGCTCTTTATAAAACCATAAATCTCATGCACTTTTTATATTTTAAGGGAATGGACGTTTGTAGGTCATCAAATAAGATAATCATACGCAAACTATATAATACGTGTTCTTTAGGTAATGTCACTGTCTCATTTCTGTTACCCAACGTCATTCTATTTCATACAATATTATCAATTTATTATTTAGGATTTTTATACTAATAAAAAAAGTATCGAATCTCTTAAAAATGAAAAGACACGCTGCTGTAGTAACCTTGGAAATGGTCCATCAACATCATCAGCTTTACGGGAATTTAAAAACTGGAAAACTGGTCTGGAATTTCATCTTCATTTCATACCGCGATGTCATAGAATATAGTATCATCGTTATGCGATGTCAAAGCAGTTGCTATGGATACGGACATTGGCAGCGTATCGACTTTTATTCCATCCCTGTTCCGGCTCGCTGGAATTGAAGCTCTAAAAATTATGAACCACCCATTTACACACAACGCATTTATAGGTTTCAATGTCGTTGCTATTATTACTAAATGAAAATTACAGAAACATATTCTTTTACAGATTCCCGGTCCTCAACACAACTGTCCTAAGACCCCTCCCTGCAAAGACATGTTGTACTTGCCTCTATCCTGTACAAATTTTTGCGCCTCTCCCGATTTGTTCACCAACAATACCGAATACCAGAGGGAATACATCGCCAAGTACTTTCAGAACTCGCCAGATTACGAGGTGCTGAATTTCATGACGGAGGACGGAGATAGTTTTCCTTACGCGACATTTTCCAGCACGTTAGAACACAGATCTGCCTACGACGAATCACCCAGACCTAACTTTATCCAGACCGACGTCGGTTACATCCCTATTATGCTAGAAAATTCTAATAACGTTCTAGATTTGGTTAATGTTAAACATGAAGTTTGTACACCGAAAAAGTAAAAGGTATCCTACCCAAATATAAATATTTTAATCGTATATTTTTTATTGTTTTAAGTAGGCTATTTAACTACTTAAAATCAGATAAATGTTCTAGATGAATTTTCGTTAAAATGTAATAATATACAAAATAAGCAATAAGTAGGATGTATTTTAGATTACCGTTTTCTTATTTTCCCTATTAAATGTGAAGATAAAATAAACTGTTTGTTTTAGTTTGTCTACACAGAACAATACAGTTTACAGTCACTATGGAGCGAAAATTACGAAGAAAATCTGTTGTTTCTCGTAACAGATGCTGTTGCTTACATGAAGGCGGCAGCAAAGCGTAAAAAAATATGTTGTATAAACTTGTATACAGCTTGTATAAAACCGACATCGGCCAGTTGTGAAAAAAGACAAATGCTACATCTATCGGTCTACAACAAGCACAAGTGGTGAGAGGGCCAGTCTTATTCCCTCACTACCTTCCATGCGTGTGCGGTTGTTTCTTATCTGTCGTCTCACTTCTGTTTATCCTTTTTCATAACTGCCCGATGTCGGCTTTACACTCACGGTATAGTATTTATAGAATTTCCATTCTAAATTGAAAAGAGGTACTTATACGAGGAATTATCAGTTTACTAACACTTTGTATGGAACTAAATACGCGTTCCTATACTGAGCTACTGAGAGGTAGCCTCGTATTACTACTTACAAATGATCAAACTACTACTTATTGTCAAAAATACACGAATCCAAATGCAACGAAATAATAAATTGAGGTGTTTGCAATTTAAAGACTTGTAAATTTTAAAATTCTAAAATATAATTTTCTTAATTTTTAATTTTGAGGTTAATAAATTCGTTATATTCAAATTGGCCGCAAATTTAAAAGGGGGGGGGGGGGGGATCTTTGTTTTTTCGTTGTAAACACAGAGTGATCCCTTTTTCGATGAGACTGTATTGTAAGAGTTGCGCATTTTAGAGCATATGGAATTGGCACATTCATATTTCCAAAATTATCAGTAGTTTAGAAAAAATGCTGGAAAAACTGAAAAACGCATGAAACCAAGTATTTTCCTGATTAATTAAACTAATGGAGGGAAATAAGAACACAATTTCTCATAATTACATTAAACATGATCTATTTGTATTTTACACAATTTTTTGGTGTGGGAGGTGTAGCTATACAAAATTATTCACAATAAAAGCTACAATAGCTAACGATTAGATACCATTAACAACTTAAAAGGTATGAAGAGTAATTAACACATGTACAATTAGTACTTTGGAACTTATACACCAAACAGTTTTAGCATATTCATTTAAAACTCATTCTATAAAGAATAGATATAATAGAAAAATAAACACTCAATAAACTGTAATACTGAAAATACATTTATAAGTAAACTATGAAAATAGAGTAAGAAGTGTTGTTTACAGATAACACAGGCTTGAGAAAATAAACTCTTAATTTCTCCTTTTCATTATAATGCATTTTTCCTTAGGTAATTAGGTATGCTGAATTCAAAAGTAGTGAGCTAGTTTACAGTTTTTTAAACATTTTTCATGAAAAATAAAAGATGATTAATGTAAAATAATGTTTTTTTTTTTTTAACATATTTGTCCTGTTGTAAGGAAGCATATACACATCAGCCTTGTTACATTTATCTTTCTTCTCTTTGAAGTATAATATCTCTTATAAAACCACTTTCTGGTTCATCTCCCTTCAGCATCCAGCAAATAGTTAGCTATCATGATAACATTCCACCTTCCTTGTT
The DNA here is from genome assembly GCA_029963805.1 of Aromia moschata. Lineage (NCBI taxonomy): Eukaryota > Metazoa > Arthropoda > Insecta > Coleoptera > Cerambycidae > Aromia > Aromia moschata. The sequence goes on from JAPWTK010000578.1 coordinate 105,777, forward strand.
ATATCTCCGTAACCTTTACATAGTGATGGAATCTCTTCCCCTATTATTTACTTACAGCACCAAGATACTCGAGATAGTAGTTAATATGGGAGTGCAAAAAAATGCAACTTTAAACTCATGCAGCCCAATTTTCTAATGTCTGTTTTACACGCACCAATTTTTCTCACAATAAATTGTACAAGTTGACCTTCAATTTATTGGAATACGTGTAAAACAGAAATTGCGCACAATTTATTGTCCACAATAAATTGTAGAATTTAGAACTTAAGAACTCTAATTTCTTGGCCAATTTTAGTACAATTTATTTCATTGTACCAACCTAATAATGAGATAAACGATTTCTCTCAGGGACAAACCTATGATAACTCTTAGGTTTTAGTCATTGAGAGTTGGCGGTCTTGAAATTGGCCAATAAATTGTTACAAATATGTATTGCAAAGTGGAAACAATTGGGTAAAAATATTTAAAATTGGACAATTTATTGAAAAATAAATTCTACAATTTATTGTGCAATAAATTGGTATGTGTAAAACAGTTAAGATTTTTTTAGCATATTTTTGACTATTAGTTTTATAATAATGAAAATATTTTAGGAATAAAAATGTAGTCAAGAATATACTTAAAAATAAAATATAAGAAAACTGGGCTGCAATATGAGTTTAAAGTTGAATTTTTAACACTCCTACACTGACTATTTTCTAGAAAATCAGAAGTACGTAGAAGTGTGTAAATTAACTTTTGCATTAAACATATTTTATTTTTGATTAAAAATACGCACGCCTAGAAAAAAATGCAATACAATCAAAGAAGGAAATTAAAAGTTTATTTTTGCAAGCCTGTACAATTGCCTATCTTCCTTAATATGCAAAACCTAAAAAAATATCAACAGGAACAACTAATTTTCATATCTCAAACAATTGTGATAAAATACATATTTGTTACTAACAATGAATAAAGAAACTCTAATTTGAAATTAACCTCAACATTTTCTTCCAAGAAGTTTAAAAACTATGTCACTAAATAGCTTGTAAAAAATTGCTGCTAGTTTCTTGAATGCACGACTATATTTTTAAGTAGCCCTGTAGGAAAGAGAATTCTCCATTCTCTCTTACTATTTAATTAAATAGAAAATCTATATAAAAGAATAAAATTTACTCTGTCTCAGAAGCAGTGGTTTTCATGACATATTTCACAGTAAATGCAAATGCAGCAAATCCAATAATAACACATAAATTCGTGATGCAAGACTGGAAACTGCTGGGCTGCGTGGCTGTCTGAACAGACCTTTGATTTTCTAGCGTCACGTTCTGGGATGTGCTTCTTTTTGTTAATTCAGTCTAGAAAATATGGACGAAACATAAAACACGGTTTACTTCAATGGCGTGGTTTTTATCACCTGTATTGCTGCTACAGTATCGGGAAACAAATCACAGAACTGTTTATCTTTTAAGTTGAATTCTAGCGACTGGTAAGCAAATTGCCTTTTATCATAATCTGACGTTTCTATGCTACCCAGAGTGGGACTTTTCTCTATCTAAAATGTACATAAACATTAGTATTTACATAAACCATGTTTACAATATTTATTTGTTTAGATGGTAAGATTGAGATATATCATTACGATACAAACAAAACAAATAAATTATAATCATTTTAGTGGTCAAAAAATTGTTGACCACTTTTCAAATTCACTTACCATAAAGCTTAAGAGTCCTGTAAGTATTGTAGAAACACTCCAGGCTGGATTCCATGTATCTGGATGAAAATCAGATATACTTAAACAGAGTTTTTTGTTGGTTTTAAAACGTCCATTGGGAGTGATCATGTATATTGACGGGGGTTTAAAAGGGAACTCTCTTGGAAAGACTAATTTGCCATGATAAAATCCTCCTTCGTAGGGTGTATTTTCGGGACCACAAACAACATAATGCCTGGAATTAATAAACATCAGCAAAGTGCGTATATATTAGCAGCAGAGTACATACCATTCTAGAATGTTTGACGGAAGTGGTTCGGCTGTAATATAAGGTACTGGATCCCTTTTTAATCTTAAATAATCCTGTTTTAGCCTTGATGTTGCACTATTCGGTTTACGAGACATTTCTGTATTTATAACTGATTGGAATATATCGAAAGTTCATATAAATCTAAATTGGAATCAAGCATTTGACAACTTTTAGGTTATTTTCTCAAATTCCCCAAAATGGTCCGAAATCAAATTTTCACGTTTCTGGATTCCTCCTAATTTTTAGAGTTTAATATCGTCCAAGGTCCATCAATCTATCAGTCCAATCTTATTTTAATCAACCAGATCAGTCACAATATTTGTTCAATCAAAAGCAAAACAGCTGACAAATTGACATATTGAATGATCAACGACCACCTGATTCACATTATTAAATGTCGAATAATTTGTTATATAACTAGGTATAACATTTGTGATTAATATGTAGACGTAAACTTGGCACGATAAGGAAAATGTTTTTAATGTGTTATAAAAATATTTAGAACGTATTAATTAAAATTTTCACTTTACTCACAGAATTACTATTAAAAGAACGATATCTAAATTGACAACTAAATGACATCATAGACTTAGTAAGGCTGTGTTCAGCGAATGGTCGGACTCATCGAATTCGTTCTGATTGGGAAAGTTGGTCGGAATTTGAAATGTAACGTCGGTGGTCGATTGTTCAGCGAAGGAACTCCGTTTCTACTAATCTGTACCTACTCTAACTACATTTATTTATTAGCAATTTTAAATTTTTCATGAACAATATTCTAGTTCATATATGAGGGCAGCTATCGAATTTCTTTTTTTGTGTAGCCTCGCCTTCATGGTCCATATTTAGTTATTTTACGTTAAGGTTATGTGTACTGTAATTTGTCAAAGTAGAAAGTTTGCCTAAGTATACACTGCTTTACTATTCCGAAGATCACTGTAGAAATGTACAAGGATTAGAAAAAGACAGATTGCTTAGACCATAGTCTCTTCCTCGTCTGACTGTACTGTAGTGGGGGAATGGTAGTACCGTTTCAGCCACTTGGGCACTTGCCTTCCATTGCTTTTCAACCCCATTACAGTACAGTCACACAAAACGGATCCTCAATATAAAGAAAATTTATAATTCCACTCTCAATCGAATTTCATCCTCAAAATATGACGTTTTAACGTTTAAATACGGTTGAACCCGCCCATTGTAAATCACTTTTTTCGACTCCGAATGGTGCTGTCCTAAAAAGTTTCAGTTTTGATATTAGTGGTTTGGACGAATGAGAACAGCCATTTACGTACTATAAATATTTAAATGCCTGTTTTTGTGCTCCGTCCGTTTTGTGCAGATTATTATAAAGTAAGTTACAGATATTTGTAGAAATTTGTATATCCCACCACATGCGCAGTGGGAGTCTCTTTGATCACAAGTGGGGATTATAAGTACAAATCGAAAGCTCCATAAAGTTCATAAACATGACCCTGCTTGTAGCACAGAATACATACATTCTATGCATAGAAAACCATGCTGCGTAGCATGGTTTTCTATGATTCTATGCTTATAGCTAGAGAGAGAAAGATATATTTAGAGACCAAAATGTCAAGGTTTAATTCTTTTTGTGTTCGTAATCGGTGGTAAGAAAATACGCAGTATCTTTTTTTGAGTGATATAAATCATTGGCCCCTTGGGGGTACAATATCGAGTAGCACAAAATGTCCGTAAGGGCCATAGGCACACGACTGTTTAAACATGGTACAGCATTGGTACGCTCTGCATGGAAAAGAGACCTTAATTCTACAAATATTGCCGACAAAATTAATGCAGCACAACAGGCGACACCTTCCCGGCCTACTAGGATATTCAACAACCAAGCTGTTTCAAAACACTTCGGCTTAAGGAGTGTCGGTGTTCAAATTGGACTACAAGCAAGGAGAATCCTCATCGACAATGTTCTTAATCGAGTAACAAATAGCCTTGCTGGAGAATTAAGAAAAAAAGCTGCAAGACGGTAAGTTATTGTATTCCATCATATTTCATTTGTGTCATTTTCCAGTACACAAAGTATCGGAAATCTAATCCAAATTTAAAAATCTGTTTACCTAAAAGAGATTAGGTTTTAAATGATATACCTATCTATTGATTAAAGATATGTATATTTATAGAAATGTATTCGGTAGCCACCTAGATAATGTTTTACATTTCTAAATTGTAATAATCAGCTATCAGCGAATTTTTTTGATGTACCAGACTTACCGAAATCATTGATTTAGGTTTGTAATACCTAGGTAGGGTAAAATGAGGCAAGTGCGATCCCTTTTTCGTATAGTTGACTTTTAGTTCATAACTGCGTGAATGTCATTCACATGATCCGATTCTTTTTGGGCTACTTGGTTCTTAAGCTTAATTTATTGAAAGAAAAATCTTTCGTGCTTCAGGGTAAGGAGGCACATTGTTCATGCCTTACAGGGTACATGAAACGCACTTGTCCCAGGGTTTGGGGCAAGTGCGTTATCTGTGTTTATTTCTATATTTTATCCTTAATGTAAACTATAGGGCAAGTGTCTTGAATAAACGCAATTTTCTATTCGCGAGGGTAAATTTCTTTTACAATATTTCTTCGTTGGTGCCAACATAACATTGTGCGGTTTGCATCGAATATTGATGGGAGTTTTAAAGTCATTTTCAAACAAGTTAGTAGTTTTTAGAGACTCGTATCTCGACACGTATCTCTGTAAAGGTTTCATAATAACATTGCATTTCCACATTTACGTATCCACAATTTGCCTTACCCTTTTATACGAGTTCAGAATATTGCACAGTACTGACCGTGAAAATTTATTAAAATATTACGCAATGACCTGGAAAACCTTAATTTTTGGACGATCTTGACCTTTGACATGAAGAAACATGTGTTTCCAATGGCTTTTATGAAAAAATCAAATACATTTGCCTTGGAAAAAATCATTATTTACGCGTTATTTTCCCCACCCAGCACCCCTATTCGCTCCCTTTTCCCGTTAACTTGTGAGACTAGTACTACTTTGCGCACGATTTTAGTGGTCAAACATGGTGTATATTACTGTTTTCTGGGTATCTGACGAAAAAAAAAAAAAAACTGAAATTGCAGAAGTGGCTTTTCTGAACATTTACCAAAAAATGTTGCCTTACGGTTTTTTGCCGTACGGTTGAAACCGTATAGTGTGAAAGGACCGTAGGCTTTGTATGAAATGGCTGTTAGCGAGATTCATTTCAATCTCACATGAAAAGAGAAACATTGAAGATTACAATTGCAAAAAGATTAATAGGCTGTCGATGAAGTGCCAAAGAATCGAATTCAACAGAAATAATCAAAATTTGACACAATCCAGGGCACAATCGTGCTACTAATCTTCCAATAGAAGCAGATAGAAGATACAATTTATTTATCTGTTATTGATTTCACTGTGTGGTTTACAATTGCAAGCAACTTAATGTATTACATAATTCATTATTTTAACATGTATTACATAATTCAAAATTTTATTTGAATGTTTGTTTCAAGGATTTTGTATGGAGACTCAGGCCCATTTTTTGCCTTAGTCGGTGTGAGCTTGGCATCTGGAACTGGAATACTAACAAAAGAGGAAGAACTAGAGGGTGTATGTTGGGAAATAAGGGTAAGCAGTAATTTATGAGATTTCTATAATCGTTTTCATACAATGTATTTTATAGGAGGCCATATCCAAAATAAAGTGGAGTTACCACGATGTTGATATAGACGAAAATCGTTTTGAGACCACCCCTATAACGCTTAATGATCTATCTTTCGGCAAGCCAATCTCCAAAGGGTCGAATGCTGTCGTTTATGCGGCTAAGATTTCGACTCCAAATGAGAATGAAGACGCTAATGAATTACCAGGGGCAGGCGCCTTGGTTGCGGCTAAAATTAATAATGAGCCAAGCGATGATCTAACGAAATTTCCCTTGGCACTAAAAATGATGTTTAACTATGATATCCAGTCGAGTGCCATGGCTATTTTGAAGGCAATGTATAGAGAGACAGTACCAGCCAGATTGTATTACAGCAATGTTGGCGTTTCAGAATGGGAGATTGAGTAAGTTGCTTCAGTATTTTTGTATTACTATTGCTAAACGTTCGTTAATGAATTTTCCACACTTTGATAAAGGAAACATGTATATAATTTATACATTATTAGTATAGCCATTAGTAACACTATTTTTATTGGATATACAATTTTTTTAAGAGATTTTTAATTTGGACAAAAACATTTTTGTCAGTGTAACTATTAGTCATTTTTTTTATGAACGTATGTATACGTACATACTACAGTAACAAAATTTAGGCCAAAAAAAGTATCTTTAATATATTTTACAATTGATTTATAATAATTATTTAGTAATATTGATTTTTATATGTAATTTTATATGTAAAGAAGCATAGAAGAAGAGAATCTCGTGTTCATTATTTTTTCTATATTGGGTGGTAAAATAATTCTTTTTACTATTACTGTTGAAAATGTGCCATTATAAAATTTTAATAAAAGTGAAAACTAAAGAAATTATTTACGGAGAAAGTTGTTATGTACATAAATGGATTAAGAAAACTTATTTTCACTCATCTCATGTCTAAATAAGAGCATATGTGGATTTTCTGGTTATTTTCAATTATCGGGATATTTACAGAAATATTTTGCCGATTGCATTCGCCATAACATGAATTAGGAAATCCATTATATACATATTTAAATATGATCACAGTATTTCAAAGGTAATTTGCAAGGCCACTTTACATCACTTTTATAGCATACAATTAAATATTTATTTTATCATTGGGTAAACAATCGCCTTTAACCACTTTGTTAGATGATGTTTGGGGACTACCCGTCCTTAGTACATTATACCACATACGTGATCTATTATCTAATCTTTGATACATTTTTTTCTGATTCATTTCCATTGGATTACGAGAAGTAATGGCAAACAATGACTAAGAATTTCTTGACAGGAAAAAATTACATTGAACTCAAATTACTCAAGAATTTCAGCCAAAGGAAATATATAATTTGATCTGAAATTGTCTGAAGTTCACTTAAATATGTGAAAAAAAAAAAAATTAAGCGTATATTTGAGGTTCAGCAGTCTTAATTTTCAAAACTTCAGTTCCACTTATAATAGTAATAGAGCCAAAAATGCTAGACAACTTTTAAAACTGGTTTATAACTTCTTGATTTTTGTAGGCACATTTAGTGTTTTTATGTCGTGGGGTTACTGCAAAAATCCATTATGTCCCAAAAAGTAATTGTCGAGGTATCAAACATTAACATTTTTTTTCGAAGGAAACATTTAATTTAGGAATAACTAAATGATGACTATACCTTACAAAAGGATTTATAGTGAAAAAAGTCAGCAAGTTTGCAAAATTTTCAAAAAATAGACTCCTGGTTCTCAGTAATGGGAATTGCAGATATTTTTTTTCATAAAAAATAAAACTTTTCGTGTTGAAAATATTTGTTTCAAAAAGTTATGGCCTTTTAATTTTAATTTTATAGGAACATTTTGTTTCCCAAAATTAAAATGGCCATACTTTTGAAATTTGTATATTTGTTTCTAGATTATGAAAATAAATGCAAATATTCCAAAGTCTACAAAGGGATAGTGTTTTTGAAAATTTTTACGCAAATTTGCTGAGGATTTTTCACTGAGAACCTTCTGTGGGGGGTGTATAGTCATCACCTAAAAAGTGAAGTGGGTCCCATGCGTCGTTTTCAAGATATAACTAACTAAAATATCACAACCCCATGAAGGGCAGTACAAATTGCATTGTAATTATTCTTATTATTCTACTAGTTTTTGCCTTATAGTTCAAATATGTCTAGTTTGGTCAGATATGGACTTTAAAGATTTTTGCAATAAGCCCACGAATGTTCCAAATTATTGTTGCTAACAATCCATAATTATTATTACTATTTTCCAGATTGGCTAAAAGAAACAGACATTTACCACCCCATCCGAATATTATATCCATATTCTCAGTTTTCACCGATTATATTCCAGAATTAGAGGAATGTCGGGGTTTATATCCTGCCGCATTACCTAGAAGGATACATCCAGATGGCGAGGGGAGGAACATGTCATTATTTTTGCTTATGAAGAGGTACGAAAAATTTAATAGCTCAAAGTTTCTCTGGTGTCACGTCATACTTTGCTAATTGTATTAATTTTTGGGCCACAATTTATGAATTTTAATTTAAGCACTGCTCTTGTCAGCCAAAAATATAACAGTCTGCTGACTATCATGAAGACATGACCGCCGATTTATTTGAGAAATGGTTGGCTGAAAAGTTATGGGTGTGTCTATGGGTGATATGCGTTCAAAGTTTGTGCAGATGTGCTTAGAGAGGAAATGGCACACTCTTGTTTATTTGTATCATTTTAAACTGAGATTGGAAATACTATAAATCTAACCCTCATCACTTAAAGCGTTCGTTATGACTTTAATTCGTTTTCAAGGGTAGAATTCTTGCTAAAGAAAAAAACAATCAGCAACCAGCGTGTAGAAAATCTTATTTCGACTTTATAAATATTTTTAGAGTTGGCGAAAAATGTTTAGTCTTATGTTTTTCCTTCACTATCCCTTGAATGCAAAATCTGTGACCATATTGTAACTTTTAGGTACAATGCGACATTACAAAATTATCTCGACACACGTCCCCCATCCAGAAGAGCCTCCATGTTGCTTCTAGCACAGCTTCTTGAAGGTGTCGCTCATCTGACGTCCCACAGTATTGCCCATCGCGATCTGAAATCCGACAACCTCCTTCTGGATACCTCGGAACCCGACACTCCCATCCTGGTCATCAGCGACTTTGGTTGTTGCCTCGCAGATAAAAAGAATGGCCTGATGCTCCCGTACACCAGCTACGACGTCGATAAAGGGGGGCAACACCGCTCTCATGGCTCCCGAGATCATTGGCCAGCAACCGGGGCACGTTCAGCGTACTTAATTATACTAAGTCCGATTTATGGGCAGCAGGAACCATTGCCTACGAGATATTCGGGGAGGCTAATCCGTTTTACGGTGGCAGCGGTCGGGAGAAGTTGAGAAGCATGAACTACAAGGATGAAGACATCCCAGAGCTGCCCGATGATATTCCGGTCGTTATTAGAACATTGGTGAAGAATATCCTGAAGCGCAATCCCAATAAGGTTAGTGGAATGATGTTTCAATATTAAATTTGTTTACTAAATGAGTATTGGGTAATGATTTATTCACGAAGTAATCATATAGTTTCACTTTAACTTCAACCCAAAATTATATAATAGTTTAAAATTATATAAGTATAAAATTAGGTAAGTGACTTCAAGGCAGGTCTGTTTTACTAAATGGGCATACGCGTTGGTGCAGTATAGTCCAGACGGCGAGATTATTTTTTAAAATAATTAGTTGCGGCACTTTCGCAGCGTGATAATTAGGAGAAAAATCGTATGAATCGAATGAAAATGTTTTGGACAAAATCCGATTGTAGGATCATTGCGAAAAAATTGCAAAAAGTTGCGAAAAAAAAGTTTTTTCGATTTTTTAGGCACGATCAAAAGAAATTAAAAAAAATATATTCCGTTTTAGAGCTTGAAAAGACGAATAAAATAGTTTTCGGATCATTATAGTCGGTTAATAACTTTTTACACAAAAAAATAAAAACCGCGAAAATTTGCGAGTTTTCGATGTTCAATTACTCGGTCTGTAATTATCCTAGAAATGTCTTCTGGGGTCAAATTGTAGGGTTTTCCAACACCTATCTACACTTAAAAAAATTATTTTATACTTTGTGAAAAAAAAATAAGTTTTCGCGCAAATTGCGAAAAAAGTAAAAACAGGTACTTTGGTAAAACGGCCCTTATTTCCACAATAATTGTCATAGAGCAATTTTGCAAAAAGCTACGTGTTCTTGAAGACCTCCACCAGAACCATTTAAAATTTGAAGTCGAGCCGATAATAATAAGTACCTCAAAAGCACGTCTGAAAAACGTGCAATTTTAGAGAGGGGCCGCGTGGACGCACGAGCGAAGGGGAAGTGGCGCGGTGGTGGGGGAACTCTTTCCCGCGGGTGGAGGGGGCGCCTGGAAAGCGATCGCGCGCGTTCAAATTCGATAAGCCGGAAACAATTGATATTTCTCGGGGACTACTGAACGAAAATTTATGTTTTTTTTTTCTAAACTGGGGTAGCGCACTAAAATATTAATAATGAGCGGAGTGGTTTCGGAGTGGGAGAGAGTTCCCCCACCACCGCGCCACTTCCCCTTCGCTCGTACGTCCACGCGGTCGCTCTCTCAAATTGCACGGTTTTCAGACGCGCTTTTGAGGTACCTACTTATTATTATCGGATTGACTTCATATTTCATATGGTTGTAGAGGAAGTCTTCAAGAATACCTAGCTTTTTGCTAAATTGCTGTACGATAATTATTGTGGAAATAGGGGCGGTTTTACTAAAGTACCCGTTTTTACTTTTTCGAAATTTGCTCGAAAACATGAATATATTTTGACAAAAATTTAACTGTAGATAGGTGTTAGAAAACCCTACAATATGAGCCCCGGAAGACATTTCTAGGATAATTACAGACCAAGTAATTGAATATCGAAAAATCGCTAATTTCCGTGGTTTTTATTTTTTTGTGCAAAAAGTTATTAAACGATTTTAATGATCCGAAAACTATTTTATTCGTCTTTTCAAGCTCAACAATGGAATATTTCTTTTTTGAAAAATTTTTTTTCGTGCCTAAAAAGTCGAAAAAAACATTTTTTCGCACCCTTTCGCAATTTTTTTCGCAATGATCTTACAATCGGATTTTGTCCAAAACATTTTCATTCGATTCGTACGATTTTTCTCCTTATTATCATGTTGAGAAAGTGCTGCAACTAATTATTTTAAAAAATCACTCGTTTTTTGCTACTTCGTCTGGACTAGTAGTATAACTTTGTCCAGCTGCACAAAAGATCGAGCTGGGCAGATAAATTGCGGACTAGATCACACGAGACAGTGGCGGTGGCAGTGGTATTGTCCTCCCAGAGGTCCCAGTGATACAGGCCACGCAGGCACCACCAAACTGATGTCACCTTTCTCGAGTGGACATCAGGTTTAGGTACCAATTGTGTTGGAGTATCTGCGTCTACCCACTGGTGCTTACGGCTGTGATTTACATAAAGCACCCACTTTTCATCTCTGGTAACAAGATTGTTCAACCAGTCAAAATGACGACTGTGGGAGAGAAGTTATGTGCAAATATTACTCCTATGCTGGCGTATACACTTGCCCCCAACTTTTGGATTTTCCCTAGCATTTCGAGTCCACATACTACCGTGGTCTGGCTACTCCCGAGCTCTCGTGCCATCTCTCATATGGTTCTATACGAGTTTGCTTCGACAATTATATGTAAGCGTTCGATATCCAGTTGAGGTGGCCTACCAGATTGTGGTTTATCACTGATGTGAATAGGAATCGCCAGATCAGAAGTGCACAAACCATCTTTTGAATGTTGCTAAACTAGGGGCGCTGTCCCCATGCTCGGTTCCGCTCTGAGATTTAATAATGTTAGTAACATGTAACAAATAGTAACACTAATAAATGTTAATAATGCACATAAGTGCACGCGTTATATAACATGTACCCCACCACTTTCCAGACTTGTCTAGAAAATTCCAGGCACTTCGAGGGAATGGCTCAATACTAATAAATCAGCCGGATAGTTTTATTATAAAAACATCGGCGATATTTTAAGGCATATTTTTTGTTTGCCATCTTTTAAAGGCATGTTTATTTCATATTTGCCAACGTTACAGGATATTATTTAGATGTTCCTATTTTTATAGTGACTAATACCGTGTGTTCTCTGAGTGTTCTCATATTGTACTGAATTAGAAAAAGTTCAGTCCACCCCAGCTTAATTTTCATTTTGGCAGGACAATCGCAAATATAATTTTTCTTACCTTTTAATTTGTTTATTAGTTTTTCTTTTATTTATATATATTTTTTTATTTAGATTACTTGAATATTACTCTTGTTTGCAACTAACAGTTGATACTGAATTTTAACTATTTCCTTACATTATTTTTTATTAACGTTTTTGGCATGAAAAATCTAATACATACATTTGCTATAACATTTACTTGTACTAACAACTTTACATTATATTTATTTATTTATTTATTTATTTTTTGGTAATGGGATATGCATGTTTTTTTTTCTTTTCAGCGACTCGATCCTGAAGTGGCTGCCAATGTGTGTCAGCTACTGTTATGGGCTCCAAGTTCTTGGTTAAAACCTGGTATTAAGGTACCAACAAGCGCAGAGGTAAATATAGAACTTTTACTTTAAAAATATAAAACTTTAAAACTTTTTGAATCTACCTGTCTGTTATTTTTTTTCACAAATTTATTCCAGGAATAAAATTATGAATTATTATTTATCCTTTTTTTTTTAGATATTGCAGTGGCTGTTAAGCCTTACGACAAAAATTCTCTGCGAAGGCAGGATTAATAATAAAACATTTTCGCCAGTGTCGCATGCATCCAAATCCGATTCCGAAAATGACACAATGGAGAGAAGCACACAGAGAATGGGTCGAAGGACCTACCCGGAATATTTACTTATTTCTAGTTTCCTGTGTAGAGCTAAATTATACAATATTCGCGCGGCACTGTCCTGGATTCTAAATGATGCTTATGCTTAGCAGACTAATTAGATTCATGCTGTTTATATAATCATTATAAGTTCTATTTGTTATGTATTAAAATTGTGTATTCATTTTTTATTTTTTAGATGTGGTCAGGGTCAATTTTTTTGAAGAAAAATTGCAGACTTAAAGACTGGTTAGATTGTGATTTAATCGTAAAGCACCTTGTATATGTAAATAAAATTATTATGTACAAGGGTTTATGTTTGGTTTGAAAAATTATTTACATTGTTTAAACAATATATTCTTAACATATTTTTTTGTTCTATTTTTTTTGCTATTCAAAACAAGCAATTGATTTTTAAAATGTTGTTCTATCTGTATTGGGCTTATATAGTCTGGTTTAGATTACTACCTAAATTACAGAATGAAGAGGACTTAATAAGTGAACGTCTCTCTTAGACAGACGCGACCAAAATATGAGTTGGTGGGCGAATCCATCATGAGCAAGGTGAGTGAGGTGGTGGGAGGGCCGGCAGATCTGAGGACCTTTGCCTTGCATAGGCAAATTCACTTTATTTTGTTATTTTATCATAAAAATGCAGCATGTAATATCTTCCTAGGTATGTACCGTAAAACAGAAGATCTCCCAAATACAGTTGTTCCGTTTCCGTTTTTCAAGCTACTTCATGTTACTTTGGAGTTCATTCAGAGTATCACTGTTACGCCAGTCAATAGAGCTCGAAAAGGGGTGAGTTTATGACACGATTGATACCTGAAATCCGACTACGGGATACTTTTAAGTTCAGTCCTTAGATGAAAACGTATATGAATTGGACTAGGAAATAGTTGCACTTTTTTTTTAATAACAAATTAGTGAAAAAAAAAATGTTTTTTTCAGTTTTTTACTTCTAGAAGAAATGCTATTGAAGCAATTACATCGCATCCAATAGGAAAGTTGTAGAGAATTCAAAAACCTTTAAAATGAAAAAAAAATCAAGTCAATTGGTACATTTTTCGCTGAGAACACTCGGAAAAAACGCAAAAAATTACCTTTTCTTAATAAATTCGTAATTCGAGTATTTTTTGCATTAGAAGAGTCAATCTTGTGGGAAAATGTAGGTAATATCACGAAAAATCGTCACCAGCCAGCCAGCCATTAAATTGGTGTAAAACGCCTCTGAACACCGCGCAAAATGTTCGGCGGCGCGCTGACAGCCGAGCGTGGTATTGTGGGCGGGGGAGCGAGGGGAAGCGGCGGCAGCGACCAGCAAATTTCGCGCGGCGTTTTACACCAATTTAATGGCATTTAAATGAAACAAAGTAAATGGACGAATTGTAGTTTACACTCTGTAGTTTCCGAATCCGTCGAGAAAATGTTATTTAATGTATCGCTAGACGTGTTATGGAATATTCAAAATATGTAATGAAATTATTTATTTACACCCCGAAAAAATTCTAGTGTGGATCCTTGATGTAATATATTTTGATGGATCGTCAAATGTAGGGAAGTTATTTGAGTCATACATCTTTTATAAGAATGTTGCATGATTACGAAAAGGTTATTTTCAACAAAATGGAGCACACACACACTGCACAGGATTATTATTTGAGTGAATTTTTTTAAAGCTGCATAATTAATTTGGACACCGTCCATATTTCCTTATTTGATCCTGTGGGATTTTTTTGCCCTACCTGAAAAACTCAATTTCCGAAATTTCTCTTGTTAAGGGATATGAAAAACTTACAGCAATTTAATGTCAATAAAATCGGAGGAATTAAAGGAACACCATTGGTGGACCATTTTAACCTTTAATAGAAAATAACTCGGCCGGTAAGCAAAAAAATAAAAAAAGGTGTATACAAAACTTGTTGGGCAAGGAGGGGGACGTACGACCGTAACCTTAAATTTGACCTCGACGTTGACCTTAAGGGTTATTTGAAGGCCAAAACAACTTTTTCCCAGATTTAAAGAGAGTGGAAAATTTTACGTCCAAAATGGTACTTGTCAACAAGGTCATGGCAAGGTTGAATGAAGGTCTAATTTTCGAAAATTGTTAAATAAGGAGATCTATCTCGGGATAGAGAATGGAAACAGTAAAATTTTTCGGTTTTTAAGGTTATTTCAAGGTCAAAGTGATTTTTCAAGCGTGAAACCCTACTTTTGACCTCTGATTTGAAATGTTTAACGTCAAGGTCTTTGGTATCAGGGAAGTGACCTTATTCGACCCTGATAACTTTAATCAGAAAATTTTTACTGTTTCCAATCTCTATCCCGAGCTAGCCCTCGTTATTTAACAATTTTCGAAAATTTGACCTTCATTCGACCTTGCCATGACCTTGTTGACAAGTACCATTTTGGATGCAAAATTTCCCGCTCTTTTCAAATCCGGGGGTCAAAAATAGTTGTTTCCATTTGAAAAAGTTGTTTTGACCTTCAAATAACCCTCAAGGTCAACGTCGAGGTCAAATTTAAGGTTACGGTCGTACGTCCCCCTCCTTGCCCAACAACTTTTGTATACAACTTTTTTTATTTTTTCGCTTACCGGCCGAGTTATTTCTTATTAAAAGTTAAAATGGTCCACCCTGTATATTATAGCACATTAATGACTAGGGTTAGGAAATTTTGCTCTCACGCATGATACACTGCATCTAACTATCCGCAAACACGAGTCCCGGCGCCTTGGCAGGCTCGGTCAGTGGCGTACGTATGCCAGTGCAACAAATACACGTGTATATAATTTACAAGGCGCTTAAAAAATACGGTTTATACTTTAATTATCATTAGTTTTGTAGTGCCGACCCTACGTTATGGAATATACTTCCAGGCCCTATTATGACTATTAAAACGAGCTTGAATGAGTACAAATATTGGTGGCGAATATTATTTTGCTTGTCCTTTTTTTTTTAAATATTCATATTACAAATTTTCTGTATTTGTGTTAAACACTTGCCATTTAAATGTTATTGCTGTATATCAGACTGGGATAATAAGAATTTTGCTTAAGAGAAGTAGGTCAAATGGTTTGTGAGTCTCAACGCTTGTTTTGAAAAATTACGAGATATATTTTTTTATAGCCGTTTTTCTATTTAGTTTTCTGCATTAAATCTGTCGTGGTCTAGTATTTGAATTATCAATTTTCTATTAAGGAAAAGCGGTGGAAAGAGACTGTCTTGAATGAATGTTTAGTACATAGAGGGCGTTGAGAGATTGCTGCTTCCAATAAAATAATCTGCTCTGGTTTCGAAACTGTTTTGGATCTAATGGTGGGTTCATGCAGAAATTTTTAGTAATAAGAATAAGAATAGTAATAAGCATAAAAGTTAAACCTTCGTTTTATAATGACCCAGTTCATGCAGTAAACATAATTTTTAGTAATAATTTTAAAAATAAGGATTTGCTGCATGAACTGGGTCATTATAAAACGAAGGTTTAACTTTTATGCTTATTACTATTCTTATTCTTATTACTAAAAATTTCTGCATGAACCCACCATAAGTCTCTAATTGAATTAATTCACTATTATTATTTGTTTAAACAGTTCTGTAGCTTTTAATACCTAACAACTTTTGTATGAAACATTTTTTTTGTATTTCGTATAATAAGGGTGGTGGGCTACTTTGTCGCACTAATGAGACACCCTGTGTATTATGTCATTTATTTGACAATCGTTTTTACAAAAGACGTTTTTTATCAAAAAGTATTAAATATGAGTGAGAAAATAACGGATGTGTTTTTACAACTATTTTGTGAAAAAAATTCTGATGGAACCAAACATTTGCGACTCAAAGGAAATGAATTGTATCAAAGGATAAGGTATGTTTCAGTCACATTATAAACGTTGATACATACATATGTATGTACCTAAAAAATAATATAGCAAAAAATAAAAGGTACATAAAACACATACATATTGAAGAAATAAAAAAGATCTACCTATGTATTTAACTTGACAAATAAGTATAATATTATATAATTACCAGCATTTTCTACGTTAAAAATTACTAGTATATCTACTGTACTTTTTGTTTCATGTTTTCAGTTACCGCTTGACACATAAAGACATGCATAGAGTTGCGTCTTTCATGAAAGAATACGTAGGCGAAATTGTTAGCTTGGATCTAAGTTATAACGACATAGGAGATGAGGGTATGAAAATTCTGGCCAAAGAATTTTTCAACGAAGACAACAATTTGCAACACATAAATTTAATGCAGTGCAGTATTAAATCTGAGGGCATGAAGTGGCTCGTTACTAGCGAATATCTGAAACTGAAAAGTTGTAGAGTAAATGGGAACGAAATTGGATATGCGGTAAAATAGTCCTTTTGTATATGACCCTATGCCTTAATTTTTTTTGCTCAAAAATTTGTGTATATAAACTGCGTGAAAATTAGCATAACAATTTTTAGGTTAGCGGCAGTGGCGGTTGGTGATATTTCAGTTAGCCATATCTTGAAAACGACGCATGGGACCCACTTCACTTATTAGGTGATGACTATATACCTCTTACAGAAATGATTTATAGTGAAAAAACCGTCAACAAAGTTCGCGAAAAATTTTTCAAAAAACCTGGAGCACCCTGGGATATAAGTAACGCTCTGTGGAATATTTGCAGTAAATTTATTTTCATAATCTAGAAACAAATATAAGGAGAGGTTTTGCTATTTTTTGTTACAAAATATTTTTTTTTTCAAAAAGTTATGGTCATTTTAATTTTTGGAAACAAAATGTTCCTATAAAATTAAAATTAAAATGGCCATAACATTTTGAAAAAAAAAAATATTTTGTAACAAATCGAAAAACCTCTCCTTATATTTGTTTCTAGATTATGAAAAAAAAATTACTGCAAATATTCCACAGAGCGTTACTGAGATCCCAGGGATTGCTCCAGGTTTTTTGAAATTTTTTTCGCAAACTGTTGACGGGTTTTTCACTATAAATCTTTTCTGTAAGAGGTATTAATTAGGTCATTTTAGGTCATCACCTAAAAAGTGAAGTAGGGCCCACGCGTCGTTTTCAAGATATGGCTCACTGAAATCACCAACCGCCACTGGTTAGCGGCATTTACGTTCTTTTCGTGTTAGAGAGTGATTTTTTAATTTTCGGTAGCCTATTGGATTGGTTTTAATCGAAGTCGCTGCGTTGTGACGTAAACGGTTCGCCCAAAATCAACCCCATGTCGAAATTTGAGTCGAAATTTGAATTCGCAAGATTTTGACGGCAATTTGAGAGACCTACAGGATGGACTAAGTGTTTGGCAAATCCATTGATCATAATGCTGCCAAATAAATTGGTGTGGGGTGCCATTTTCACCTTTTGACAACTCAAATCCTCTTTTGCGTCCCATCACCCTCTTGTTTTGACCACCTCCAATGTTTGAATGGATGGAAGTTCACAATCTCCAAATTCGTAAGAGGTGCTTGGTACGCGCGACAAATGTTCTTTGTCACTTGGACGCATGAACTTTCGGCTGGGCTAGCACCTGCGAGGCAGACCACCCAGACAGCACCTTTTTCCACTTATTTTTACGAGCGGAAGCATGTTTGGGGGCCTACCTCGCAGGCGCTAGCCCAGTCGATAGTTCATGAGTCCAAGTCACAGTGACCACTTGCCGCGTGTACCAAGCTCTCTAATTTTGAGATTGTCAATTCACACAAGTGCAAAGGAAGGTTCCGCCTAGCCAACGAGATTTCTTTCAGAAATTTTCAATCATTCTGTGGAAGGAGTCAAAAAAAGAAGGCGATGGGATGCAAAAGAGGATTTGAAGAAGACGGACGACTCGGAGTATGCCGAAAACGATTCAAGCATCCTCAGGAAGGTTTTCAAAGTTAGCTCACGCATTAAGACCTGCTTACGATCCCTCAGCGCGGCTAATTTTGACAAGAAGTTTATTTTGGACATTGTTTTAATGCTTGATTCTTCAGGAATACACAAGAAAGGTTTCAGTTCTCAAAGGGGCATTCCATAGTGACTGGTGGGACATTTGACTCCGGAATTTGACTAACTATGAGCTATAATGATGTCATCGAAACTTATACAATAGTGAAATGTATCTTAAATCATAGGTGAATAACTAATGTACAACATCCCTTAAAAAAAAACGAATACCTTCTAAGTTCTTTGTAATTATTACTTAAACGAACGTGACTGGTGGGACACCGAAAAATCCTCCTCTCTTACCAAGGTGTACTTGTAGACGAATTTCAGTTCGACCACTCAACTTTCGAGTGAGATGTTTGCCTTTACATAAAGTCTATTCTATATGCTTCCATTTTTATCAAGAATTAGACTGATAGCCTACGTAGAAGCAATAAAAAAAAATTAAATTGTGACTGGTGGGACAAGCCTTTGTGACTGGTGGGACGAGTACAAAATATGTGAATATAGTTGTTTATTAATACCAGTTTTATGGTTTTTACATCTTACTAACGTTGATATTAAGTATTTAAAATAAATAAGAAACTACAAATAAACACAACGCGAATAAAGGATCAAACATACTAATAACAGAATCTCAATAAACTTTAGTTGTTAACAACAAAAATAAAAGAAACTTTGTTTTTAAACTACAATAAAAGAAAATGACGATGTCTAATTTAAAAAATCTATAACTATTAATTCAGTTTTTCAAAAATATTAACATTTTCTACAAATTGGTAGAACATTCGTTTTCCCAACCGCTTTATTACAGAATCAGGAAGGATTTCAATTATTTCATCTACATGGACATAAGACACATCACTATCAGATTCGTCTATGACAAAAAGCTTTGGTTCATTATCTGGTGTCAATTTTAAAAACGTGACTTTAACTTCGTCGTCTTCGTCTTTCTCGTCTTGACACACTGCTACGTATCTGTGCTCTTTCTTTTGACCTCTTTTCCCTTTTGCCTCTAATTTAACTATGATATAAGTTCCATTCTTATATTTTTCGCCCAATTAAACTTGGATAAAAACACTCAAGCATACAATATCAAAGTTAATCTGAACATAAGCTATCGCCAAATTAGTATTTATTTTAGGCTAAAAACAATAAAATCATTAAATTGAAGGTCATAAAGAGAAACAAAGCTACAATATGCAGTATTCAAACAAAATTCCATGATATATTAACTGTGAGCCAGTCCCGCCAGTGACATGTGACTGGTGGGACATTTCAAAAAGTCTCAAAACTATAATATGGATTTTTTAACAATTATAAGAAGCTTAAATAGTTTGCCACATGTGTATTATTACTTCTAAAAAGAATCAGAATTGATAAAGTCATATTTGAAGTTAGAAAAACAACTTTTATCTCTTTTTGCGTGATTGGTGGGACATGCAATATGCTTATATTCAAACAAGAAATACACAAAAACTAAAATACCTTTTCATTTGAATTATATGTAGTTCCTTAGTTTTTTTAACACTTTCTCTGAAATACAATCGTCAGTTTACTAAAATTATTTAGATGGCTAAAAATACTGTATTAAACCTAAAGAACATTTGCCCACTAAACAATTCAATACGACAAAAAAGTTTCTATGGAGAAAAAAATCGGTTTTTTATTAATTCAACAAAATTTGTTTTACAAATTCATAAAATATAGACTTTTAACTATGAGTTAGTACTACATTAGGAATAATTAAAGGAATTTTAAAATTTATGTCGTTTTCCTCTTTTACATGGAATGCCCCCCAAAGTTGAATAAAGACGATTGAACTTTTATCAAAGACTTGCTAAAAGTTTTCATTTGAGGTTCACAAAAAATAAAAAAGTGATCAGTGGTGAAGTGTTTATTAAGGCTGTAAGGCCTAGTCTACCCTGTACATTTTAGACTATAGACGTACTATTTTTTCTTTATTGCCACTAAACTTGTCATATTTATCATATTGTTCAATACATAAACATTTTCAAATCATATATCCATTTAAGTTGAATCATTGCCAACTGCTAGTACATCTACGTGCTGTGGGTGGTTCACACTTTCTTTTTCTGCAGTATTTTAGCACAGGGCCGTAGCCAGGTGAGGCGGATTATGGCGGCGCCCGGGCAGGCAAAATTTCGCCCTGACAGAAGACTTCTAAAAATAGAGACGAAAATGTAATAAATATTTACTGTTTTTTGTACAACTAGATAAAATTATTAAAGATTTATAGGGGTAAAATAAATCGAATTGAAAGAATAAAAAAATTTCGATTTGGCCTTCGTTACTATCAAAAATGCTGAATTTATTTTATTTTCATTTATGGCAAAAACGGGGGGCAAGTGGGCGTTTGCCCCCCCCCCCCTCACCGGATAATCCAGGATTGAGGAAAAACAAATTAAATGCCAACAAAATCAAAATCATATATTTATTTTTTGAAAAATATAAAACAACACATTTTAAAATTTTCGCCTTCGGTGCCAGTGTGATCGTTTTCTATAAACACAATCACCTTAACTTTCTCGGTGAGCCCCCGGCCAAGGTTTATATTATTTTTATGGCCGGATCAAAGTTCAAAAATAATTCTTGGGAAAGTCTATATTTTTGCATAAATGATTTTTTTCATTGAAATTCTGAAATGCCAGGAAAACGCGTGACCTTGAAATTTTGAAAATTTTACGCCTGGGGCGCTATTTGCGCACCTTTATTTTTTCCGGGTGCCCCCTTGTCCCGGTCCCAAAAATTTTAGTCGTGCCCTGGCTATAAAAAAGTAAGGCCTTGACAGCAGTAGCGACCTAGCTACGACCCTGTTTTAGCATAGCTTAGGCTGATGGCTCAGCGAATTGTTTCTAACAGAATTTTGTT
Source organism: Aromia moschata (assembly GCA_029963805.1). Taxonomy (NCBI): domain Eukaryota; kingdom Metazoa; phylum Arthropoda; class Insecta; order Coleoptera; family Cerambycidae; genus Aromia; species Aromia moschata. The sequence continues at coordinate 127,212 of JAPWTK010000578.1, forward strand.
GAGCTCTGTGGTGCAATCCGGTGTGCGAGAGTTCGCGAGAAAACATAAGCAACTTAGTTAATATATAGTTGTTTTCGAAAGGCGATGTAGGCATTAAAACATTGGTAAGACTCGACAAATACATCTAAGCGCTTGCCATTTGTTTGTGATATATTTAAGACACGCCCAGATACGCCCCTTAATATTTTAAGACTAATATTACAGAGGAATTATGTACTTAGATCAGCGACCAACCATCTATTTTATTGCCTACATCGCCTTCCGAAAACGATTGGACTATAGCCTAGTTTATTAACTACAGTATGTCCTCTTGTTTTTAAGGAAGTTTTAATTAATAAGAGTGACTATTGTAACACTCGTAATTTACATTTAGAATATATGTACCCTATTTCCATTCTAAATTGAAAATAGGTAGAAAAAAAGCAAGGTTGTCAGATATATTTTCTAAAATTGCTAAGCTCACTATACAAGTATACTTCATACTTCAGTAAACTGTTAGTTCGTGACGTTCTTAGAAAGCTAGTTTGGAAATATTTAAAAAAAATACATAGATATAAATTTATTAGTTAGCATTAACATAAATCGTTTAAAATTGCTGGAAAAAATAATTATAAATTAAAACAACTTTATGTATGTTACTATACTTAAGAAAATTTTGAAGAGCAACGGCAACGCTTCGCTATCTAGTTGGAAATCGCTGGCCGGTGATCCATTAGACTACACACAGGCCAACGATCCAATAGACTATTGCGCTTCGCATCCAATACATCGCTTAAATATTTATTCGGTCCACTGTGCCATAAAATTTTTACGACGTCGTTAAAATGATTTACGACTTTAGGAATTAGGAACTAGAACTACTTGTTTATGACGCCAGTGACGTGTATTTCAACTACGTTTATTAACACAGACAATTTTTTGAGATTGTCTGGCTAAATGCGCATTATTTACAGCAAATTGTATTACAAATATTAAGAGTTTTGCAGGCTAATTTTAATCACCTATATTGATTTGAATGAAAAAAAATATTTCACAATTTTCGAATTTATAAAAGATATATGCACGCGCATGGAATCATAAAGTTGCACCGCTTTTTTTGTTCCCCAGGCGTATTTATCATTTTCAATTAAAATTAGAAGGACTACATTTAAAATTAAAGTGGAAAGATTAAAGGTATTTCTTTGCTAATAATGGAAATGAATAGTCGGTGCAATAAATATATTCGACTGTTCCAAAAAAAGATTATTTGCTCTTCAAAAATGCAAAGAATGCTTTTTGTTCCACAACAACTGTCCTATTCCCACAGCTTAAATCGATACTTCGTCAGTGGATTGGACGGCAACACGCGAGAACGACGCGACCAAAATCTCTCAATATGGGCCAACGTGCATAGAAATGAAACAATATTGTTGAAGTAATTGCCGTATATTGCAAGACATTGCTCAATTAATTGCACTCCTGAGTCTGGAGATGTACTTGGAGCGATTAATTGCTCTAAAGGTTATGCCTGTAAAAGTTAGATCTGTGTGTGTATTCGTAGGGCGCGAGATGGATTGCCAGTTTGATACAGAACTGCTTGTCTTTAGAGCTCCTCGACATTGCCGAGACCGATCAAACCTGGGAGAGCATCGAATGCATCCTCATCGTGTGTGAACAGAGCACTCTGAAAGTTCTGGATATATCCAAGATTATACCCCCAACTTACTATACCAAATATGACCCGGCACTTTTGGCTGATGAATTGGCTGTATTATTGAAGGTATAATTTTCTAAAGGACTTTTTCTTATCTTAACAATATGTACTATATTGGAAATATAACTAATGTATGTTGAAACTTTGTCCAAGTGTTAATATTGCGACAACAACATTTAACTTCGGTCTTCCTGATTAACTTTCATTTGTCGAAAAAGAAAATAATTCGTTCACCAATTACAGTCATATTTTTTTCAAAATATGAATTAGATTATACTTCGATAACTAAATTGGTGAAACTTTTCCAACATAATTCTTGTAACAACACGTCCGCAACGTCTGGCATGGAAGATATATAGTCCAATCAACGAGCGAAAGCCCCCATGTAAATTGGTCACTAATTGTTATCAGCAAACAAAAAATATTGTCGTATAGTGAACAAAATTCTAAGAAAGATAGCGTTTTTTGCGACTCGAGTTTTAATGGCGAACATAACCAAAAAAATTCGCAAAAAGTCAAAAAAACGGTTTATTGCAAATAAAAAAAATCTTCGTCATACACAAGAAAGTTAAATTAGAAAGTTATAGGTCTTAAAAATGCGCGTCGAATGAGATGTGAACGAAAAAAATCGGTTCATAAACATTTGAGAAAAATTTAAAAAAAACCTCAAAATTCGCGTTTTCGTATTTTTGCTGTATAAATTCCAATTTTGTTTGAACAGACTTCTTCTTAACTAGAAATACAGCCCATGACAAGCGGAATATGACCCTTTTATCAAAAAATCAGAAAAGTTATTTTTTTCAGTTATAACGATTTTATAAAAAAAAAGACGTTTTCAAAAATCAGATTTTACAGAGGCAAAAATGATCGTACAGAAACGATCGTGGGCTTATTTTATTCGCGAAGACTTGTACTTTCATGCTATTAAAAAACCAAATTGCTTTTATTTAATTTTTGCATAAAAAAATGCGTTGTAAAATTGTATCATTTTTTTCGAACCGGTTTTTTTTCGAATAACTTTTTTAATTTTGGTTTTACATTTTTGGCCGTTGCATATTTGAAAAGTGCCATTCAAAACACGCATTTAAAAAAAATAAGGTCCTACGACCTCGGGAGCCGAGATAATTATTTTTCTTTTTTTTAATTCCTGACAGCGCTGTATACGTCCGATTGACTTTTTTTTTACACGAAATAGATCTCAAAGACTTTTACTTTCTTAAAAAAAATATTTCCAATCATTTCGCATAAATTAAGTTGACATAATTATTTGCGAAAGTACAGCGCTGGTTGCGGCACGTGCTAGCCAATGCACGGCGACAGAGTGGAGGGACACTCCGCTTGGGAGTATCAAAAAATAAACACGATTTCTAGTCTATCGCGCTCGCAAAATTATCTTTTCCTCAGCTTAAAAAAAATTATCTCGGCTCTGAGGTGGTAGGACCTTATTTTTTTTTAAATGCGTGTTTTGAATGGCACTTCAAATATGCAACGGTCAAAAATGTAAAACCAAAATTAAAAAGTTATTCGAAAAAAACCGGTTCGAAAAATGATACAATTTTACAACGCATTTTTTATACAAAAATTAAATAAAAGCCATTTGGTTTTTTAATAGCATTAAAGTACTAGTCTTCGCGAATAAAATGAGCCCACGATCGTTTCTGTACGATCATTTTTGCCTCTGTAAAAGCTGATTTTTGAAAACGTCTTTTTTTTTATAAAATCGTTATAACTCGAAAAAATAAAACTTTTTTTGAATTTTTGGAAAAAGGGTCATTTTCCGCTTGTCTTGGGTCTGTGTTTCTGGTTAACAAGAAGTCTGTTCTAACAAAATTGGAATTTGTTACAGCAGAAATACGAAAACGCGAATATTGACGTTATTTAAATGCTTTTCTCAATGTTGATTGAACCGTATATATCGTTCCATCCCAGTTGCGGACGTGTTGTTACAAGAATATGCTGGAAAACTTTACCAATTTAGTTTTCTGAAGTACTAAACTAATTCATATTTGAAAAAAAAAACCTTGTATTTGACTTGAACGATTATTTTGGTTATGTTCGACAATTAAAACTCGAGTCAGGAAAGAACGAGTTAAATCTTTCGTAGCAATATTAATTCTCTTGGACAAATTTTGTTTGCAACATACATTAGTAACCGGTATTCTCCCCGTTATAGGACATATTAGTGATGAACCTGAAGCACGAAGCAAATACGTAGTTCTACAATATCTGGAAAAGAAGCGCAATCCCAGAGTCGGCGTAATAATCAAAACCTTGCAGGTTAACGCCATATTGGTGGAACTCCACGTGCAGAAGTGCGCATTTGATGGACACGACATCGACATACTGGTGTCGGGATTGAGGTCCAGCAAGAGTTTGCAGCTGTTAGATCTGGGATACAATCGGATGGGTGATCTTGGCGTCCGAGCGATTGCTCGATGGCTTAGAACTGGACCACCGCTCCGCGCCTTGATGTTGCCTGGAAACACCATAAGGGAACTTGGCGCAAGGTAAATAAAAAAAACAGTAGGTACTAATGGAAACATTCGTGGCGTAGAACACAGGAAATAATCACATGTATCTAGAAACATATGTACTAACACCGAACACTGTACGAACAGGTTTAGTAAACCATGTTGGCATCACTAGGAGATAATGTTAGGTCTAGGTATATCCTATTTATACTAAAGTTCACATAGTGGTCTGGTAAACCGTAACTTTTACCCTTGTTTATTAATCAGAACAAAGGACTCTTAGGTATCGGGCCATTTTTCCATGCTCCTGGACCTTTTTTCATGCTCCTATTTCATTTAAAAATTCCTAGGTATACTGTCTGCTGTCTGTTACATTTCTTAGTTTTAAGCTACTAACGCCTATTCAATGAGCGTTGTCAGACCCATGTTGGACTCGTGTAATCCTCACTAAATCGTGGGTTGTAAAAATAATCTAGAAACTGACACAATGATCCCCTAGTTACAATCATGCTAATAACGGGAACAAGCTGATGCAATGAAGACGATAGAGCACAAATCATAAAGTTCATATGATTGCGAACTAGGGTATCGAATTTTAGAGCTCAGTAGGGGCGGCAAAAATTGAATAGCCTACTGGCGGCACTAACTTGTAAAACTTGACACTACTTGTAAATCCGCTACTGCTTTGTAGGGTCTATTGTTGCTAATTTTAATTGAACTATGTACGTGGTACGTACGTACCTACCTATTTATGTATATTGCTGTAAAACCCTAATTCTCACGTTTCGGCATGTTTGTAGATTTGTGTACACACGTGACAAACCTCTTGCCTAGCCTTCCTGGTAAAAACACCCGCATAATGGCTTGGTTTTCCCAAACTGAACTGCGGGTGGGTTTTCCCTAATTCAGTTTACAACTGTTTATTGGAGACTGGTTTCGGGGAACCTACCTACTTAACTAGGCCTGTGTCTAATTATTGGTTTAGGGGACTTTACTTTCCGTTTGGGCAGTTAGTCTCCGGGAGTTCATCTTTACCTTTCACCGGCTCCAAACCGGTCTAAGCCGATCTGTCATATCTTGTAAATATGTAAATAAATAACTGTACATATAGCCGATTAAAGTGCTTTATTTACCACACCACCCTCGCCATACTACGCTACTGCTTCTTGCATGCAATGAAAAAAATCAAACCAAAAAAGAAAGAACTGCATTTGGAATACATTCTGTACCTATGAATTAAAAAATATATTATTTATTCAGCAAGAATGAATATAGACTTAGAGTTTGTTCTACGAAATTAATATTGTTTTGAGTAGGTACAATGGTACATAGATATAGTTTAGGAAGAAGCGTTACCTACGCAAGTAGGTAAAACCAAAGAGGGTGAAAAAGTCGTGGCAAAGTGTTCGTCCGGTGTGTCACTAGGGTCTTTTTTTGCATCTGCCACGTAATTTATGGGAGGGCGCGTGCTGCTACCTGACTGCAGCCATTCAGTTCCAAGAGCTGAGAGCTGGTAGATCCATATTTCTTTCGTCGCCCCAAAAATCCCGTGATACTATCAATTTCTTTTGTAATTCATTACTTGTCGTTTATTGGATTTCTTCATTGGTGGCCTGTGGACAATAGTACAGTTAGAAAAGGGATTTGAAGAGATTCAAAATACCTAATCTATGCGTCAAACAATAGATTACATAATATACAATCTGGGAATTAAGTAATGGGAACAATTCGTTAATGTTCATTTGTATAACAAAATCTGGAATGAGCACAGGTGTTTAAATTATGGCATAAGTGAAAGATATCAGACTTTTGTCATTTTTTTTAGGTTGTAATGTTATCGACATTTCCATTAATCCATTAAGTCCGGGAAGAGCATAATTTTCATACGATGTTTGAGGCTTATTTTCTATAGTAAAAAATTGAAATAAAAAATTCCAAACATACTTAGGTATTCTACTATTTTTGAGGGCTCTCTTTCGATAGGTGCAGTCAGAATTGCATAAAACTCACTCCTAAAACCAATATGGCGCATTTTAAATAAAAAAAAATTATCACATTTTTTGCGTTTTGTTTTTATTATTATATTTTATGCATAAAACTCACTCCTAAAACCAATATGGCGCATTTTAAATTAAAAAAAATTATCACATTTTTTGCGTTTTGTTTTTGTTTTTTGTGAATTCTTTTCGCATCAATAAAGTTACTGAATCGATGCCAAACCACAACCAAAAGTACACAAAATATCTAAACTACAACTAGAAATTTTTTTGTTTTGCATTGAGATTAACCTAACCTCTTCAAGATATCAATTTGTAAAAAAAATGAACGTTATTTGATAAATTATGAACATTATTAAAAAATTAAAATCTCTAATAGTATAATTGTCCCGAAAATATATACAAGGGTGTTTGAGGTCGCTCATAACGAATTTGAGGTTACATTTTCAAAATTCAAGATGGCGGATCTAATATGGCCGCATGAATTAATTAATTGTCAACTGTCAGTCTTGTGAATAATGTGGATAGAAAACAAAAGGAGTTTGACGATCCTAATAAAGGTGATGTCAACTCTCTTTTATAGCCATACAAATTAAAATAAAAAATAGTCTTGTAGGTAGGTCCAACATATATATTTTAGCCACGTCGAGATAGAGGTATCAAATCTATTTTCAATGATATACATTTGTTTATCATAAGCTATGTTATTGCAAGCGCACACACTACCCATTTCGGGCCTTTCGAATATTAGACGCGGTCAATCTATAATTCGCTGTGTTGTGCGAACCTTTGATTGCTTATTTTAAATTATTAATTACATGGTTTTTTTATTTTTTTTTCCCCCAACACCCGGGTTTTCCCCCCGGGGGGGGTGGGTTTGTGTTTTTTGTGGGGTTTGGTTTTGGGGGGGTGTTGTTGTTTTTTTTATAAAAAAAAAGAAAAAAAAAAAAAAGAAAAATTCACCCCACCATATTAAATTTTTATGTCCATATTTGTAAAAATATGTACCCTGTTTGTTATAGTAAGTTAGCAGCTGCTTTTCAACGAGCCTTTAGCTGTTGGGATAGCCCTCGATCATTTAAGGATTTATTAAAGAAAATAAATTTATTTTCGTGACATCTCACTCAAATGATGTTCAAATATTTCCTTTTAATTAGGTTTAGAAAGAAAGGTGGATCATAAACTGTATTGATTATGGATCTATTGATTTTTTTCGTATCATTATTGTAAAAAAGACCAACATTGGAGGGGTAACGTACATTTGACAACACTTGCTGTAACATACTTACTTATATTCAATTTATTCAACTTTTGTAGGGCCCTCAGTTTTGGTATGCCATTCTCCAAAGTAAGATATCTGGACCTAACTGACAACAAAATTACTGATTTGGGTTTAAGTATTATACTTGACAAAATTAAAAAGTATTACCAGCTGAGATACTTTTTCATCTGGGGAAACACAATCGGTCCCATAACTTGTGAGGTATGCATATACGTTTTTATACATTTAAAATTTCCACTTTCTATTGGTTATTTGGTTCGTCGTTATATCATATCTTAGGAACACTGTTTTTTTTTTTTATTTTTTCTGTTGTGTAGAGATGTACCTAATAATCGAATTTAAGTGAGTAAGTAATAATACAAAACTTGTATTAGTTGTGATGGAAGATATATTTCTTATACATCAACCCATTTTTAAAATTTCCAAGTTTCGGTTTAAAAATATTTGCGTACAATGGTCATTACCATAATATATTTTTCGGTTGGTAACTGATGTGCAAATACTGCATTCATTGTCTGAGAAAGTGTGAAAAATTTGAATGAAACTTTATCTTCTGCATACCACGTTCTGGTATGCATAAAGCGCAGCCCCATGTGATTCCTTCCTTGGGAGTTCAACCCATCTAATCCGTAGGCCATCCTAATATTAAAAAAAAAAAATGTGTCGAAGTTGCTTTGAGGGATCATCCTTAGTTCACCCAGTATGAGCTCTCGTTGATGAGACGACATAGCAGTTGAATAGTACATATCACACGGTCTCCTCTTCTTGTTGACAACATTGGTTTCATTTAGCTTCAAGATGTGGAGGTGTTTTATTAGCTGATAATTTCCAATTGAGAATGCTTGTTACAAAATGATGATTCGTTCATGTCATCGCCAGATATTCCACTATCACTTATTTGCTGTACCTGCCTAGTAAGTTGGCAGCTGCTTTTCAGCTTGAGCCATTCCCTGTTGGTATGGTCCTTGATCATAATTCTTCCACCAAAATGGTTCAGGATTGAAATGAATTTAATTCTATAGAGGGTGGAGCGAATGCATTCCCTGTTGGAATGGCCCTTGATCATAATTCTTCCACCAAAATGGTTCAGGATTGAAATGAATTTAATTCTGTAGAGGATGGAGCGAATGCTGGCCTCGGGAGTTCTACATCAGGAGGGGATCGACATAAAGCTTTACACCGTCGACGGTGAGCTGCATGCAGCTTATTATCCGACCAACCATTACAAGCACAAGTACTACAGTGTGATGGACCACGGTTGCGCAATAGAACTGAAGATAAAGCGGAACAAAATACACCATCCCGACTCCTTGCCCAGGGCGTTGATAAAATTCAGCCACATCGATAGGTATCCACCCGTGAACGAGTCTTTGGGGTTGAAAGTGAGAAAGGAGTCGGTCTGTCCTGAGGATGAAGAAAATTGACAAACGCTGTCCTTCGAATTTGTGTACTTATCAATTTAATAAATTTAATCCATATTAACGGATGTTTTATTTGTCTTTTGGTTGTATTATAATTTGAACAAACACCTATGCAGGTTTTTCATAGCACCGAAAGACTACACTGAACTACACTCGACGCGTATATTTCACTAACCACATTTGCATCATCAATTGATGATTAAAACACACGTTAAATCGATGTAACAACCCTTTTAAGCATTTCTTTCTCCTTAAGCGTTTTGGTGAATCCTATTTTTTCCTCTTTTTTATCAACGAGTAAAGTGGACTGTTAATTATCGGACATCGGAACATACTATTGCACACAATTCTTCCGGGTTATGTTGTGGTCGTCAATTATTTCTTATCATTTCGCTTCTCTTGCTGCCATCTTCTTTAGAAAAGGATTTCTAGAGACTGAGTCTTTATAAAACCTGTATACTACCTGTTTACTGTCTGTCTACTATTGTTTGTTATGAATTTCAAGCTCTTAACGGTTATCCTACGGTTATTGTCAAAAGTATGTTGGATTACATAAGATTTCAACAGTATATTAAGTGAGCCATGTGTTCTTTATAACTACTTTGAATTGATCTTTTTGTTTTCCAGATGTATTTTTTGCTCACGACCTTTACAATTAGCTATACTTCATAATTGGCTACCTAAATTTTCCATTTATTGGTTATCATTTATATTATCTTTGGGGGTTCTGATAGTTTTTATAAATTAATTTTTGGATTGATTTTAATGTTCAAACATATATTTACTGATAAACGGACGGTGAAAATTTGCTATTATGTTGAAAAAAAGTACTGCCGATGATGCAATCTTGCATTTAAAAAAAAAAACTTAAAAAACATAACTGCCAGTTTCCAAAAAAACGTTGAAATAACAATGCATTTTACATTATCTAAAAGATAAATGTTGTTAGATAGATAATTTGTTAGCAGTTTAACTAAGCTAGGAAATGGAACAGTTGATTAATTTTGATAATGTGAATTTTTCGTTTTTCATGTTTCTATATTCTAAAAGTTCAGGACAATTTTTGTCCAAAATGAAAAATGTTTTCTAACATCATTAGTTATCTCAAGTTGACGACATGTGAAGGAAAAATATTTGCTCTCCTTACGTAACACTTACAAACGTGTCAATAACTTCTAGTAAAATATTGAAAAAAATATTAAAACCACCTGATAATCTTACCGCGCCTCATAAATATCTTGCTAGTGCAGCTGCTCTTCGTCTTATTTTGTAACCACAACATAAGTCAAGAAAAAATGGATACTGCTTAATATTAAGCGAGCTACACACCAAAATTTACTTCATTGGTTTCAGCAGCGCATTAAGTGTTCCAAGTTTCGTGGATTAATCACCGCACGTTGATGAGCATTGCGATCAATGCATACAGAAAACGGTGCCTATATTTTCTCACAGTGCGATGTGAACGTCTCAAATGTGTTTACATTTTATAGGCAGGATTTTTACGCGCTGTTTTATAAATATTTGCTCCTCTTGTATACAAGACTTAATGAAGTAAAAACATAATACGTGATTACCAGTTAAATGGTTTATAAAGTATTAAATCTGTCTCGTTTTATCTCCCGAAGAACTACACGGATAGACAGCAGCGTAGTGCCCCTTTTAATCTCCCGTAGTTAATGAACGTAATGCGGGATTTTTAGCTTATGTTAATTAAACCGAGTTTCAAACAACTGTCAAAAAAGTCGCTCTCGGTCTAGATGCCATTACTGAAATATAAATATTATTTATTTCTTCCGTTCGTTGCACCACTAGCGTAAAACGAACCGAATGGTAGGCAACGAGATGACAGAGAACGGAAATATAAATAGAACTGCATTTGAAACTTTCAGATTTTTAGGGAAATATTCTTAGATGTTGAAATGCCTTTGTTCCGAAAAGGCTAGACCTTTCGTTAGAATTTTTTCATTACGAGGTGTGTAAATTAAGTAATGACTGTTTTTTTTTAAATTTTTCTATTCTAATGGAATTACAATTCAGTATTGTCTTCTTCAAAATAACTTCATTGAGAAGCCACATAGCGCTGGAGACGGTTCCTTCATTTCTCCTAGCAGTGCTGGAATTCATATACTGGAATAGCCTTCAACTGCTCAGTTACAGCCATTTTAATGTTTTCTATGGTCCCAAAATGACGTGAGGTGATTTTTCAATCTCGGGAACAGAAAAAAGTCACAGGGACTCAAGTCAGGCGACTAAGGAAGCTGAGGAGCCAGAGGAATGTTTTTACTGGCTAAAAACTCGTTTACTGAAATGGCTGTGTGACAAGGCGCATTGTCGTGATGCAACATCCAGTTGTTCTTGATGTATGGTCCCACACGCATGACCCTTTTTCGAAGTTTTTCAAGGACCTCTCTGTAAAAGTGTTGCTTTACTGTTTGGCCTGGAGAAACAAACTATTTTGTGGAGAATTCCCTGGCTAAAAAAAAAGCAAATCAGCATGCATTTGATCTTCGACTTGCTCATGCTTGTTTTTTATTTGGGTCTTGGAGAGCTTGAAGTGTGCCATTCCATGCTTTGGTGCTTGGTTTCCGGGTCGTCCTCAAACACCCAAGGCTCATCACCAGTTCCATTAAATGAGGATCATTTTCAATCGATTCCAAAAAGTCAAGACACCTTTCTCTCCTGATATCCTTTTGTTCCTGTGAAAGGTTTTTTAGAATCATTTTTGCGTTTTTTTAGAACCATCCCCAATTCGTTAGTAAAAATCTCATGAACTGTGGTGTGATTCAAATATAACTCTTCCCCGATCATTCTTGTTGTCAACTGAAGTTCTGAACGCACACGATCCCGTATTCTATCGACATTTTCATCGGTTCTTGAAGATGAAGGCCTTCCGCTGCGTGGTTCATCTTCAATCGACTCTCTTCCTTCTGAGAATGCTTAACCACCAAAAAAACCTGGGCTCTTGAAAAAACACTGTCTCCGTAGGCGTGTTGAAGTTTTGCAAAAGTATCCATTGCGCTGTGTCCAAGTCTGAAGTAAAAACTGACTGATTTGACACTGACAAAATTTATGTCACTCATTTTTAAAACGCGCTAGAAAAAACCGGTTTACGAAAAAAGTCACACAGAACAAACAAATGACTCTAAAAAGTTCAAACTTGTACTGAAGGTGCATTACATGTTAACCTACCGCCTTTCCAAGTTCCGTCTCCGCAGTTTTGCTAGATCGGGCGCTACGTTGCCAGTCTCATTATTTAATTTACACACCTCGTATATCAACTCTAGTTATTACAGTACAAAGTAAGGGTATATACAGGATGAATTACCATATATGGCCTTCCTTGTAAGGTGGTTATTTCTGGACCGAATCGAATATTCAAAAACCCATTAATAAATAATTCTCTAGCAAGATTTTTTTACTCATAATAAAAAACTGTATGATTTTTAAAATAAACGAATTACAAAGCAATACTGAACGCAGGTTAAGTAGGCATTGAAAACAGTGGGACATCAACAGAAATAAAAGATTCAATAGGATAACCACGAAAAACATAGCAGTTGTTCTTTGTGATTACCATCATTACTTACACGCAAAGTACCATAACTCAAAAGTTTCTGGCCACATTTTCCAAGATAAAAACGATTTCTTCCATTTATGAATTCATCTATGTATATTAACAAACCTCTTTTTATAAGCTTTTTTCACATAGCCCCAAAAATCAATTGGTGTGAGGTCAGGACTTCTAGGGCGACATCTTATAGATCCATTTTCACCCTTCTTTGACGTTGATTACTTGCACTATATCTTGTTTTCACTGCCTAACTAACTTTTGAATATTTTTGGTAATAGCAAAATGATAGGACATAGATATGTGAAACTTTATATTTCTGAAATCGGAATAACACGATTTTTTATTGTTCAGCTACATACAGAGTGTTTCATTTAAAACATTCAAGTATACTTGTACATAATTTCCTTTGAAGATCACATTTGTTATTATGAGATAAAGACTGGAAATGATTATTCATGTTTTGTTAATTCTTCTAATTTTTTTGGGACCGATTCTAAATCGGTCCCAAAATAACCAAGTTGGAGAGGGGACATTGTCTATAATAAGTATTTATTCTAAATTAATTATTTCCCCATCCACTTAATGGTGTATCGTAGAAACATGTTTTAAATATTTTTTTCAGTTTGATTTGTTCTCCTATCTCTCTATACACACCATAAGAGTTAAATTTACAAATTTTATAGATATTCTCGATTTTTTAGGATATTTTTAGAAAAGCAACTATCACACTAACCGTGAGTGTAGACGGTAAGCATAAAAAAATAGTTTTATATAATGAATTCATTTCTTTTGTATGATGATATGATTCCGAAGAAAATGTAATTCTCGAACTTTATTGACATAACTAGATTACACTATATGTTTCTTAAAATTATGTGTTTTCTTATGTGTAAAAAAAACGTCTAAAGTGAATATTATCGACCACGTTCCACGAAAGGCTACATGCGCAGAACATTATACACAAATCAAACCAAAAATTCCTCTTTTCTGAGAGTACCAGTATTATTTTGTTGTCGGGCTACTACTAAACAAACAACGGAATTCTCGCTACGGTATATGGATAAATTGCGTCAGGCTTCCCTCGCTCCTGCACCGGGGGCGAGTCCTGCGGTTACTAGGCACGGTCGGTGGCGTACGTATGCACGGGCAAAGAATACACGCATACATAATTTACAAGAGGTTTAAAAAAATACGGTTTATACTTTAATTATCATAGAGTTGTGTAGTGCCAACCCTGCGTTGTAGCACACTTTGCGGCCCCTAAATACGACCAATTTATTTTTGCAGTTTTAATCACTTTTAACATTTAACTTTTTTTTAATGCTGTAAGTAGGTACAAATCATTAGCAATTTCTACCGATCCTATCACTTTAAAAAATTCCTTAAATAAAATTGGAAACGCAGTTCCTTTGCCTAGACAGTCCCTCCGTACTTTTTGAATAATTAGCGGCTATCCCTGACAGTTCACGTGAAATATGGCGATACGCCTTTCCGAAGATTCGAATCGGTCCTCCCATGGCTCGAATTTAATATCTCTCGCTGTCCTAATGAACGATTTTTTTGTTTGTCGGCCCGCAGTGTTATATTTTACTCCTCTCCTTCGTTAGTGCATTTTAAATGAGATCATTTTTATTAATACGGAAATCCGATACTTTATTGCCAACTCTTGTCTAGAGGATCGAAATGAATTTTATTACCGTTATTTTAGCTTTAATTCGCATTTTGTGTGAGAATTGTACTGAGATTCTGTAATGAGTAATGGCACAACATAACTTAAATGCCTTCACAATGAATCGCCATATTAAATGCGATTCTAAAAATATATTTTTTTATTAGCATAAATTCCATCATTTTTCGTTACAGTTCTTCATTGTCTGCTAATATTATATGATTTCTCTTCTAACTTTTAACCCTACTGTTCTCTTTTTTTGTATTTCAATCCAGTTTTTCCTTCTTTCATACTCTGAGCATACAGGGTATCCCATATCCCATACATAGTTCATTTTTCATTGTATCATATTTCAAATATATTGAAGATATTTATAAATACATATATTAGATCAGATTTCAAATATACAGTGTCCGCAATAAAGTTGGAACCATATGTTTTTTTTATATTAGAGTTTGGTAAAAACTTTTGATGACATATACTTCTGCTTCCAAAATAACTTAAATGCATCAATTCAAAGTTGACAGCTAACATCTGGCAACTGTAAAATTTGTGATTTTCCAAAAAAATCTTTAGAAAACGGCCTAAATTGTTAATATTTCAGAAATTATGTTCCTAATGACAGTTTACGCCTGTATGCCGATTTTGAGCGAAACATTTTGATATCAAAAAAAATTATATTTTCGAAGTTTTTGATTCACTTCCATAACTAATTATTGATCTGAAAACACTTAAAACGCTTCAAATCAGTATAAAGTTTGCCATTGCAATGCATACTGTGCTAATAATATTCATAGGTATCGTTGGTTTTGAAGATTACTGATATTCTTAATCGAAAAAAGGTACTGGCTGGATTATTTTCCAATTTATTAAACTTTATTTTGTTAGTACAAAAATTGTTCTCATTACAATTTGGCTATATTAAAACGAAACTACTACTTAAAAATAACAAACAATAAATAAATCACTTAAAAAAGAACTTAATATGCAAAAAAAATCAGTAATAAAACAGTAAATTTCTCATATGGTTCCAACTTTATGGCGGACACTGTATATCAGATTTCAAAAATATTGAATTTGACTCTTCCATAATTCCTATTAATGAAATAAAACCGTTTAACTTTCAAAATAAAAATTTAATGACAGAAAAGTAATTCAAACTACCATTAGGTATCATAAAATAAACTTTTAATAACTTAGGTGGGTTGCACTGAACTCTTTCAACGCAAATATCTCGAAACCAGGTTAAAATTCCTCATTCCAAAAAACTCCCAATCGCCAAATTTTGTGCAAAAAATTAATAATAAATGAATGAATCGTTCGTTTTGCCGCGCCCATTTGGGGAAGGGCAGCTTTTTTCAAAATTTTTTTTTTTTTTAAAAAAAAAACTTTTTTTTTCCAAAAAAAAATTTTTTTTTTTTTTTTTTTTTTTTTTTTTTTTTTTTTTTTTTTTTTAAATCATTAAGATCTTTCATTAAGTAAAAAACTCACATTGGTATGCCTTTTTCAGAGTTGTTTAATTGTATAAAACATTGGCTACCTATTTTTTACTGCGTTTGATTTTGTTCTGATTGACATATGCTTGGAGATTTGAGTTTATTTTTTTTTAGGTTAAGTACCCTTAAAAATAATTTACTTTTTCTGGGGACGAGTAAGAACATAATTTTTAAGTAATATCGAGAATTCGAAGTACAAGTAGACCTTTTCCAAAAAGAATATTTCTACAGCATCACGCATATGGCCAAATCTATTTTTTTTAAATCATTAAGATCTTTCATTAAGTAAAAAAACTTACATTAGCATGTCTTTCTTATATAGTAATTTAATTGTATTAAACATTGGCTAACTATTGTTTACTGCGTTTGATTTTGTTCTGATTGAAATATGCTCGGAGATTTGAGTTTATTTTTTTTTTTATATTAAGTACACTTAAAAATAATTTACTTTTTCTGAGGACGAGTAAGAACACATCATAAACAAAATAAACTGACAAGCAAAACTGTCTGAGGCAGATACGATCGGGCTTTTTCATTAAGGTGCCCCCTAGTAAGGGATGTAAGCCGTAGTTCCATTTCAACTTTAATGAACAGGAAGCCGATGTTCATTTTAATTAGGGAACAGAACGTGTTATGGGAACATGTAGTCGTCTTTCGCATACCACCAAACTATGTCTAAATATAGAAAATTCGACGGGCATTTCTTTTAAATCATAATACTGACTTTTGCTTAGCAGAGATAAAATTAAAACTATCCTGTTAAGGATAAGTCGATCGATAAAGGATAGAAGAAGTTTTTGGAAAGAAGTTTGGCTTACGCCAAATTTATTTTTCAAAAGTACGTCTTTCTTCTTTTTATAAAAAATGTTTTTTAATTTAATGAAACATTTATTGTCATTTGTGAGGTATTGGGCGCTAAAATAAATTTTACGTCAAGTTGACTGCGAAAAAAAAAATCGTATACCTTTTGTAAAACGTCATATGTCAAACCGTATGCCATTATTTTTCTATGCGGCTAAACAAATGTTTGAGAGCTTGAGTAATTTGGTTGAATGGTTACGTTTTTGCCTATGAATCTGATGGCCTGGTTTCAAATTCTAGCAAATAATTTTTTGTACTTTTTAATGATTTAATACAGCAGTTTTAGCGATATTTTGTTTTCACACACTTTTCATCGATATCGAGGTGTGTAAATTAAGTAATGAGACTGGTTTTTAAAATGTTTTTTATTCGAATAGAATTACAACTCAGTATTGTCTCCACAAAAAATAACTTCCTTGGGAAGCCACACAGCGCTGGACACGGTTCTTCCGTTCCTCATGGCAGTGCTGGAACTCATATACTGGAATAGCCTTCAGCTGGTCGGTTGAAGTGACGTCTCTTGAAGTGATTTTTCAATTTCGGGAAGAGAAAAAAGTCACAAGGACTTAAGGAAGCCCACAACGCTGGAGACTGTTTTTCCATTCCTCATAGCAGTGCTGGAACATTCCTCATCTCAGTGCTGTAAAAGTGTTGATTTACTGTTTGGCCTGGAGGCACACACTCTTTGTGGACAATTCCCTGGCTATCAAAAAAAGCATATCAGCATGTATTTGATCTTTCCTTGAAATTCTCATTTTACCCATTCTCTTCTGGACATGATCGATACACTCCTTCTTACTCACAGTACAATTGCCTGGGCCGCCTGGGCATTCCACAGTGGGGCAGACTGGTTAGGAGTGCAAAATTATGTCCGTTCACAATGATAGTTACGTAGACTCTGTTCTGAACTGAGCTGAACTGAAAGTTTTTATTTCTTCTTCAACGTCATCATCTTCGAAAATCGATATTGTTCTGTTTCCGAAACTTTTTAGTACACATGATTGTGGAAATTAATGGATCCAATGTGAATAGTAAATTGTAAAACAAATTTTCGCCGCCATTCTGAGTTTATCGTAATTGAGGGGTATAGATGCAAAACTCACATTATCCACTTTTAAAATTGTTCAGGAAGAAGGAATAACTGATTTCTCACTTTTCAAGTGACTTGACGGTCAGAATTTTTTTTGGTATTTGTATTAGAACTGTACTTTTGCTTCTCAATTGGTGAAATGACAGCACAATAATATTTGACTCCAAGAAAGTGAATTAAAATTCGGATAATGTGAGTTTTGATACAACTTTTTGGATAATGGTCGTTTTTCTCCAGATTATTCTACATAATATTACTTCTTACACTAAAATTCGTGAAGTTAAGCTAAGAAAAGGAACTTGGAAACAAACTCAATGGTATATCAATAAAAATTTTATGTAATATGGTAGTTCATAATCAAAATAAAAAGCTGCACAAAATACTTAGAATACGGTTTTATTATCATCATTGACTGATGAAGTGAAATATTTTTATAATGAACCTAAAATTACAAAGTACAAGAGTTTTGAAACAATTCACAGATTCCACAATTTAAAATAAATACGAAAATGTGAGTTTTATACCACTTTTAAAATTTAAATTGGTGTAGTTCAACACGATGAACAAGATAGCGCCACTAACTCTATTTCGAAAAATTATGGATAATGTGAGTTTCGCATCTGGACCCCTCAATTATTCTCTGCAGCGAACTGTTCCAGAAAAAATAAAGAACTTTTTCAGCTGCACTCTTATTTGGTAAAAATCAAAAACTATACACCTCATTCTTAATACTTGTGTAAAAATTAACGTGAACCCTCTTATAAATAAATATTTTAAAATTTCAAAAATATATCTTGGATATTATATTTTTATATGTTATGTGGATACAGTTATGACAAATGGAATCTCATATTAAGCTTTTAAGCGTTAGATAGGAAGCAAAAAAAAGTATGCTCTATTTTGACGCTATGCTCAACTTTTCCATCAACAGTTTCCATCGCTTGCCTTGCTTTAAAATAATCAATTTCAAAAATAAAACTATAGGTTTCAGCTCCTTTGGACATTTATATTGACATTAAAAATAGTAGCACATATCTATGTATATTTCGTTTTTCGACTTTTGCACT
The DNA here is from genome assembly GCA_029963805.1 of Aromia moschata. Taxonomy (NCBI): domain Eukaryota; kingdom Metazoa; phylum Arthropoda; class Insecta; order Coleoptera; family Cerambycidae; genus Aromia; species Aromia moschata. Next base: position 145,830 of record JAPWTK010000578.1, read on the forward strand.
CCAGATTAGCATTTTGCCCCACTGTGCATCGTGCTCAACGCATGCTCCGAGGAGCTGCGGCAAAATCAAGGATTAAGCTATTAATTTTTTTGTCACTATAAGACCAAGTGAATATTATTTTAGAATTCCTAAAGTAATGTTTAATCCAAGAAAAAAATCGATTTTGTCAAAATTGTAGAGTGGCGTGGGCTCTTGAAAAAACACTTGTCTCCGTAGGCGTATTGAAGTTTTGCAAAAGTATCCGTTGCGTTGTGTCCAAGTCTGAAGCAAAACCTGATAGCACACCGTTGCTCAAAATTAATGTCACTTATTTTTTAAACGCACTAGAAAAAATCGGTTTACGAAAACAGTCACAAAGAACAAACAATTGACTGACAAGTTCAAACTTGTACTGAAAGAGCATTACATGTTAACGTACCGCCCTTCCAAGTCCCGTCATCGCATTGTTGCTAGATCGGGCGCTACGTTGCCAGTCTCATTACTTAATTTACACACCTCAACTTGGGCTTATTTGACGCAGAATTTCACAAGCTATAATATTGTGACTAATCACTTGGAGAAAATACTGTAGTACAAAATTATAAGAATTTAAGCAACCTTCAAAAAGTGGCTGTATGAATGGAATACTTTCGCAGCTGACTAGTATATCAGATTTAGGACACTCTCATAATAGGCCGGGAGCCAACGACAGATTTTCATGACCAAGTCGCTCTCAAGCGATAATTATTGGAATGCATCAGAGAGTTGTATCATAGAGCCTCGTGAACGTCAGCTGCGGTTCCGTGGGTGGGATGAGCGGCCTCCTCGGTAGCCTCCCACGCACGGAGAAAAAAAATATTTTTAGTCATTTACTCCTGACTAAAAATTTGTGAAACTATAGCTAATCCAATATCTTGAAGAAAAAAAAGTCAGCTGACTATAACATGGTGTATTATACGTCAGCTGGTCGCTTGAACATGAAAAAATAAATTATAGGTACATTCAATGATTTCTTGTCAACTAAAAATTTACCTGATGATAGCTTATATGCTACTGTGAATGAATATAAATGTCGGCTGGCTGTACCTCGGTGGAAAGATCGTCAGGTGATACCTTGAAAGTTGTAACGCAGAAGTTAGGCGGGAGCATCTATCGCCTATTTAAATGCACCAGATGACGAGTTTTCCCTCGACTTACTGATAGCTGATTGTTTTTATTAATTACAGTATATTAACAATCAGGTTACAATTTTTTATCCGGGAGGAAATGACATCTTAAATTACACAGGTCTACAAAAAAAAAGTTCTGTCTTTGCAGTCAGACCCATCATTTCCTATGTATTTTGATGCACTGAAACCAAATTTGGCAAAAAAAATTTTTCTACCGCATCAATTTTTCTCTCCACCCCCATATCCCATATAACCCCCATAAACTATTATAGAGGAAATTTTTTGAAAACATTTCTAATTATTTTTTATGACCTTTACATTGGTTTTTTGGCAAGTCAAGAATAAAATTCGACTTAATGACAGCTGTCAACAAGCTGTCAAATTTCACTAAAAAAGTTAAAAGTTGATATTAAATGCATATTATTAAGTTTTTAGGGTTGCTGATTACGATTCTGAAGTCAAAAATGAATTTTGACCTAATGACAGCGTCAGCAAGCTGTCAAAATTTCTATATAAGATAAAGAGATGATGTTTAGTACATGTTCATATACAGGGTGGACCATTTTAACCTTTAATAGGAAATAACTCGACCGGTAAGCGAAAAAAATAAAAAAAGTTGTATACAAAAGTTGTTGGGCAAGGAGGGGGACGTACGATCGTAACTTTAACTTTGACCTCGACGTTGACCTTGAGGGTTATTTGAAGGTCAAAACTTTTTCAAATGGAAACAACTATTTTTGACCCCGTATTTGAAAAGAACGGGAAATTTTACGTCCAAAATGGTACTTCTAAACAAGGTCATGGTTGTAACAGTGAAATTTTTCAGTCAGTTATTTTTCAGTTCAGTTCAGATTAAAGTTGTCAGGGTCGAATAAGGTCACTTCCTGATACCAATGACCTTGTCGTTAAACATTTCAAATCAGAGGTCAAATGTAGGGTTTCACGCTTGATAAATCACTTTGACCTTGAAATAACCTTAATAACCGAAAAATTGTACTCTTTCCAATCTCTATCCCGAGCTAGCCCTCGTTAATTAACAATTTTCGAAAATTTTACCTTCATTCGACCTTGCCATGACCTTGTTGACAAGTACCGTTTTGGACGTAAAATTTCCCGGTATTTTCAAATCCGGGGTCAAAAATAGTTGTGTCCAGTGGCGGTGCGTGATATTTCAGTTAACCATATCTTGAAAACGACGCATGGGACCCACTTCACTTTTTAGGTGATGACTATACACCTCTAACAGAAAGGATTTATAGTGAAAAAACCGTCAGCAAAGTTTGCGAAAAAATTTTCAAAAACACTGGAGCACTCCCTGGGTTCTCAGTAACGCTCTGTGGGATATTTGCAGTATATTTTTTTTCATAATCTAGAAACAAATATAAGGAGACATTTTTCGATTTGTTACTTTTTAAGCAAAAAACCTTTTTTTTTCAAAAAGTTATGGCCAATTTTAATTTTAATTATAGGAACATTTTGTTTCCCAAAATTTCAAAAATTGTTTTGACCTTCAAATAACGTACAAGGTCATTGACCCTCGAGGTCAAATTTAAGGTTACGGTCGTACGCTCCCTCCTTGCCCAACAACTTTTTTTATTTTTTTCGCTTACCGGCCGAATTATTTCCTATTAAAGGTTAAAATTGTCCACCCTGTATATAAACATGTACTAAACATAATCTCTTTTTCTTTTTTAAAAATTTTGATGGCTTGCTGACGCTGTCATTAGGTCAAAATTCATTTTTGACCAGAATGGTAATCAGAATATCAACTTTTTACTTTTTAATGAAATGTGACAGCTTGTTGACAGCAGTCATTAAGTCGAAATTTATTCTTGACTTGATTCGTGATCAGCGACAAAAAAAAAACAATATAAAGGTCACAAAAATAATTAAAGAAATATTTTCAAAAAAATTTCCTCTATAAGAGTTTATGGGGGTTATATGGGGCTGGAGAGAAAAATTGATGCTAGAATTTTTTTTGCCAAATTTGGTTTAACTGCATCAAAATACATAGGAAATGATGGGTCTGATTGCAGACAGAACTTTTTTTTATTTTGTAGACCTGTGTTATTCTCGTTATTTCTAAAGATTGAAGCAATACTCAATCACTTTTTTAAAATGAATGTTATTTATCGAACAGCTAAGTTACAATAAACTATAAATTGATTAATTTACTTATCTAAATATTTCTTCAGTTATTCAATTATATACTTATTAGTTTTAAAGTATCTATACAGAATATTGATTTGATCGGAACACCCATATCGAAGCGTAATGCCGAATAATTTATAGCTATAGTTTGACAAATTTTGTAGTCAAGAGGGAATTACTAAAAATTGTTTTTCTCCGTGCGTGGGAGGCTACCGCCGCTCATCCCACCCACGTAACCGCAGCTGACGTTCACAAGGCATTATGATACAACTCCCTGATGCGTCTCACTAATTATCGTTCGAGAAGAAATAACTGACCAAATTTTGACCTGGCTACCGGACTATAAGCTTTCTAGGTACGTATCAAGTGCGGCAGATAGTTTCGTCGTCCACCGCTCCACTTTTTCAGTTAATAGATCCTTAACAGGCACTAAAACTTATTTAATAGAAAGCGCAGGCACAAAATTCTTTTTACCAGACAGTCCCGAGGACCGTTCCGAGGCCAAGGGTTGCTACCCCGGGTGTTTTTCTACTAAGAAACATCATTAAAGGCCTGTAAATGTCGTTATTCTTTCATTCACGAACAGAGTCTATTAGTCAGGAACTTTTCAGTGTCACGGCCGCCTCTAAAAATATTGACCTCACCCATCGCGCTGAATGGTTATTTAAATTTCGGAAACGTAAAATGTATTTAACGATTTATTTATGGTGCCTAAGAAAATAAAAGGAGAACTGGAGGGTGCCGTGGTGCACTTCAACTAGAGATTTAATTTTAATTCCACCTCTTCGCCATCTTATGTACCTTTTTGAGTTCAGACGGTGATTTCGATTGGAACAGGTGGGCTCTCGCGCCACAGGTAACATTAGTTTACCTGTGTGAAATCTGTAGCGCTATTGGTCAAAAAGTTGGACTATTTACAAAATGGAAGCGTTTAATGTATGTAAAATTATGTTCGTCACTTACTCGCGTGTGGGTAATTTACAAAAAAATTGAGTCTTTAGGTACTTGCAATTATTTAAATATGAAATTATTATCAATATTAAATGTGTTAGTATAAATATAAAAGTGCATTAACCCGTTAACGCTCAAGAGAACTTTATTTTTAGCTCTTTTTCGAGCTCTGTTTACAATAGTAAAAAGGAAGAATATTTGCACCAAACCTATGTACTTCAGTATTTTTAGGTGTGCTCGATTTCCGGGGTCAAATTTTGGTTTCTGGTTCTCAGAAAAATAATATGGCGACTTTAAATATGAAAATTACCGAAATTTCGAGGACATTTTTTTTCATATTTTTTTTTTTTCGAGCCAATAGAGCTTTAGAATTAGATTCCTATTGTGATCAGTGGTGATATAGTTAGTTGAAATAAGATAAGAATTTTTTTCCGTACCTCGAATCAACCTAACCTCTCCAAAATGACGAAATAACGTGAAATTTTGTGAAATACGGATTTTTCTTGGATTTCTTCGGACGGATCAAATTATATCGAACTATGTTAAATGTTAACCATTTGATACGAAATTTTATGTTGAAATGAATATACCTGAATGTGTTTTATCAATATCAATATTCACAATAACGATGGTTTCAATATGGCGGTAACTGAATTCAGGTATCTTAAAAAATGATGATTTTTTGATTTGGTATGAAATTCTTGAGCCCTGATGTCTCCCCATGTCTCGATCACTCGTGGATTAAAAGCCGGTAACGAGTGATTGAAATTCCATATGGCGGGTACGATATCAAAAACAGCAAAATTGGTTGATGCAAAAAATACTGTGGTATTCTGCCTTTTGTGAATGAAGTATTCTCAGCAATTTTTATTCTGAATAAGTTGTTTTTGAAGAAAAAATTCAGAAAAGCAAGACAAGAGTAGAATAGAAAAAAATGATTTCTACAGAAACGTTGATAAAAGATGCGTGTTTCTCCAGCCGATGTTCAGTAGTTGCGATAAAAGATCGTTGAATGTATCATAGAGAGATGGTACTCTCAAGTCCAAGATTTCATGAATTTTTTTCTCAAAAACAACTCACTCGGCATAAAAATTGCCGAGAACATTTTCATTCACAAATTTATGCAGAATACGACAGTATTTTTTGCATCAACTAATTTTGAGTTTTTGATATCGTACCCGCCATCTTGAATTTCACTCGTTACCGGGTTTGAATGCACAGGTGATCGAGACATGGAAAAACGTCAGGAATCGTGAATTTCAAAGATGCTCTTGCAGATTTTTACGAAAAAAAGTCAGTTACTTGACCGCCATATTGGATTCATACTTATTGTGAACATTGATATTGATAAAACACATTCAGGTATATTTATTTCAACATAAAATTCCGTATAGAATGGAATATAGTTCGATATTATTTGATCCGCCCGAAGAAATCCAAGAAAAATCAGTATTTCACAAAATTTCACGTTATTTCGTCATTTGGAGAGGTTCGGTTGACTCGTGGAACGGAAAAATAATTTCTTATCTTATTTCAACTTCTAGATCACCACTGATCACAATAGGAATCTAATTCTTATATTCTTAAGCTCTATAGGCTCGAAAAAAAAAATAATGATCCTCGAAATTTCGGTGCTTTTCAATTTTAAAGCCGCTATATTTTTTTATGAGGGTAGGAAACCAAAATTTGACCCCGGAAATCGAAAGAGCACACCTAAAAATACTGAGGTACATAGGTTTGGTGGGAATATTCTTCCATTTTACTATTGAAAACAGAGCTCGAAAAAAGAGGTAAAAATTACATTCTCTTGGGCGTTAACGGGTTGAATGAGCTATTAAAAAAAAAACATAAAATAAATCGAATAAAAAAGATTTTACAAAACTAATAAGTAGAGCCCGGCGCAATGGTCAGCAACGAGCCACCGTTCGTGAGTTATTTTCGAGTTATTTGAAAAATTCATCACAGAGATTCATCCAATCAGAAGTAAGGACATTATTTTCCAATAAAAATAATCAAAGGTGAAGATATTTTTCAAATAACTCGAGAACGGTGGTTCGTTGATATTCTTTTACTATAAAATAAGATTTCTTTTTGTTGCAGCTTTATACATATGTTGCTATGCAATAAAAATTAGATAACAAAGAAATAGGTAAAATATATTTTAGTATTAAATATGTGTATAAATAATAATTAACAAAATAATACAGTTATAATAAAAAGAAATAGTAAAAGGCACAATAAAAGAACACATTTTAGATCCAGTTCTCTAAATTTATGAAAAATAAAGTTTACTTTAATATAAATTAATAAGTTTAAATAATAAGTCCATCAACGACTATGAAATACTAGCCAATGTGGAACGGTCGATTAAAAATGGAATTCGTTTGTGTATTGATTAAAACAGAAGAAATTTCGAGCCCTGACTGTAAAATGATTTATTGTATTTATTTATCGTATTTTATTGTTATTTCTATTATTGAATCATTTTCGTTGTGGTTTGTTCTTACTACGTTCTGTGTTCATTGGTGCTACTTGCATAAAGCCTACTTGCTTCTTTTAAATCTTTTTGCATGAATTTTGGAAAAGAACCGATTTTTTCTAGAAAAATGATGGAGATAGATATGGACAACTTTGTATCAGTTAAAAGGTAATTTAATTTGGTTCGACATTTAAGTTCTGTGTAACGGTATAAGTTAATTTGGATCGTTCCATTTGAAAAAAAAAGTTATTGCTGCTGGAAAAATATCAGGTATATACATATATTTCAGTATTTACAACAATGAAAACGATAGAGTTTATTACAAATCGAACTGTCCAAACCGTCTGTAACTTTTTTTGTTTTAGACGCTATCTATATATACATGTAAGTGCTGTGATCGTGATATTTTTCAAAAACAGTTGAATATCTCCAAAACGGTGGGTTTTAGGTTTAGGCACCATGAATGGTTAATAAATTCGACCTAAAATTTAGTAGGATATACAAAAATTTACAAGAAATCGAGCACCCTATATGATTATAAAAATTTTACAAATATGCACCACACCATTTGAGCAACTTTCATTTGAAAAATTTGTTTTACTTAAATTTACAATAACAATCTTTATTAGGGGTGTAAGTTCCAAACAGGTGATTGAAGCAGTTGCGCAGATTGAACAGCGTTGATCAGTTGTTTTCTTTATGAAAGTGCCACTAAAGTATTAAAACATTAAATAAGTATTATTCAGTTACCTGGAAATATCTGTATTTTTTTATTTATCTAAATAGATATGGAATTATCAAGAAAGAAGTACTGTGTCAGATTATTAAAGTTGATAGACTAATATTAAAGTTGATAGAAAATTGACAAAAGAAAAAGTGCTGCTTTTTGAATTTTCAGCGTGAAAATATTGGAAATTAAAAATAGCCATCGCCGTCGTTCTAAATACGACTTTTCCAGTCGTTAGTCCTGAGTTAGCCACTCGCGACAAAAGATTGTTTTCAATGCGGCGGTCGACCCGTTTACACTGATAGCAGGTAGACAACTAAATGGACACCTGTCAACATTGGAATATCTCGCTGTCTTATGGAGAAATTGTATTAAGGCGTCCTGTGTTCCCCACGGAAATTGGTGAACAGGAGTTCAGTGCGCATTCTAGGCACAGTCGGTGGAGTAGGTATACAGAGGCAAGAAATATGCGCTTAAAAATACGGTTTATATTTTAATTATCATAGAGCTGTATAGTGCCGGCTTTGCGTGACAGCATACTTTTCTGGACCCCTAATTATTACATATTACATTTATCGCATTGCCATAAAATTTTCGACCAAGTTTATTACAAATTAATTAAAGCTTCTAACAATGAATTTTAAGTATGTATTAGTGGCAACTTCTATTATTTTTTTCATATTGCGATTTGTACTCAATAAAATTCCGATTATACAGTATTGACTGTTAAGAATCAGAACACTCCTGTATGCTTTTGTTTTATATTCAATTTGAATTTGAACAGGACGATACATTTGATATCATGAATCCAATACTGTAATATTTATTTTTAGAAAAACACCGACGCCACTGTCTTCTATGCTCTTCAAAGCCAATGTTTACCAATTTTCGTTGAAAAATAGGTATTTTCATTTCGGCCGTAGATAGATACGGATCTAATTAAATTAGAGAACATATTCGCATTTTATGTCTCATAGAGGATACAGAAAAATTTCAATAGGAGTCACAACGCTCAACTTTTCTTTCATTCAATTTTTGCAGTTCTGCGTAAATAAGACTCATTAAATAAATAAAATAAAACATATTTCTATTTCTATTTCACAAAAGCGGGAAGGGCGTTAATCCCAACCGGCAGACTAAATTAAAGTAGCCTTAACTAAATATACAAATGTGGGTTGGTCCAGGGCAATTTTATTGACTTCCGCGAGGACCAAAGCTCCCGACAACAAGAAAAAACAGCACGGGAGCCCACCAAAATCCTCAAATAAATATATGCCGACACGGGCAAAAACGATTTGATTATATTTTCGACGTATAAGCTTCCCATAACCCCAAAACACACGGAGCGGCATATCTTGTCTTTCACAAGCGGTGACGATAAAGTGGCGACGATGAAAACTGATATACCTCCTCTGCGCAGAAATAAATTTTAATGATTTCGGATTTTCAGCCCACATTTGCAATGTTTGTAAACGCAACTTTGTTACTGAACGACATTTGGTCCGTTTTATGTTGCAGCATTTTTATATTACGGTGTTGTCTGGTCTGTCTGTTGAACCCAATTCTGCAGTTTAATTTTACCTTGGGAAGAAATGCAAATTTAGACGGTTTTAGAATTAGGATTGCGGATTTTATTCAACCATAAAATTTAAATATAATATTTCTATCTACAAACATTTTGAATCCAGTGGAATTGTTTTATCTTTTGCCGTTACCGCGGCAACAAACAAAATCCGGAAATTTTTACCCAATGCGAAGTTACACGACAAATTTTGTTGCCAATTGTTTTGACGTAGCATTAAACGGACATTTTAACGTTTTACGATTTTTATTGACGTACGTGTTTCAGTACATCAGCTTAAACATAAATTTAAAACATAATACAGGGTTTGTCCGGAAAGTAATGTCAGTGAGCTTTGAAAAATGGTTTTTACTTTGTTCTATGTGTACAAATCTTTAGAAACTTTCAAAATACATTCCTCCTGCGTCCACACATCGGTTGCAGCGGATCTTCCACGCATCAAAAGCCGCGCAGTAATCGTTTTCCGGAATCGCCTTTAAAGCGTCGGTGCAAGCCTTCTGAATGTTTTTCACCGGCCCAAAATGTTGTCCTTTCATTGGGGTTTTGAGGCGCGGAAACAGAAAAAAGTCTAGGGGGGGCCACATCGGGGCTGTAGGGAGGCTGGGGAACAACGGTGATGCCTGCCTTGACGAGGTAATCAGCCACGAGGAAGCAGGTGTGCGAAGGCGCATTGTCGTGGTGAAGCTTCCAGGATTTTGAGATGTCTGGGCGGACGCGATTCACCCTGCGTTTCAGCCGCTTCAGCACATCGACGTAAAACTTTCCGGTTACGGTTGTCCCCTGCGGAACTAACTCATGATGGACCAATCCCCGGCAATCCAAAAAGACAATCAGCATTGTCTTGATCTTTAAGCTGGATATCCTGGCCTCCTTGGGGTGAGGGGAATTCGACGTGTGCCATTCCGCACTTTACCTCTTCGTCTCCGGATCGTATTCAAAGACCCAACTTTCGTCCCTGGTAATGACGTCATCAAGGAAAGTGGGGTTGTCTTCCCATGTGTCCAAAAGTTCTTGGCAGGTTTCGACGCGCCTCGCTTTTTGATCGTCCGTTAGCACTTTTGGCACGAGCTTCGCGCACATCTTCCTTATTCCTAAAGACTCCGACACAATTTCGTGAAATGTCTAATGTTTCGGAAATTAAACGGACACTTAGACGACGATCAGTGTTCAACAAGTCACGCACACGTTTCACATTGTCGTCGGAACTGGAGGTTGATGGTCGTCCAGCGCGGTTCTCGTCGTTGACATCTTCCCGACCTTCTGCAAAGGCCTTGTGCCACCGGATTTGCCTGTCCGAAAGACAATCGACGCCGAAAGCCTTCTTCAACATTGGAATGGTTTCCGCAGCACCTTCTCCAGTTTCACACAAAACTTGATCGTCATCCGTTGCTCAAGCGAACGTTGCAATTTTTCTTGCACCGGGTCACTGTAACGACTCTCAAAGAACGAGTGATGCGACCGCTACAACGACCGGTAGCCAACTGACGCTTGTTGGATCTTGTTGCCAGATCCCCCCACCACAATCCCAGCACGTAAAGCGCGGGCTGGCGCGTTCAGTCTCGGGAAAAAAATTCACTGACATTACTTTCCGGACAAACCCTGTATCTATTACATAAAAAAGAAATAACTAAATTCTAACAGTAAAAAATATATTTTCGTGTTATATGTAGGATTTGGAATGTGTAGCTGTTAACGCAGGGCCCGACTCGTAATCCGTCATGTTATTGACGGAGGACGACATGTGAGAGATCAAAAAGACAGGAGTAAAAATGTGTTAATAACACAGGACCACAATTTTTTTTTTCATGTGCGGAATACTACACTATGCCTAATATATTTTTTTTAGGTCGCTGATTACGAATCCGGGCTTAATTTTGCTTGATCAGCTAACCTAACCTCAAAAAAACGCTCAAAAACTCAAAAAATCGAGTTCATAAATTGAATAGCACACGGGACCTGAATTTTTAAACTTGATAGCCCCTTCAACTGAACTCTTGCATCTCAAAATCTCCGAATCCAAATTTTCAAACTCCTAGCCTCTTAACCTAACCTCAAAAACCCCAACAACTAAAAAAAAAACAAGTCTAAAATCTCAACAGCACACTGGACTTAAATATTGTAAAACAATAGACTTTTCAATTTATGTCTTTAACTGATGCAAAACGAAGCCTTCAAACACTAACCCATAGCCTCTTGTCCTTGAATGATGTTAATGATATGTATCTTCAGTCGTCGTTTCTAGCGATAAATTGGTGAATAGGATATATTGCTTCGCCAGTAACTAGCGACGCTATGAAAAAGTACCTCTAAAATCTGAAATTCCACCACCCTGAAAACAGTAATATGCTAAAGTGGATAGTTCCTGGCGTAGGTGCCCCTGTTCTAAACAGGTAAGTCCTGGAGAAGTGGTACCTCCACGTGGTCCAGGATGGGTAACGCTAAATCCACTTTAGCATATTACTGATGGGTTAGTGTTTGAAGGCTTCGTTGTGCATCAGTTAAAGACATACATTGAAAAGTCTATTGTTTTACAATATTTAGGTCCAGTGTGCTGTTGAGTTTTTAGACTCGTTTTTCTTAGTTTTTGGGGGTTTAGTTTTAGGGGGTTTGAAGATTTGGATTCGGAGATTTTTTGTTCCGGGGGGAAAGCCAAAAGGGAACAAAAAGAAAAAAAAAAAAAAAAAGTGTTGTTTGAAGAGAATTTAAGATGTTCGATGAGAGCAAGAGTTCGGTTAAAGGGGCTATCAAGTTTAAAAATTCAGGTCACTGTGATTTAGACTCGTTTTTTTTGAGTTTTGGGTTTTCAGGTTGGGTTAAGAGGGTGGAGATGAGCAAGAGCATTGTCAGTTTAAAAATTCAGGTGTGCTATTCAATTTATGGATTTTTTTGAGTTTTTGAGCGGTTTTTGAGGTTAGGTTAGGTGATCAAGCAAAAGTAATCCCGGATTCGTAATCAGCGACCGAAAAAACACATTGTAGGCATAGTGTAGTATTTCGCACATGAAAAAAAAATGGTGTGGTCCTGTGTAATGTATGTAAATTGTACATACCTATTGTTTGTGTCATTCGAGACACCGACTGTCCTCATTGCTTGAGCGTACGTTGCCACGACCAATAGTCTTTCTGCATTCCTTCTTGTTAATCGTGCTCGATTTGGCTTGTACATATGGTTGTAGAAGGAAAACGATCGTTTCACATCTAGTGAAGTTAAAGGTGCAAATTCAAAATATTTCAGATGGACAGAGGACGACACACCACGGACATTATTTTCACGAATTTCGCACAGTTGTTTGTATCACTAGCAGTTGTTTGTTGTCACTAACATCAGTACATTATTATTTTTTTACATCTACAGAGGACAATGTACGGTAACGTATCAATATCGGGGGCGAAATATCTGAAACACCTAAAATTCGTATCAGAACATTAACGATCTTATTACCACGAAAATCTGTTGTTTCGTCCACCGTCAGCCACATAAATTTAATGTATATGTCTTCTTTGATATTTCCCACGACACGTTGGATATGTCTTCTGTAAATATGTTTTTTTGTATCACAAGTAGGCAATGGAAACATTTTTTGATGGATATTCGAATATAAATGTTTTTTACACTCTCGGCGATCACGAAATATATATCGACGATTGCAAGGAATACATTAAATATGTGATCCGTCTATTCTAAAATCGTCGTAATTTTCAATCATTTTTTTTTAAGTTTATTCACAAATGGTAACGACTGTGCCATTATTGCAGAAATCCACACAAAATCAGGTAATATGTAAATACTGTACACGAACTCACGAGTTGATCACTCGCGACAAAAAATTGTTTTCATTGCGGCGGTCGATCCGTTTGCACCAATGGTAGGTGGCAAACTAAAGGGACACCGGTCATTATCGGAGTAGCTCGCTGTCTTACGGAGAAATTGTATTACGGCGTCCTGAGTTCCCGTACGGGACTTCGTTTAGGACGGCATTTTACGTACGGTCAGTGGCATAGGTATACAGGGGCAAGAAATATGCTTAAAAATAAGGTTTATACTTTAATTCACGATACACATATCACGGTATGCTAATAAATTGGAACGTCGGTGCGCAAGACGTCACATTAGAATCAGAACAGTGTTTATACTATTCATTCTTCGTTAATTGTAAGGAACATTTTGACTTATTAAGAGTTATTCGAAGTGATACTGTATGTTTTTGAGTTTATAGTTTTATTTGGTGTTTAGTGGTTTATTTGAAGTTATTAGTGGAAAAGTATAATATAATTAAAGACGTCTTGTTAAGTTTACACGCAATTGACTAAAGAGGACCAGGTTGTGCGAAACCATACTGCTAATTTTAAAAAATAAATTTCACTGTGTTCATATTCCTTTTCTTGTTAAAACATTTACTTTAATGTTATCTCAATTATATAAGTCATAATGTATTATTGATACCTGCATGATTAGTAGGTAAATCTTTCTTTTTTAATAAACCATTTCAATAAACAGTTTTTTTCCACTAATAAAAAAAAACATTTACTTGAAGTAAAATTTAGATCAAATTGTTCTTGTTTGTTTTTCATTTAGTCAACATAATTATTTTTCAGTAGTTCTTCAAATAGAAAATGTGCGCGGCACGTTTGATTAATATTTCAATACTTTTACTTAATTTTAAGAATGATACCGATGTTAAAAAAAAGTTTGGTACGTGTATTATAGCAAAATATTACTTCAATATATTCATTTCAAATATTTTCATATCCAAAAAGAAAAATATCAAAAAATTTAAATGGTCTCATACTATCGCGCTATTTTTTGCGAATTTCATTTTCCAACATACACAAAAAATGTATATCAGATTTTGATATATGTCTGTATCGTCGTTTAATTATTATCTTAGAGTTGCATAGTGCCGGCTCTATGTGAGAGCATACTTTATAATACGGACTCTAATTATATCAAACTACTAATAATAAGATCAAGTATGTAATACAAAACTTTTCATTTACATGCACAGACTACTTTGTAATTGTATTTCATGTTTTATTAAAAAGACCTCAAAATTATGTCTCTTCAATCTGTGTTTCGTATACCGTGTGTGTAAAGCCGACATCGGCCAGTTATGAAAAGGACAAATAGAAGTGAGAAGACAGCTAAGAAGCAACCGCACACGCATCTAAGGTAGTGAGAGGATGGTCGTGTTCTAGGATGTCGAAACGTTTTGCGTTTCGCGAAACGGTCGGCCATATTGCGAAACACTGTCATGGCCGTCATGGCTTGTTTTGATGGGACAAAGTAGGTTATGAAAAAATGGATAATGTAGTGCAAAACATTTTGGAGCTCGAAATACTGGACGATGGAGAAGTTGGTGGAGCAGTACTTTTTCATCCATGATGAATATAATAAATATATTAAGTTTTATTATTAAATGCCCATTTAATTTCTAAACAGGAAAACACAAATCGTTTCGCTGCTGTCTACGGTGTTCATAAACGCACAACGACGCACAACAAAAATGGCGACCGTTTCGTGAAACGCAATACATTTCGACATCCTAGAACACGGCCAATAAGACCGGCCCTCTCACCACCTGTGCTTGGTGTTAGAACGAGAAGGGTGGCATTTGTCCTTTTTCACAACTGGCCGATGTCGGCTTTACACAAACTGTACCGTAAAACAAACAATACCGAATCGTATAATTTTATTATTCTAACCCCTTTAGGAGACCTGCCCCCTCGTCATCATTGTGAATATCCCTTAAAATCGTCAAAATTGCACGTTCCTGTTTATCATCACTATAATTTACTGGTAGTAATACCGATAGTAACAAACGGATTTGGGAAATTCCCAAATGGAAACAATTATATATATAGCAAGGGTATAGATTTAATGATAATTCCCCAGATGGCATAGTTATATCCGTCTATTTAATGTTACTAAAAGTGTCATTGTCTTCGATTTTGCCTCCTATCGTTACTACTATTCCTTTGAAACATAATCTGTTTGTCTATGACGACTGAGCACGTCAAACCCAGCTCCTGCATATAAGCTTAAAAGATACGGTTATACACTGTTAAAATCATGCAGGTAGATTTTTATTTCCATCGTTTTAAGAGTTGTGGGTGGTATAGGATGAGTTAAGAAATTAAATCAACTCCAGCTTTCCGTGTAAAAATTAATATGTACAGGGTGAGTGATTGAGCCCTATCTTCCGTTATTAAAACATGACAAATACTCTATTAGCCATTATTGATTCAAATGATTTAATATCACACAAGAAACAATCAAGAAGGCGTGTGTCGGACCCAGCCGACTAGCCGCAAAGGATGCTAGATGGATCCCACCACGGAATACACGCCGGAACAGCTGAACATCGTCTTCGAAATCTCATCGTGGCTTGGGAGGCGCACATCCTGCCATTACACGTACGCGGCCTACTAGGACCGATATTAAACACTTGTTGATCGTATATTATGATACAGTGACAGTCCTATTTCAACGGGTCAATAAAGAAGGCGTCAGCGGTGCTCTTTCGCAATAAGCGACACGGGATCCTGTCAAAACGTGATGAAATTATCCAAAATTATTACACAAATAAAGCAAATTCAATAGTAAAATTCCCAATTTTTTATACATGTGTGTAGATATCACAGTTTTTTTGAAATTTGGTTTCTTTATTTTTGGAAATTTCATCAATTATAATATTATTGAAACTTACCTGTTCTAGTAAATATATGTTTTTAAAAGTGCCAGAAATGTTGTGGTTTTTAGTTGACTTTTGTTTTGCAAAGTTAAAGGCAGTGAGACTTAGCACTATCTCAATAAAACCTTACTAAATATTTGGTTACTAGTTGTAATTTTCACATGTAAAAATGATTTATATAAAAACATTTCGGATGTATTATTTACTATTTTTCATATACTAGTATCTGTATGTGACTTAGAGAAGAGAGATGAGATTGCGTTACAAATAATTTGCAGAAAATCGTTTTTCTTGTATAAAACTTTTTACAAGAAAAACATCAATTTATTTATATTGGTACATACGAAGTGTGGCTATTAAATAACCGAACTGCTGTCATAACACTTTTTATTTTATTACCAATATTACAGTAGCAACTTTTTCGCCTTCAATGTAATCCCCTTGGCGATCTCTACACCTCTCCATACGACTTTTCCATTGTTGAAAGCAGTGCTGGAAGTCCGCTACTGTCAGGTGGTTCAGAACCTCCGTCGCTTTTGCTTTAACCGCTTCCACACTTTCCAATCTTGTCCCCTTCAGTGTCACCGTATCTAACAAGCCTGGATCAGTGTCAATGTTGTTTAGAATGTCAGCGTAAATGTTCATTCTTGATTCCTTTTGCTCGGGAGTGAGGAGTTTTGGCACCATTTTTGCGCAAACTTTGCGCATGTTGAACGATTCATACAAAATTTGGCGAACACATTCTTTGTCGATTCCTGTTATTTCAACAAGCCCTCAGATGCTTAGACGACGATCTTCGCGGAATAATTTACCGATTTTTTCAAAGTTTTCATCCGTTTTTGACGTTGAGGGTTGTCCGGGCGCGGATCGTCTTCGGTTGTTTCACGTTCCTCTTTAAACCATTTAAACCGAATGGTTTAAATGGTTTAAAAACTCGTGTGTGGGATAAACATTCATTCCCGTATACTTCTTTTAACGTTGCATAAGCTTCTGTAAAAGTTTTCCCCAGTTTAACAAGAAACTTGAGATTAACCCGTTGCTCCATCTGAACGTTTAACATTTTTTGACACGTCATTGGTATTCAAATTCAAACGACTGCTACAGTCAAAATGAGCGACCCACTGGCTTGTCCAGCGAGCTCATGGATGCGAAAGCAGTGTCACCAGACACAGTTCTGTTCAAACTTGTCAGGACACTATCGCAGCGCGCTGATAGCAGCATCAGTTCGGTTATTTAATATTCACACCTCGTATATATATTATTATAAAAAATTCCATAGTGTAAAAAAAATAGGAGGTAAGTACAATAGTAACTTACAAATTTTTTTCTTTAAAATTTCACAATTTTCAACCTTTGATTAGATCAATATCGCGAAAAAATGTCAAATATGAGTCATACATTCATTGCTAAGGCCTACTTTGACAATTTTAGTTATACATTGATTTTGTATTAGTAACTAATTTTGAATTTTTCGAAAAAGTTAAATAACCCCGCTATCTTTAATCGAAAATTAAAGTATTGCATATTGAAATTTTTATGCAGAATCCAATTATGTACGAATATACAGGGTGTTTCGTTTGCAAATTCGACCTGCAACACGCAAATTTTAATATAGGAAATTTGGTTGTTGTAAAGTAGAATTTTTTGAAATAGTTAAAAGGAAATCTACTTAAATGATAACTGATACATTGCCTCTTGGTAATTGAATTAGAGGGTTTCTTATCCAGGAGCATATATAGGAGAAATCAAGGATAATTCCAGTCTGATTTCGAAAATGTCGTCGAAAAATGCATCAATAATTCGAAATAGGAGTACTTACTATGGATTAGTTAAGAAATTTTGTTTAACATAGAAATATATATATATACATATATATTAAAATTTTTCAAATGGTTTTGTTTGATTTGCATGATGTGTGATATGGTTTATTTTCTATTAGGTAACGTTATAATAGATATATGAAATGAGGTATTATTTGAAGACAGTATAAAATGCGAACTGGAAAAGGCTGGAAATATGGATTGTATCTTAATAAATATATGAACCCTGTTGAAGTGTTTAGTATTAGTATAATTTTTTTTAATTAATCACGTAATAAATTGCTAACGGCGATCTTGCTCACTCATTAATTAAATTCGAAAATAAACTTGGTAAAATAAACAAATAAGTCATTTAGAAATATTATTTGCAACAGTGAATACCACATAATTGCAGGGGTGTTTTACGGTTTCACAGAAAAAAAAACATGTCCGTAAATACATTTAACACTGATTAAAGTTAATTCGAAGTTAATTTAATTAGGTAGATTTATTTTAAATTTTTAGTAAGTGTAGCCTAGATTAGAAATATGTTTTTCTGATAATAATTTAATATATATCTGGTTTACCAACAAGCAGATGAAGAAATACCGAAAAAAAAACTGGTGCGAGGATTACTGATTTCAGTCATTAACGGAATGGATAATTAGTTAAAATGTCATTACTTAAAAAAAAGGATTTTTGTGGCACTGGCTTTTTAATATTTTCGATATTTAATGACGAGCTCAGTTTAATTTTTTAGGATACGCCAAACAAAAGGGAATGCTAGATATACTTAGAAAATAGTTTCTATGAGCCTGGTAAATACTTCTGTTGACAAAAGTCATTCCATATGAAATCGTCTAATTGAAGAAGCCGACCCATTTTAGATTTTGCTGTAACTTTGAGGGACTCTTCTTTAGGGTCCCAAAGAACAAAATTTACGCAAATTTAATTTTTACAAACGCTCGTTTCCGCCTATTCGAATTAAAACTTTTAAAAACCGTGATTTTTATGCTTTATCAAATTTAGCTCTAAAAATTTTTCCTTTTTAAGATATCTACCCGCTCGAGGCGGCATTTTGAAGGGGAAATATGGCAGTTTTAGTGTAAGCATTGTCTTTCATATGTACGCATACATGAAGACATAGAAATACTGTAGATAATACGGGATTTTTTCCCAAATAAATGATTTCAATTATTTTGAAAAAATAAAAAAAAAGGTCAATTTTTGCTATAAAAAAAACCACTTGCACATTCGCTAAACATGAAAATAACAAAACGAGCGGTACAGTCACTTGAAGTTAAAGGTAAGAACTATAGATTCTGTAAGTTTTATATTTTTATCATGTTCTTTTCATAACCTGAATAATGCGATTTTTAAAAATTTCGAAACCAAGCAGTTTTTTTTTATAAGAAGTGAGCTGCTCGGGTCGACTCGTGGCTGTATTTCGTCTGTGATATGTACACTTAATTCCTGAATAACATAAGCTGCTTACTCTAAACAGTCAAGACGCTAGAGTCGATTAAAATTCACAAAAAACAAGTAAAAAAACACGTAATTTTAACACGCTGCCATTATTCGTATTGACTGATCGAGTTTTTTGTGCTTACACTAAAACTGCCATCTTTGCCCTTCAAAATGTCGCCTCAAGCGTGTGGATATCTTAAAAAGGAAAAATTTTAGAGCTAAATTTGATAAAGCATAAAAATGACGATTTTTAAAAGTTTGTAAAAATTAAATTTGCGTAAATTTTGTTCTTTGGGACCCTAAAGAAGAGTCCCTCAAAGTTACAGCAAAACCTAGAATGGGTCGGCAACGATTTTTTTTTATTTTCTGACGATTTTATATGGAATGCCTCAAATGGCAATTATTCTATTTTAAAAAAAATGTGTTTAAGACAGACAAACACTCTTTTCATTCGAGGGTATTTATTAGCTCTATTTCAGTCTATTGTTTCTTTAAGACTTTTTGTGACATTTTTTTAGCGTGCATTATATATTTGTAGATCAGAGTAACACATGTTTATTCACTTCCATAGGCATCGCTTTTCAAAACACGTACGTATATTCGAGCGGAACGGCTAAGATTTCCTACGGGGACAAGGGGCAAAATACCTCGCCCGTGATTCAACTCGAGGTCAAGCGATCATTCACGATATATGACGCACGACCTGCCCGACGCCGCTGGAAGTGAAATGAGCGATGTTCTAATTACTATACTTACATGGTATTAACTTGTAAGAAAGAATGGTTTTAAAGGTAGATAAACTTTGTTTTCGATAAGATTTTACGTACTCTTTCGAAATAACAACTTCCAAGAACCGACTCATCGTAATTTACAGGGTGCCCGTAATAAACTAACACATGTTTCCGGGTTTCATCCAATCTCCCTCAACAGAAAAACCGACAACTAGTCACTCGGTCACGTCCAGGAGAATTTAATGCAATTATCCCGAAGTGTTCGGATATCCCTTTGAAGGGAGACATCTGGAAATGCCGACGGTAGGCCTGCGTACACCTTCGCAAATATTAAAACCATCCACTTCTTTTGGCAGGCATTGACACCGGAGGCCTGTTTACATCGAGAGCCTACACGGAGAAAAAACATTCTTTGAATCGAGAACTGAATTAAATCGTTTCTTTGCAGTTCATTCCATTGAATTGAAAATATATGGGACATTCCACGGTAACTTCGCCACAAAAGAAATAGATTTCTCTGAAACTTTGTATATGAGTAGTATGTGATAAGAAAAGTTGATACCGAAAATTTTAGAGCTCAAGTCACATTACGCTCTCGTCACGAACGGTCGCAAAAGTTGAACTTTTTAGACAATCTTAAATTCGCGACTGTTGTAGGCAAATGAGCGCGAATAAAAAAAAATTGAAAAAATAGTAAAAATATCGCATTTTCCCCGTAGATTGCGATAAAAATAATTTTGAATTCATTAAGGGTAGTTTTCACCCCTTTTCAGAGAGTTAAAACTTTAAATTTGAAAATTTTAAAAGTATAAATTTTTTTGCTTAAAAAAAAAGCTTGTCAACTTTACTTTCGGATGGCTTTTGTCCCAGAATGGGATATGTATGACCGCTAGAAGGCTCGAGAGGTGAAAATTTACCATTTTTACGTTATATCTTGGTACGTAAAAAAATGTATGAAAACCATATATTTCGGTTTTTAGGGTCGCTGATTACGAATCTGGTGTCCGATTTAGAAAATTCGTTTTTTATGGGGCCCCATGGGGCCCTATCAACAAATATGGTGAATTTCAAAATTTTAAAAATACCACGATATTATACACAAAATTTTGAGTAAAAAAAGGTCTCCTGCATTTTTTATAATGGTATTTCTCACTTAATAAAAGTTTTTGATTTGTTCCTTTAAAAACGCCTTAAATTGAAAAATAGCATGAGACATTTTTTACTCAAAATTTTGCGGAGAATACGATGGTATTTTTTTAAATTCCATGATTCGTCATATTTTTCATTGTGGGGCCTCATGGGGCCCCATAAAAAAACGAATTTTTACTTTTAAAAAAATTTCCCTTATTCTACATTAAATTTTAAGTAAAACACGTCTTCTGTAATTTTATGCGTACTTTTTTGAGTAAAAACTTAATTAAACTCGACAAATTTTATAATAAGGCAAAACTTGAATAATTTTTTATAAAAGCTTGAATAATTTTTTATAAGCGACATTTTTTACTGAAAATTTAATCATAACATAGTATAAAACAAAGTCGCTTCCCGCTGTCTGTCCCTATCTATCTACCTATGTATGCTTAGATCTTTAAAACTACGCAACGGATTTTGATGCGGTTTTTTTTTTAATAGATAGAGTGATTCAAGAGGAAGGTTTATATGTATAATACATGCATAATATAGTAGAGAAACACTGATAATTTAGAGGTTTCTAATGTGATGTCGTAAACCGGGCGAAGCCGGGGCGGGTCGCCAGTATAGAATAAGGGAAAATTTTTTAAAAGTAAAAATTCGTTTTTTATTGGACCCCACGAGAGGTCCCAAAATGAAAAATATGACTAATCACGGAATTTAAAAAATACCATCGTATTCTAAAATTTTGAGTAAAATTTGTCTACAGAGATTCAATTCAATCCAGCAAGCCGTTTTTTTGTTTTACTCGATTTAATTTTTGAAAAAAATTAAAGGATCAGGTTTTTTGCTCCAAAAAGCTCATAATCCTTTACAAAATGAGAAAAAAATAATTTTTCAGTTTTCGTTACATTTTTATCGCAGCGTTTAAATTTTTGAAAAAATTTTTTTTTTAAAATGATTTTTTTTTCCAGTTTTCGTTACGTTTTTTTCTCATTTTGTCAAAGATTATGAGCTTTTTGGAGCAAAAAAGTGATCCTTTTCAAAAATTCAATCGAGTTAAACAAAAAAATGGCTGGATTGAATTGAATCTCTGTAGGGTTTTTGTGGGTATATTGAACTATAAAAGGCACACTTAACATCAGTGGTTTCCTCGATATTTTTGATTCAGCGTTTGATTTTCCGAAAAATCACCAAAAGCCCTTTCTTGTTGCTTTTTCAAATTCATGTAAAGAATGGAAAAATTTTTTTTCAAATAACCAATGGCTAATTCTTGTAGAAAATTTATTCAAGTTCTCGAAACACATCTTTAATTTTTTGTGCGATCATTGGTTGCTGAGATATCGATAATCAAACACAAAATGATCCTTTTCCATTCAAAGACCGATATCTCGGCGAGAAATGATCGTATCAAAGTATTTAAAAAAAGGAATTGAAGCTCAATAAACAAGTTATCTTGTCCATATGGTGGTTAAGTCAAAAACATTTTTTCAAGTTCGTAGACCACAAAAAAAGAACCAAAAAATGAAAATTTTTTTGTCAGTAGTTTTCTTAGGATTACTAGAAAATCGCTGACGCTAAAAAAATTTCGAAGTTCAGATCCAAAAATTAGATACTTGGAGCTACAATTTCCTTTTTTTAAACTTTCTCTGCGACCAATTTTCTCCTAGTTACGGCCTGTTGATATTACCTAAAAATTTGGAATTTAGTTTAGTTTCTCTGAAACAAAAAATCCTTTTAGACCGAAAATTATGGTGAAAGATGCCAAAAATGCAAAAAAAGGTCAAATAGTGGCCCCACCCAATTGACCCCATCACCCTTTGACTTTTTAATTGCAAGAACAAAAAAATAGAATTTGCCAAGTCGATAAACATAAAAACAGTTACTTTGAGACTAAACATTTTTTTAGACTGAAAACGGTGGTCAAAAAATGGACAAAAATTGGTCTTATCTCGTGACCCTTTGACTTTTTAATTTCAAGAACCAAAAAATCGAATTTTCCATGTCGATAAACATAAAAATAGTTACTCTGAGAAAAAAACTTTTTAACCCTTGGTAGTCACACTTTCCCAGAAAGACGTAATAGTCAAACTGGGTCCATCGAACCCAGACGTCTTTAAATTGTTATAAATAATTGAATAATGCATTTTAAATAATTTAAAAAATTCCGGGGTATAATTTGAACCTATTGAAAGTCGGTTGTAAATGAAAATAAATTTTTAACAATGCAAAAAAATTATACAAAAAAAAAACTTTCGAAAAATGACTTATTTCACAAAAATTGTAATAACTTTTTTTAATTTTTAACTTGAAAAAAAAATCGTTTTGCAATCTTGAAACTATATACTTTTAAGGAAATTCAATGGTTTTTGTGGCCGTTTCAAAAAGTATGTATATTTATTGAGCAGGATGAAGGAGCGATTTTGAAGGAAAAAATAAGACGCTAACGTATAACCCATTTTTTCTATTTTACTGGGCAGTATTCGAGGTCAAAAAAGGACTTGGGTCCTGGACCCACAGTGACTACTAAGGGTTAATTGAAAATTATGGTCAAAACATTGTCAAATATTAGCTCTATCTCATAACTTAAGATTTTTTTAAATTCTGGACTCCAAAAATCGAATTCAGCGTACCGAAAAATATGAGATTAGTTAATTTAGTCAGAGAAACCTCTTCCGGGAGTAATATGATCATTTTCGAAGTGTTATGTTACTAAGGGAACAATGTTTTCAGTTGATCAGTGCATATAGAAGTTCCGTTTCGTAATCTTTTGACCACTTACACACAGCTGGTAAATCAAATTCATGCTTGTGTTGAAAATTTTATTAAACGGGGTCACAAACCAACAGAATGCCGATAACCAGGAAGCGGAGCATCTAGAAAAAGAACCTCTGATACCATAACCAAAGGTATTGTAGTAGGAAAAATATATGTAACGATTCTAATTTTAATATTGTTTTTAATTTATATTTAATCTTGTGACATTTGTTAATTGTCATTAGTGACAGCTGACAGCTATTAAGTTTTATTGTTTACATACTTAGTCCATTTAGTTTATACTAACTGTTAGTAAAGAATTGTATGGAATGACATATTAATATTCTAGATGTCAAATGAATTTTCTAGAACATGTAAAAACTATAAATAGTGGTGTTGTTACCAGGATAGAGTTAGTTATGATCTGAATGTTATACAGCTAAGATCGACGAGTTGTAGAGTGTTAATAAAAGTGTTTTGTATTGAAGAAGCGAGTTATTTGAAGAGAAATACGTAACAATTATTATTTTGGGTCCCCATTTTGTATTAGTAGAAATTAGGTTTATTGGAACTAGTCACCTTTCATATATATTTTTTAGTTTATCGCATACTTTTATACTACTTTTTTTGAGTTTCAGAATTGGGGAACTTAAATTAAATTTAATTCATTATTCATCTTATTTTGTGTTTCAAAATACTTATTTTATTCACTCTATTGAAGTAAAGAATTTTTCGACTAAATAGTATTATTTGTGTCAATAAATTATTTTTCTTTGTGTAGGACCCCCTTCGATTGCGGGTAAACCCTATCTTTTTATTGCGCGATCGTGCCAAAAATTATTGTGGCGGTAGCAGTGGAGCAACATTTGGTACACACGTTTGACACGTAGCTCTGTGAGAATCCGTATTCCTACAGCCACAGCTAATAAAAATTCGGATGTTTTCGGTAGATGGTAAAGAAGGTAGATGGTAAATTTTAATATCTGTAAGGTTGGAAAATCCCAGAGTTCAATGCGATTCCTCAAGGGACGTAATAATGATCAGTCAAAGAGCCGACAAGACTTTGACAGAAGTCTGTACATTTCACATTTTATTTTTTTCTATTTTTGAAACTTTCGGAGAGTTTTTCAATAAAAAATAAGGTAAGACCAGGTAAATTCAAAATATTTTTCAAAAATATTTTTTTTCCCTTAAATATATTTTTTAAAAATATTTCCTTTATATGTATTTTTTTTAATATAAAAAAGTTTATATAATATTGCCTAAAATAGAAAAAAATTCTCAGATGATAAATCTTATTTTTCTTAATTTTTGTTTTTATACTAAATTATAATATATTTTTTTTTTTTTAATAAATTCGTAGGCTCACTTTTTTTTTTTCTATAAATAAAAAATAAATTGTGTTTTTATTTTCATTTTTTTTCTTTTTTTTATTTATTGGTTTTTTTTTTTTATTTTTTGTTTAATGTTATGCCTTAATGTTACCCGGTTTACCATACTTAATTTAACTTCCAGTTTTCCAATACTAAAAGAAATAAGCTATAGCGAGTCTTTGGGAGGCTGTTTTAAGGAATATGTTTAATGGTGACCACTGTTTCATATTCACTTCAACACTTCTTCTTCTAAAGATTTATTTAATACATTAAATCATCTTATATTTTCATTAAATACATAATTGATTTATCTCGAATAAAAGCAAATAAAAACCGAATGTGGCCTAGATAAATAAGTTGTTTAAAAAAAAACAGTAGTAAATTGATTTTAAGCAAAAAATATAAAATACAAATAAGTTTCCGCCGTTTGACAAAAGTTGGCGCCACCAGTAAGATATGGTTAAAACTGTCAGATGTAAACGTCATTATCGTAAGGTTGGACATTAGGCAACAACATAACCTTAAAATATTAGTGATTTTTTATCAGTATAGTATATTCTTTTGTGTGCGAAAATATCGAGTTTTGAGCCGAATAAGCGTCATTTGCGGGAACTTTTGATTTACTTCTTCAATTTGAAGAAATCTGCAGCTGAGGCGTATCGATTGCTTGTAGAAGCATATGGTGAGGTTGCCTTAAGTGAGAGAAGATGTGAGTGGTTTCAAAAGTTTAAGAACGGTGAATTTGACATCGAAGACAAAGAACGTAGCGAAAGGCCGAAAGTGTACGACGACGCGGAATTGGAAGCTCAAACCGAACGAAACCATTACTGGAACTATCTACCGAACACAATTGATGAGATTGAGTCGAGCACTCAAGAAAAAGCGCGCCCACTACTACTCCAGACACGACAAAGTTGTTCTCCTGCAAGATAATGCTCGTCCACAGGTTTCTGCGCCGGTCAAAACCTATTTGGGAACACTCAATTGGGAAGTTTTACCCCACCCGCCATATTCACCAGACATTGCTCCTTCTGATTTCCTCTTGTTTCGATCGATCGATGGCGCATGACCTGTGTGAGCTACACTATAGCCTCAAAAGATGAAGCATTCTTCCGACGCGGTATCCGTATGCTACCAAAAAGATGGGAAAAAAGTAGTTTCAAGCGATGCATAATACTTCGAATAAAACATTAGGTATCGTCCTTTCACAATATATTTCCAATTTTTTATTAAAAACGGCGGAAACTTATTAGTACTTTATATTTTTTTAAATATTCTTTATGTCCGCTTTTTTGGAAACCAGTTAGTCCGCAATTTTAACTTTTCTTTCATAATTTTTTTAACGTTGTTGTTTAACGTAACAACGTTGTAGTGTCAGCAGCAATTATTTAAAATAGAAGAGATATCTTGAACCGATATTAATTGAATACTACAACTGGTTCGATTTCGATTACATAGAAGTAGTCTGTCTTTGTGGCACAATTCTGTATTTTTGTACAAACATCTTTCAATAAATGCATGTAAAATACCAGTTATGTTAGCTATCATTTCAAATTTAATTTTTGATTACTGGTAACAGTCCAGTAGGCAGATACTTTTATGTGTTCTTGAAACATATAGGGCTAGTTTTGACAATTCCTTAAATATTTTTTTGCGTAGAACACAATGTGGGGGGTCCGTAGAGCTGAAACCGTCCGCCAATTTTTTAAATTAACAATTCGTGAAAAAAACGTCTTTTTTTCACATTTTCGCTTATATCTCCGCTCCTTGCCATATTTTATATATCATATGCATTTAAGAAGTTGTAGCCTATTGAATTTGCAAAATTTTAAGCCCAACCCGAAGTCTCCAAGTGCTATATAACTTGCAAATGACTGCTGAAGTTGAAAAAGTGCTTTTTTTTCACTATTTTTTTTACTTCGAAAGTAGGGCGACTATGATCATGAACTTTATTGGAAGGACTTCTATTTGTAGTATGAAGTTACAAAACAAATTCAGCTCTATTTTCGAGTAATTAACGACCGAATTTTTTTTGCAAGCCTTAATTAACAATGACGCCATTTCTTTGTTTATTGTACGATATTGACCGGGTTGGGCTAGAAAAATCATAAATTTCTTCAAGTTTGCGATACTTTTTGAGATTTTGAAAAATATTAATTTGGGCCAGTTTTATAACGTTTTCTACGCGACTACTTTTTTTGTCGCGACATTGTTTTAGTGTTGCCGCTTCGAAATTCTCGGAATTGTGACTATAATAAGTATCTTGAAAGTACGCTTCAAGACGCGTATTTTAAAAAAAATGGGTGTCAAGATATTATAGTCACAATTCCGAGAATTTCGAATTGCATGATCATAGTCGCCCTACTTTCGAAGTGAAAAAATTGGGAAAAAAAGGACTTCCACTTCAGAAGTCATCTGCAAGTTAACAATAACACTTGGAGAATTCGGGTTGTGCTTAAAATTTTGCAAATTCAATTATCTACAACTTCTTAAATGCATATGCTATATAAAATATGCCAAGGAACGGAGATATAAGCGAAAATGTGAAAAAATACGTTTTTTTCACAAATTGTTAATTTAAAAAAAATTAGCGGCGGACGGACCCCGCGCATTGTGCTCTACGCAAAAAAATACATAGGGAACCATCAAAACTAGCCCTATATGTTTCAAGAACACTTTTTGATGATTTTAGCTCCCTGCCTACTGGACTATAAGTCCTAAGTTTCTATGCAACACCGTGTTGGAATAGAAACAATGCTACTGAAAAAACTGCTAAATAAAAATATTGCTGATTCGACTAGGTTGAAACGTAACCGAATTTTATTATGCGTATGTATTATTTTGTTCTTTTCTATGTTACCAATTCCATAAGTACCAACATTTATGTCTACAATTAACATATCAGGTTTCATAGTACCACTAATTTTTCAATTTTAACAGAACTTTTTTATCGTACGCCACTGACCTTATTTGACTAACATTTATAAAAGAATGATGTTTTAGCTATAATTTTGATTTCTTGCAATTTTGCGCTAACTGTGACGGTTTTCGAGATATTGGTCATTTTTAGTCTGATGGTACATCTCCGTACATGGCAACAAAATAATTTTATTTTTAGTTTTCATTTTATTTTTTAACGAAGTGACCTGGACATCCGAAAAAAGTAACATCCAGGATAGTATTTTCGATAAAAACATTAAAAATGTTGATCTCATCCATGTTAAGGCACCGTAAAAAATGCAACTTTACACCCTGTATCTCCCATAGGAAGCTAGATAGACCATATGTTTATAGGAACTTTTTTTCTCAAAATACCATGTTCTATCGATTGTTCTGATACAAAAAAGTGGTTCACCGTAGGGAGAACCACTTTTTTGTCATCGTCAATTTCCATAATCAGCATGTGTGGACACACGAAAATCCTCATGCTATTCGGCCAAGGAATTTTCAACGCGAATTTAGTGTTAATGTTTGTATTGGTATTTCTAACGGTTATTTGTTTGACCCATATTTTTTACCACCACGTTTAAATTCTGAAAACTATTTACAGTTTTTACAAGCAGAACATGGCAATACGTGGGAAGAAATTCCACTCCATTTAAGAAGACTGGCTTGGTTCCAACTTGATGGCTGCCCAGCTCATTTCGGCAGAAATGTAAGAGACTGGTTGGACACTCATTTTCAAGAGAAATGGATCGGCCTAGGAGGTCCAGTTGCGTGGCCTCCACGATCCCCAGATCTAACGCCTTTAGATTTTTTGTGTGGGAATTCTTAAAAGCGAAGGTATATACCACGCCTCGCCTGTTGCAACAAGAGACGATCTTATGAACCGCATCAGGCACGCATGCAACGATTTAAATGTCCACCAGTTAGTTGGCATAAGCCATTAAGACGGCGATGTCAGTTGTGCATTGCACATGGTTCGTATTTTGAACAATTGCCTTAAATAGTGTTAATCTAGTTTAGTAATTATTATTATTCGTTTTGTTTGATGTTTATTATTTCTGTTAACTATTTACTTTTATGTTAATTTTAATAACTATTATTTATTCACTGTATGAGAAAGAAAATATTGATTTAAAAACCATTGTATTGCCATATGTACTACAATTGGGCAAAAAATTGCCAATATCTCGTAAACCGTCACAGTTAGCGCAAAATTGCAAGAGATCAAAATTGTAGCTAAAACACCATTCTTTTTATAAATTTAGTCAAATAAGGTCAGTGGCGTACGATAAAATAATCCTGTTAATCTAAATAACCTGGGCACCCGAGAAAATCAACTTCCGGTATAGTGTTTCCGATAAAATCAATAGAAATTGTTGCTCCTATTGAGGTTAAAGCGTGTGTAAAATATTAAGCGAAAATACCATTCAGTTCAGAAAATATTATAAAAAAACTAAAAAAAAAAACTGAAATTTTAACACCCTGTATCTCCTTTATGAAGCTAATAGACCATACATTTATAGGCTTTTTTTTTTCTAAATGTATTCTATCGAATGTTAAAGTCCTGCTACAAAAAAGTGACTCACCCTGTATAGCCATTAATTTTATTACTCATGCTTGTTTTCTTACAACCGATTTTTTTTTAAATTAGTAATCACATGAAACATAATGCACTTACTCATTAAACCAACAGTTTTTCAGTACATTTTGCTGACGTCAGTCGTAGCCCGGAAATGTTTGCCTCCCGCGGGAAACCGACCTCGGTACGTTCCCCGTCAAATGCTTCTCATTTCTTTCGGGCGTTCAGCTGTCTCCGAAGTCATCTGGCGCCATTGTTGCGTCCCTTTCAGGCGGTCATTCATTTCGCGTTTACTGTAACTTCATTCATCGGGAATCGAAAGACGTGCCGTTTCGGCCTATCAATAGCGGCGCAGCAATGTAAATAAACTGGTTTTACGTCGATTTTTTATTAGCTGTCTTTTGTGGATTTAGGCTGCGTTTTGATTGTCTGTCGCTGATTGATACGAACGAACTGAAAATGGGCCCGATTGCGAGATCGTAAAGCTGTTGTAAATGTTTAACCCTTTAACGTCAAAACTACAATTTTTGTATATCCTCTCTTTAGCAACGTGCCAAGTACAAGAAACGATGGAAAAAAAATCTGGAAATGCCCGTCCGAGTATTTTTCGGGGTGCTCTTTCGAATGGCACCAAAAAATTCTGAATCTTACCTCTGTTTTTGGCCATTTAAGTTGAAAAGGGCAGGATTTTTCAGGACAATTTTTTTTGTAACATGATTTTTGACCGGAAAAAAAAATTTTCTTTCGCCAGAAAACTATGGGAAAAGTGCATTCGAGAGTTGTACTGAAAAGTTATGTACTTAGAAAAAAATTATTCCAACATGGGGTGTCCAATATCTCGGGCAAAAGGACACATTGGACGGGGAAACTTTCATATTTTTTTTACTCAAACCTGGAGAACTTTGGGGCAAAAGTTTAAAGAACAAAAAGTGTTCAGATTCATCCAAAGAGCACGCCTGCTTTTTTTTCAGAATTTTTGGCCATTTTCAATTTGGCCATTTTTCCAAAAATCCGAAAATGACTCCAAAAATTCTGAAAAAAAAATTACACACCTCGCTTGAAGAGTCCTAAACAAATTTCTCAACAAAAAATTTGGCCCAGTTTGGCCATTTTCCCGTTAGAAGGTTTAAAAAAAATGGTCTTCCAATGTTCCAAAAATTGGCCGAAACCAAAAATTGCAGGAAAGACCGAAAATTCTGGAAAAATTCGCACGTCTCCCTTAAATCACGTCCAAGATTTTTTCCCCTTAAATCACGTCCAATTTTTGCACAAAAAAATCTTTAACCTGTTGACGTTTTTTGGTTTGGGAGGGTTCAGAAAATGGCTAATCAGTAAAACTGCCAAATCGTCTTCAAAAATTCTGAAATAATGAGTGTCTTGAATTATGTATATTTAACGAAGTATAATCGTACCAAAAAGGACGATTTTGAATTTTTTTTCTGAACACAAGCTCTAAGGCGAATTGACAATTTTTTACAGTTTGACCAAAAAAAGAACAAATCGGAAATAGTTCGTTTCTTGTACTTGGCACGTTGCTAAAGAGAGGATATACAAAAACTGTAGTTTTGACGTTAAAGGGTTAATGAATACGCTATGGATATAATATGGGACTGTTGTGTATAAGTAGGTATTGGCAAGGGCAATTTAATTACACAGGCCGCTAATTTAAATCCACACCCAAGAAGCAGCCTATACTTTTCTGGAGGTTATTGGTGCGCTGAATTCGAATCCCCCAATTTGTTCCATCACATCAGGTTTTCGATCCTAATAATCTAAACATTTCGATCCTAAAGTAATCCGAACCTAAAAGTGTAAAAAACGCTATTTTTGGCTATTTTTGCATTTTTGAGTTTATATTATTCAAAAAGAAAAAAACAGGAGTAAAAATATCTTTAAACGAATGTAACAACCTTTTTACTACTTCACTGAAATAATAATTGCAATTGTCAAATCCAGTAATACCCAAATTATATTGTTTACCAAAAATACATAAACCAGGAAAATCTGTAAGACCAATTGTCTGAGCGATAGTATCCCCGACTTATAATTTGTCAAAATGGTTAACGAACGAGTTCGAAAATTTTCCTATTGCACTAACAAGTTTTTCAGTAATTTTTAAAACAACTTATCAAAGCAGTAGTTCATTAACAATAACAAAAAATCCAATAACAAAATTTGTCCGTTTGATTATGCTCTTTAAGTGTCCCAATCCCGCAAACTTTGGACTACTCAGGGAATTACCAAATTAAATGGTTTAGACGAAAATTTTGGTCGTTTTATATGAATAAAATTGTTTTATTAAAGGTCCTACTATTGCCAACGTTGAGCTTTATTTCCCTTCATCAGGGTCAGGTAGTTCATGGACTACTTGGGTGCTATACATATAGAAATGTAAATCCTTTCAGGACGATAAAAATATAGTAAAATTATGTAATGAATAGCATTGCTGTTTAGCCTTTTACTAGTATTTATATGAAGTCAATGTTTTGAGAAATCGTAGTGTTTTCTTCCACCAAAAAAAATAGGAAGAAGGTCGCTATCCCCAAAAATAAAGGTGAATACTTTCAACAACATGAAGGAACGGCAATGGGTAACTTTTTGTGACCTTTCATTGCAAATATTTTTATGAGTAAATTTGAGACCGAAGTAAAAGATAAATTCGAGTATTTCCCTAGTGTCTGGTTCAGGTATGTGGACGATCTCTTCGCGGTATTTGATACAAAAGCAATTAGTTTAGATAATTTTGTTGCTAAATTAAATAACCGTTTCCCCACCATAAAATTTACATATGAAATGAAACACAATGAACAGCTACCATTTTTAGATGCATTAGTTATTAGAAATAGTGAAAATAAGTTAGAGTTTGACGTATATAGGAAAGAAACCGCGACTGTTAGATATATTCTCAACAATTCACACCACCCTTTTCAACATAAAATGGCAAGTTTTAATTTTCTAATTCACCGTTTGTTAAATTTCCATCTCAGTAAAGGGAGGTTTGAACATGAGAAAAAATTAATTAAGAATATAGCTCAGAATAATGGTTACTCAGTCCATTTAATACATAAGTTAATAAGGAAGCATACATTTAAGAGAACCCTGTACAATTCCACGAATTTTCGTAGAGATACTGACAATTCGAAATTTGTTTCATTACCATATGAACCTAAATACACCCGCGGACTATCTGCCCACATTTAAATTTCTAGTTCGGTAGTGTTTTCTGTATAAGGTATGAAACACGTGATAATTGTTCAGAATTAAGAAACAACTTCTGGAAGTTGTGGAAAGAACAAGCATGAAAGTTCTGATGATTTTCAATACATAATACTTTAAAAAATTGTGGAAGAAAGTACAACATATGATAACATGTCATTGTTTTTCGGACAGCATATTGTCAAATTTCAGTAAAAATAAGTTACCTCTGAAAAAAATTCGTAGCTCTAAAAATAACAGAGCTCTTGTTACAAGATGATGTAGTACTAAGCCATGGATTCAAAACAAAATAACGCCAGTTTAAAGATAAAACTCAGAAAGTAACACCAAATCAATTGTAAGAAAACTGAAATCGTCTAACAAAAGAGGAAAAAACTTTGGGTCATAGGTTACTTAAAAAGTAGTATTACATTTATGAAATTTCTTGAAATAACTTTTTTTGTCTCTTGTTTTTAGATAATCGCAGTTTTTTTTAATTGGCTTGATGTTAGTTAATGAGTTTTAGCTTTAAATAGACCGACGAAACATTAAAAAAAATAATTTTTGTTATGTAATGTTGTCGTATTTTAGATCTATTTCATTTCTGGAAATGTCAAATTTATCTCATTCCTCGTTTTCGAGATTATATTAACATAAATGTATGCCTACTTTAAACAGAAAATCTGAAATCAACATTTTGCATAATATAATAAAATAGGCATAATATATCTCTACTTTTACTAATAGTTAGATCTTTTTTAAAGGACCGGATGCACGGCGGGGCAACCGGGATGGGAGCCCGGGGGCCTCCACACATTGAGGGCCTCCTCAAAACTTGGATTCAAAAATGTAATAACGATAAAAAAATTTAATTTTTAAGAAAGTAATGAGTAAGGAAATATATCCAAACAAGGGATATTTTCATCCGATGTCAAATCTTTTCAGTGGTGGAACTACAAAATTTAGACCTTTTGCAAAATTCAATAGACGCAAAATTCAAAGTTTATTTATTGGATACGGGGTAAAATAATGGGCAAAATGACAGCTAAGTACGAGATGAAATGCAAGCTTTCAAAGGGCAAAATGCGAAAGGTACCAAGCGCAAATTATTTTATTTTCGAAAGGGCAAAATGCAAGAGAATCCAAGCGGTGATTATTTTATTTGCAAAGGGCAAAATGCGAGAATGTCCAAGCGAAAATAATTTTATATCATACGGCAAAATGCGAGAAGGTCCAAGCGAACATTATTTTATTTAAAAGGAGCAAAATGTGAGAATGTCTAAACTAAAATTATTTTATTTCCTCCAGGGGCCTCCACTTTCTTCATTGCCCCGGGCGCCGACACCCCTGCATCCGGCCCTGTCTTTTTACTAGTAGGTAGATAAGTGGACTGGAATTCCCAATCGATTTATAGCGTCTAAATTTTTAATGGTATGTTGGTAAACGGCAGACGTAATACACTTCATAACGGCTGTATGTATAGGGTGTTTTCTAAAAAGTACAAGGAAAACAAGTTTGTATACTTGGTAACCGCGGAAAAAAGTTTACAACGCAATAATTTTAAACCCCGAGAAAGCATGCTCTTTTCAAATATTGTTTCTTTTGAATTTATTTTTGCCTTCTATTTAGGCTTAGTGGTAATCATATTCTGCTGTAATCAACCCCATAAAATACGGCTAAGGTCTCATGGCCCATTATGAAAATTCAGGAAATTCCAATTCTACCATCGGAAGAAAATTATATATGGTATAATAATATACCTACATACATCCACCATTTGATAGTAAGAAGTGGGCCTTTTTCTAGCAGGTAATGAATGGGCTGGAATTTCCCATTCGATTTATAACAGTAATAAGGGTTGGGAAATTCCAAAATGCCAACCGAATTAATAGGAGCTAAAAAAGAGGGCCGAAAACATTGTAAGAGTTTAGATATAATTTACTCGTAGCCGTAGTTAATGTCTCACGTGAATATTCTCTTTACCATCATTACAAAGGTGATACATGTTGATTTACTAATACATACATACATTAGGATGATTCAAAAAAAACATTTTTTTTATTTTTTTATTTGCAAACAGGCTTAAAAGTTTCGTTTTGGTGTAAAATTACGCCAGTTAAAATTTGAGCCCTTAATATTAATATTAAGATAGTCCGCATCGCACTTTTCTATTTTCCATAAGAATAACATGGGAACATTTTTTTTGGCACCTTCTGATTTTTATTGCTTGCTAATAGTGTACTATATGGAATTTTTTTAACATACTTGTCCAGAATTGAACGCTCTATAAAAAAGGTCTCTTATGATTTTTCGCTAAGTTTACTGGTTCAAAAGTTATTCGAGGCCAAATTTGAATTCACCGAAAATTTGACCGTTTAA
Source organism: Aromia moschata (assembly GCA_029963805.1). Classification (NCBI taxonomy): domain Eukaryota; kingdom Metazoa; phylum Arthropoda; class Insecta; order Coleoptera; family Cerambycidae; genus Aromia; species Aromia moschata. The sequence goes on from JAPWTK010000578.1 coordinate 180,916, forward strand.
TTGTCCAACTTTAGTTTTGAAATTTAAAAATAACAATGATAATTTTTAAAACATGTACTCAGAGTACGGAAAACATTGGAGAAAAATGCAATATTTTACTTAACGCAATTTTCTTTCAAAAATATAAAAAATTTAATAATTTCAACTGAAAACATTTTTTTGTGTGATTTTTTTTTTCATAGCGAAAAATTGTTAACTAACATTTTCTAAAAGACCAAATATGAAATTTACATAGAATTTTGGCTACATATTTTCGATAAAACCATTAATTTTGTTGTAATACACTAAAAACGGTCAAATTTGCGGTGAATTCAACTTTGGCCATTGGAATAACTTTTGAACCAGTAGACTTAGCCAAAAATCATAAGAGACCTTTTTTTATAGAGCGGTCAATTCTCGACTCGACTCGAAATATGTTAAAAAAAAATCCATATAGTACACTATTAGCTAGCAATAAAAATCAGGTGCAAAACAAATTCCCATGTTATTCTTATGGAAAATAGAAAAGTGCGATGCGGACTATCTTAATATTGATATTAAGAGCTCAAATTTTAACTGGCGTATTTTTACACCAAAATGGAACTTTAAAGTCTGCAAAAAAAAATTAAAAAAACAATTTTTTTTGAATCACCCTAATACATATGTACATAGGTACTAGTAGGTAAACATTGAAATTTATTTATCTATTTTATTGAAAATAAAATAAACAGAAGAAAGAAAAAAATTACTTTAAACTTAAAACATTTGACATCAAAGAAGAAAATCAAATATTTGATTTTGAAGAACATCTTTATAGGAAATTTTGAATTAATGATTGTATATAGGGTGTTACATTGGCTGATTGCATGTATCCGGTTCTGTCTTCAATTTAAAGAAAAAGTTATCACTCTGTATTTTGGTTCAATCCCCTATTTATTGTAACTTTGAGACGGTTTAAAACATAGATACCATAAAGGGAAAGAAAACTTTCGTGAGATTTCGTGTGAATTTCGCAATATTTATTCATTATAAAAAGTTGAATACACCAGATAATATCGCCCGTTTAAAGGTAAAACTCGTTAAGTAACACCAAACCAATTGCAAGAAAACTGCAATTGATTAACAAAAGACGAAAAAAGTTATAATAATATAGGTCATAGGCTAGTTAAAAAGTATGTATAATTACATCCTTGGAACTTGAAATAACTTTTTCTTTTCTTGTTTTTACAAAAAACGTGGTTTTTAAGAATTGTTTTGATGGTATTTAATGAGTTTTATGTTTATAACGACGATATGTACTAATGATGTTCTCGGAATATAAAAAAACTGTAATGGAAGTACTGATCCTTTGGTCAAAATATATGTTATTACATATGATACTATTTTGATAACTATTCGGTCAACACAATACAACTCAACACAACGTGTAATCTTTTTAGGACACCCAATACATTAAAGATATATAACTAAATGGCTAATAAAATTGCATTTTTGTAATTAAAAGAAAATCTTGATCCCTCAGTAACATTAAGATGTAAAAACTTAAATGGTCTTAGCAGACTGATAGGTCTATAGGTTTCTTTAAAATCTATGAAATAGCTCAACGTACTGTATTGGAAATAGTTTCGATCACTATTTGCAGCACAACAGTTTTACAAAACATTTACCTAAATGTAACAATTCAATACATACAAGTGATTAAAGAAAATACAAAATAGTACAAATATCATTTTAATCCGTAAAATTTAAAACCTTAGTGGTAATGAGTTTATATTTTCACACATTTCACTGTGGTTTTCTCTTTCTCTTGTTTTGCGTCTCAATTCCGTATACAAATATATTATTTTTTTGGGAACTCCTTTACATTTTCTTTGAAAAGTACAAAGTTCTGCCTTGTGTATAATAATTCACACAACAGTTATAAATATTCAATATAATTTAAAAAAAATATCTAAGCATTAAATGTGTCTTAAAGTCAAGAGTAACATAAGTAAAATTAAGCAATTAATAATATGTGACATTCGAATGGTGCAGGTGGCCTAACCGCCCATTTTAACATTTAAAATACATTTTTTTTTGGTTTAAAGAGGCCGTTTTTAATTGATCCGGGATACGTATAACGAGTGATGGCGTTTTTTATAACCGCGGTGGTTTGTGTTGAAAGCACCCTCTCTGAGATTTTTTTCAAGTAAGTGTTGGTACAGATAAGATAGATTAGTCTTCGAGGGGACCGAGACGTCTACGGCCTGACAGCTGGGGAGGTTGGTGTGCTTTAAGAATTATGGCCCTACTTGTAGTCGTTTTCCCTGTTACCTTAAAACACACGCGTAAAAAATTGAAACACTAACAAGAATGGAGCAACAACCGGGATTGTCTTCAATTATTTATACATTTCAGGCAGGCATACCTGTTTAATACCCATTTAACCCAAGATAGTGATTCTTGTTAACTTGATAAAATGCTTTTCTACCCCTGTAGAAAAGCATTTTATCACGAAGATCACTACTTTTTTACTTGAATTATCGGCTCTTCTTACTTAGTCGTACGAAATTCGTAAACCAACAGTATAATTATAACAAAAATACGGACAATATCAGCCATAACTCTTTCAACACATCTTCTAGCGAATCGCTTCAATTTCTTCTTGGATATTTCTCTGATAAGTCTGTACATCTCTAGGCTTGCTCACGAACATTTTGTTCTTTAAGTAACACCAAAAAAATGTTGGTGACAGTAATGTTAGGAGACCTTGCCGGCCAGTGCAGTCTGTTTGAAGATGTCTGCCGTAGGATCTCCATTCTTCGTCTTGTCAAGTGTGATATGTGGCACCGTCTAGAACACAATTATATACACAATTCCAAGAAAAGTAGTTTCTTTTCTTGGAATTGTGGTATATACGTGTATAGCCAGAACATATTTCCTCAAAATAATAGGGACCGATATCACAGGTTTACAAAAAAAAAGTTGTCAGGATCTGGGGTCAGACCATACATTTCTTTTGTATTTTTCGACGCTGAATCGATTTTTAGTTTTGCTCTATCATATCAGGATTTTGAGATATCATAACCTAAACTTGCAAAAAACACGTTTTTTTGACATATTTTGAGGTTATGTAGCTTTGCGATTTTTTTTTCTCGAAAAACCGCGCGTGGGATCTTAAAGTACAAATCTTCCTCTTAAAAATGCCGTTGAATTTGCTCAAATATCTTTTTTTTTCGCCCAAATATCGAATTTTGGATGTTGTCTGTTCTTTCTTCTTTCTCAATACATTTAATTAGTACGGAAACCTTTTGGTCATTATTTAAATTGCAATATCTCGGCGAAAAAAAAAGATATTTGAGCAAATTCAACGGCACTTTAAATGTAAAGGTTTGTAGTTTACGATCCTACACATGATTTTGTGAGAAAAAAATTCTCGAAGCTACATAACCTCAAATATGTCAAAAAACCGTGTTTTTTGCACTTTCAGGTTGTGATATCTCAAAATCCTGACGCTATAGAGCAAAACTAAAAATAGGTTCGAATTCAGCGTCGAAAAATACATAAGAAACGTATGGTCTAACCCCAGATCCAGACAACTTTTTTTTGTAAACCTGTACATCCTTGATGATGTCACCACACCAAACAGTTACTTTTGGTGAATGTAATGGTCTTTCATAAATTTCACATGGGTTTTCTGTAGCCCAGTAGCGAAAATTCTGTTTATTGACTGTGCCATGTAAAGTGAAGCGAGCTTCAACACATAAAAAGACGTAGTGGACGTATATGGTTACTGTAAATTTTAACCACTATCTGGTTACTATCAATAACCCAAAAAACTCCGACAAATCTAAATACGGCACTGATTATCACGTTCAGTTAATGTTAAACTGCTATTGTTTAGTTAACGTTAAACTACTGTTAATTATCTTGATAAACTTGTGGGATTATCAATTTGTCTGTTAATTATAGATGCAATTTGATCTTGTGCAAAATTCTTCGGGTTCCTGTTGCAGATAAATTTAAGGATGTCGTACGTCGTCTCACAAATCGATTTGGATTATAAAGAACCGCGAGTGTCTCACCAGTTCTAAAGAAATGCATGCAGATCGCCTCCTGCACATTCGCCTTTCAACTGGCCCATTATTTTGCCATTTCAGGAACGAATATGAAATTACACTTCGAGCCGGAGTATCACGAAGATTACAATTGAATTACAATTGAATTTTTTTTTTGGATGACTTTTTGGCTCTCACTATACTTTATGTGAATTGAGTTACAACTATGGAACCAAATTTTCTAACATTTTGAACACAACATATTCGGTGTTGTTTATTCCAAAGTTCCTACTTTTGACTACTGTCAAAATATCTGCAAAGCGTCCTCTTTCAACTATTGTCACTAATTTTTGCGATTGAAATTTTTTTTTGTATGGCTTTTTTAAACTACATGAATCATTTTGGCTCTCACTGTAGTTTAAGTGGTCAGAAAACAAAGAAAATCGTAGACCGGTAAACATTAATTTAATGGAATTTGAAGGCAAATTATATATATAGTATAAAATTATATATTCTCTATAAACCCTATAAAAATTATAATAATAATAGTATAATAATAAAATCATCCATGTTCTATTCATTTAATCTAAAACTACTAAAAAACGTGACTTCAGACTTACAACAATTCTGAGTCAACACAATTGATAAATGTTTTCAGTTTTAAGAAGAGGGACAGAAATCTGTATTTATAGAACTTCCGTTCTAGAAAAAATCTGAAATACAGAATTTATTCTGATTATTAAAGCTTCCATGCTTCCCATTTAAACTTGAAAATATGACTGTAACCGATTTAAGTGACGAAATATGAAAGAAAAATATTGTCAGTTATTAAATAAAGCCGGAGTACGACCGGATCGTCTAAGTTTAGACGATTGCGTTTCGTCTAGGATTAGTTGGTAATAAATCAAAGAAAGTAATTTCCTTTGATACTATGTGTTCAATTTATTAAACTGGAAGAGATTATAATTTGATTCGTCGCGTTAAGTAAACAGGGCATCCGAATTTCCACGAGCTTCGAATGAAGACGTATCGTCCTTTCAAACAGTGACGGCTGGTGGAAATTTAGATTCTCATATTTTCATGATAAAGAAACATACGTTCTAGAGTATGATTCTAAAGATTGACTTACATTTGACTGTCTTATATTTAATTATCTACTGCCTGTTACTTTTCTTGTTAGTTTTAAGCCGTTAATGTTTACCTCTGGTTATCGTGAAAACCATGTCTGTTCGACCATATATGTTCTTTGTTCAACTATGTTCTTTGAATCTAGTTAAAACTGATATTTTTGATTGCCCAATATGCTTTTGTTCACACTCTTTACTGCCTATTTAGTAAATTATCAACTCCTCTGTTATGTGGTTTACCTTTTGGGTTGCTTGAAAGTTTTTCTGTAGGTAATTTAATTTGTGAGGTGTTTATCAAAGTCATCAAGTCATATCGTATATAAGTAAATTTAGATTACTAAAACAACAAAGAATTTTGCAAATTTTAAATCTCTTGTCAGTTTACTGACAATGAGAGATATGAATAATACAAATGGTAGATTAGAAAATGGAAACTTGTTACGATAATGTATTAAAAAGCGTGACCTATAAGGATAGATCTAAATCAAGCGGTTTCTTCCCCATGTATATACATATGTATGTGTGGGAAATAATTTTTTAACATTTTGTATATACAGAATGTGTCACGAACACGATAAGTAAGACAAAGTAAGACAAAGGAATAATCCTTGATATCCTTGACCCATGTTCATTAAGACTTTTCTGCATATTTTGGGTCATACTATCCATCCTTTTTTTAACACCCTATATATAATTTTAACTTAACCAACTATTTCCAATAACTATTAAGTCCAAAAATGGTTTTCGTAAATCTTTTTTTTAGTGCGTTTTAAAAATGAGCAAAATTTAATTTTGAGCAACGGTGTGCTTTTGTTTTGATTTTGACACAGAGCAACGGATAATTTTGCAAAACTTCAACATGCCTACGGAGAAAGTGTTTTTTAAGAGCTCACGTTTTACAGTGGTTAAAGGCATTCTCAAAAGGAAGAGAGTCGATTGAAGATGAGCCATTCAGCGGATGAAGGCCTTCATCTTCAAGAACCGATGAAAATGTCGATAGAATACAGAATCTTGTGCGTTCAGATCGTCGGTTGACGACAAGAATGATCGGGGAAGAGTTAAATTTGAATCACACCAAAAACTATTTCGCATTAACAAAAGGACATCAGGAGAGAAAGGTGTCTTGACTTTTTGGAATCGATTGAAAATGGTCCCCAATTTATGGAACATGTCAATACTGGTGATGAGATTTGGGTGTTTGAGTACTACCCGGAAACCAAGCGCGAAAGCATGGAATGGCACCCTTCAAGCTCTCCAAGACTCAAAAAAGCCAGAATGAGCAAGTCAAAGATCAAATGCATGCTGATTTGCTTTTTTGATAGCCATGAAATTGTCCACAAAGAGTTTGCGCCTCCAGGCCAAACAGTAAATCAACACTTTTATAGAGAGGTTTTTGAAAAACTTCGAAAAAAGGTCATGCGTGTGAGACCAAACAACTGTTGCATCACGACAATGCGCCTTGTCACACAGCCATTTCAGTAAACGAGTTTTTAGCCAGTAAAAACATTATCGTGCTCCTCAGCCAACTTATTCGCCTGACTTGAGTCCTTGTGACTTTTTCTCTTCTCGAGATTGAAAAATCACCTCAAGGGACGTCATTTTGGGATCATAGAAAACAATAAAACGGCTGTAACCGACCAGCTGAAGGATATTCCAGTATATGAGTTCCAGCACTGCTACGAGGAATGGAAGAACCGTCTCCAGGGCTGTGTAGCCACACAGCCTTGGGAAGCCTCCCAAGGAAGTTATTTTGAAGGCGATAATACTGAATTGTAATTCTATTCGAATAAAAACAAAAATAAAAAGTCTCATTACTTGATTTACTTACCTCCTATGTTAAAAAACATTAATATTAATCCATGTGTACAGAATGTAATTTTGTGGGGAATTTCAACTATAATGTTAAATTTACTCGTATATGTAGTTTGCATCATTTTACTGATGAAATATGCAATTTACATAATCACTTATTTAGGTATATTCATTATTCTCTCAAATATGGCGTGGATCAAATGCCCCATACTGAAGATCCGAGAATTTTAAATTCCTTCATCCGCCACTGCTCAAGGATTTAAAATTAGAAGATAGTGCCATCGTTCCGTCGCTATGCCAATAAAAACAATATGTATTTTGAAAGGATTAATTAAATTTATATAAATGATGTGGGGACTGAGAGGCGCCGAGTTTGGAATATTTTTAGGCGAATATTTAGCGACATATAGTTTACAGAATCATACGAAAGCCAGTTTGTAGCAGGATGTAGGGACTTAATTTTATAGTAAGTATGAAATAAGGCAAAACGTTTACTTTTACACACAAGAGCTTGTTGAATGCCAGATTTTTACAAGCTTTTATTTAACTTTCAATGTTTGTTTGTTTGTTTGTTTGTTTGTCTTGTTTGTTTGTTTGTTTGTACTATGTATGTTCGGGTCAAATCTTGCAACTTAATTTTAAAATAGTTATCCTCAACTGATTGAGATGAAATTTTGCATACTCGTTTAGTTTGGATGACAATGCATGGTTAGCTAAGTTATGTCATTCTAAATTCAAAATGGCGGACGGTCTCAGATGGCGGAATAGTTATTTTTTGCGCACTCCCATGATATGGGTATCAAATGAATGGGTTTGCTGAGAAGAAACAAGAAAATAAAATGAATTTTCTCTAAATCCAATATGGCGGACCGCCCAAGATGGCGGACTAGTTATTTTTTGTGCACTCCCATGATATGGGTATCAAATGAAAGGGTTTGCTGAGAAGAAATAAAAAAAAAATTAATTTACTCGAAATCCAATATGGCGGACCGCCTAAGATGGCCGACTAGTTATTTTTTGCGTACTCCCATGATTTGGGTATCAAATGAAAGGGTTTGCTGAGAAGAATACGAAAAATAAAATGAACACTCTAAATCCAATATGGCGGACTAGTTATTTTTTGTGCACTCCCATGATATGGGTATCAAATGAAAGGGTTTGCTAAGAAGAATACGAATAAATTAACGTCTGAATTCAACCCTTCGAGGAGATGGTGTACTACTGCCCGGCTAAACAGTAAGACTTAGCGGGGTCGTGACTTAACTAATATCAACCTATATCCTAGGCAAATTCTAGCGGTGGTGAAAAAAATTCAAAATGGCGAAAAACAAGATGGCCACCATACCAATTTTAAAGAGTTATAACGTGGTATATGTTAGGGATAGTATGAACAGGTTGAGAAACATTTAGATACAAAAACACGACGATTACTAAAAAATAAAAAATAAAATTTTTTTTATTTTTAAATACCATAATTTATTATTAATTTTATGATATAAAAGCTTGTCACAGATTTACTTGTGTAGAAAAAAGAAAAAGAAAAAAAAAGTATTTTTAAAAACTAAAAGCCAGTTTTTCATTAAATTGTGTAATGTAAAAGGGGGTTATTAAAGTTTTTTTCTTCTTTTTAGATTCAAATAAAGGTTGTTTTTATTTTTTTTTATTATTAATTTATTTTGACTAGCAGCTTCTCAAGAAAAAAGATATACGAAACAAGTGATTGTGTCATTTTTTTTATGAAGGTCTTCTAAAAATCTAATCTTATTTTTTTAAACGACTCTTCTCATACTTATTCCATAATTGTTAGAAACGCCAAATCCAAAATAATAATGGCGTTACCATGTTGATATGAAATATTTCACAAAAATTAGTGTTGAGTTTTGGTTAAATATTGATTGCTATGGGTACATATACCTACTAAATATGTGCTAAAATAAGAAAAATAACATAGATCAGACTTGGCAAAAATAGTTGTATTATTATACTTTCTAAATGTATACAATTTATACTTACCTAAAAAGTTAAATAAAAAATTCACAGTTACAAATTAAAAGCATCCAAAAATTAATACCATCCACTTGGTTAATCCAAATATTAAGACTATGTCTTTATTAAACACCTGAGTGTTCTGAGGAAAATGACATAAAATTACACATATGTACATATTTCGTAACTATGAATTAACTTGTGTGTCATATTGTCCACCTATGCTTTATACTTTCAACGCCCTAATTGTTTACTGATGTTAAACGGCAGAAAGTAACATAAATAACGTCATTATTCTAAGTCTTTCTTGTACGTCAGTTTTTCATGTTATCAGACAACAATAGTTTTAAGAAAGATATAATCTCTTTTTTAGCAAAACTAATGTCAAACGTTAAACGTAAGTATTAAAAATAGAAGTTAATAGTAATTTGAGGTGGTTTTTTACCTATATAACATACAGATTAGATTGAAACGTCGCTTAAAGATCAATATATAAAACTATTCCACCCAATGATATGGGCCTATTTCATTAATTGGGTATATTACTTATATTTTTTTATAACACTATTTTTTTACTATTAATTCATTTAAACTAAAAAATGTGTTAAACATCACAATTACTGCATCATGTTTTCGTTTAAACACACATATTTGGATACAGATATGATAAACAAATTTTCTTTTTGATTTTATTGCACAAATGACACAAAATTAGAAATGTATGCAAAATGTATGCAAAATACAAATAAGGGAAGATTTCTCATCTATGTATACTTGTATACTAAATAGTTCTCGTTTTTAGCTCATTATTTTGAATTAAAGTCAAATTAATAACAAATAAGAAAATTGTAAAACCTTCAAATCTTAGTATTGAGTAGGTAGTTAGAGAGGTTGGTTCCTTGATGTAAGATATACACAAAAAAAAAACTATAAAAAGGGTTACTTGACTCGTCACAATTTTCTGAAAACGAAATGTGCAATGCAAATTAAGTGACAAATAGACATTTATCGATTTTATTACATGAGTGCATATACGTATATTCTAGTTTATAATATAGACATTATTTCTAAAACTCTATTTAGGTAGTCGCTGATTTTCTAGCTCAGAAACTTTGGATTTGATTCTTAAAAAAGAAAAGCTTTTTCCAAACTATAAAAATACTGAGATACCTAATGCATAAAAATATATATTACTACTGAGATACCTAATGCATAAAAAAATGATTTTTGACCTGTTTTATTAACGTTTTTTTGCTGTAGGCAAAGTCAAAATGTGACGTTCCTTTTAGTTTTTTAAAATATATCTACATATGTATGTATATCTGGTTATAGACAAATATTATGAAATCGATTTTTTTAAAAACAAATGGCGTTACCTCTATTAAAACAATTATGTATAGAAAATAACATCTTTTCGCTTTTGATATTAAAAAGAATTTGTTTGATATAGGCTTAAAAACGTACTAAAAAAATAAAAATTAAATACTTGCCTAAGTTTTAGCTGGTTTTGTAAAATGAGGACAGCATCTGGGAAATTATAACTTGTAGCGATTATAATTTCTACTGTTAATAACCTTGCGTCAACAAAAACTGTGCCCCTTTAAAAATACACCGCAAGCTTGGAGTTTAAAGAAGACACTTTTCAAAATAATTCCTTGATATATTCGGAAAGCTGACAATCAAAGCAACTCACAGCAGATATAAAAGAGAAACGTCCGCACTTCGCAAAACATCAATGAAAAGAAGAGAGACGGAAGACCGCACAAAAAGCGCCGTTGGGACGATACTTTACGCGGGCACAAGAGAGAGACAGGAAGTGCGCAGCGCGCTCCGGACAGAGACAACATTAAGCTCATCTCCCGGGTAGGGACGATCCCGGACATCCATTGGCCGGGAACGCTCTTAAGCTATCTTAAATTTTTGGGAGAATATCGGAAATTACACAGTAGCGCATCTCCTGTTACAGCGGCCGCGTCTCCGGGGTAGTGCGACGAATTTGAGCGGTTCACAGACAAAAAAAAAAACGTGTGGACATGTTCGAGACGCGGAGTGAGTGCTCCTCCCCTGTGTACAGACAGTTATCGCCGCCGGATTCCTCCTCCGAGTACGACCAGTTCACCGCCACTAGGCTTATGGACCTGACGAACTCCTCAGAGAAATACCTGCCGGCCACGCTGCCCAACCAGGAGGGCCAAGGCGCCTTCAGTGTCTACCCCTACAACCAGCAGAAGGACATCTACCAACACGACGGCGTGCGCTTCTACGACGCCTACGATAAGCATTACAACGACGACAGAAGAGTACCGTCGCCTCAGTACCAAGACACCAGGCCCCAGGTCTACGAATACGCGAATTCATTCATAAAAGTGGAACCGATCGAGGAACCCGTTCTGAAAACTCGACCGGTCGGCAGGAAGCGCAAGAGCCTAGACTCGGACGACGAGAACTCCTTCAGCTCCAAGTCGAAGGCCAGGAGGAAATCGCCGCAGAGCTTCGAGGACATCCAGACCCAGAGGATAATGGCCAACGTGCGGGAGCGGCAGCGCACTCAGAGCCTGAACGAGGCCTTCGCCAGCTTGAGGAAGAGCATTCCAACTTTGCCGTCGGACAAGCTGTCGAAGATACAAACCCTGAAGCTGGCGGCGCGGTACATCGACTTCCTCTACCACGTCTTGTCGACTTCCACGCCGGAGAATCCAGGTGAGAGTGACGTCCTAGGGAACGTTTGTTCCTACACGGCGCATGAGAAGTTGTCGCGCGCCTTCAGCATGTGGAGGATGGAAGGCGATTGGAACACGCATCTGTGAGCCTAAAGAAAGAAACGTGATTCTCGTGCGGATTTAGTAGTGGCGATGATTACCAGAAGCGGGCAGAAATAGCCTCGCGACAAAGAGTTTATTTTTAATAGTTTTTGTGATCCTGACCAAATCAATCACGTTGGTTTTCGTAACGTTTTAAGAGTACTTAAGTCTTGGTAGGGGGTAACGTTTTTTTTTCTGCCCGCCAGTTGTGATCTATACATGCTCCTGAAACGGCCGTTCCGTGAAGCGCCATAAAAAGCGTAAATATGATATGATGAGAACGACTCGTCGCAGCTGTTAATTATTATTTTTTTCTAGTTCGGGGACTGACGTATAAAAACCATTTATGGGCGACTTTTTGTGTGTTAGGTATGGGAGCGTATCTCCCGTTTCTATGGCGAATGTTTAAAAACGGTTTCATATTCCAATTAAAGATGCCAAATGTGTAGTTTTAGGAATACTTAGGTGTAAATAATGTACATAGTATTTTATACCATTCGTATTATGACTTATAAATGTATTTATTTTTGTTGAAATAAAATATTTTTTCTATGTAGTCTGTGCAAGTTTATTTTTGGCCGGTAATATACAGTGTGAACGTTAAATAATGGATAAATTCGTTCTAAAAACTCTAAAATTCGTCGTAAAAGTCCTAGTGATCTTAGTTTTAATTAATTCTTAAACTTTTTATACTGGAAATATTGAGATTAAAATTCACAAGTTAAAATTTACAGTGACGTAAATTTTAGAATAAATTATCACGTTTTGGGAAAGTTTTTACAAGAAATGCTAAAAAGCTCGGACATGAACTCGAACGATGATTTTGTTTTTCAAAAACAAAAGTAATATTTTATTTTTCAGGCAAAATATGGGTAACAGCAACGGCCTTTTTATTACTCTACAAATCTAACAGCATCAACAATTTTATTAGACTCCTATCCCTGAAAAATTGTTCTGTCCAGGATTTTATAAAAAAAAAAATGATAAGATCGAAAAGAAAGAGATTAGACTTTATATATATTTTTTTAAATGGAATGGTCTTTTTGAAAAATCAGCCCATGCCAGCGTTTTTTACAAAAACTATCAAAAAGAGATACTGAATTTATTCCATATTTTATGACCTCACTAAAAAAGAAGCAAGTCTTTTCATATAAATCTTAACAGGAAATGAGTCAATTCGAAGTTTAAGTTGCTATATTAAATCAAAAGCTTGGTCGAAAAGAGTAGAGCCTTTAAATGCTTCTTAAATGTTTAAAAAAAATACCAGAAATAAAAAAAAAACAAAAATTTTCTTCGTGTAATCATAATTAAGTTTTGTTTAAAACTCTAATACCTCAGGTTATTTTAATACCTCTTAATTTCATCCATATAAAAGAGCTTTTTAAATCTAATGAATATTCTTATGTAAAAAAAAAGAATTTTTTATCTTAGACAGATTCTTTTTAAAACTGACATATTCTTTCCACATCAGAATATTTATTAGATCCAAAGGCTACCAGACGAAGAAGTCTTTGTGTGTATACCATTAAAAACAAATCTTTCGTACTAACGAATCAAGAAAATGGGAAATAAAAAATATATAAAAGTTGTGATATGAAAGTAGTTTTTTTTAGGTATAATATAAATCGGCTCTTTTTTTCCAAAATCGAACAATATCATAATGATTTACCGAATATATCATTTACTTAATTTCCACACCATGTTAAACAATTAATAAGGAAACCATAAATATTTATTACTACTAGTAAATGCCAAATCCTTAAAAAAATATTTTTAGGTCAAATATTCGGTAAATAAACTAAACTATAAATTCTAAACAATCTTGCATATTTCACGGCAAAATATTGCTTTATTTCATTAGAGTACTTGGTTGTCTACCTGAATAAAAAAGCGTATTTCTGCGTTGTGTCCCTCTTAGTATACATTTGAACATCTGAAGTCTTGGGAATTCCCAGTTGTTATCCCTGCGCCCAATCCATGGTCATTTTCCCTCACAAACCTGATATGCTAAGTATTGAACAGTTTATATTACTTCACTATAAAAGTTTACAACTAGATGTAAAAATATGGTTAATGTCGTTAATAAAAATATATTTGTCACCGAATTTAACTGTTTAGAAAAATCAATGGGATTTATTGATAAAAGACGGAATCTAATATTTCTCATAATAATTCATTGTACATTTGATCCTTGGAACTTGAACTTTCTTGGAAAAACGTTTAAGAACATAAAATGTTTCCAAGGAAGGTAAGTTTTTTAGCAATTATTTATTAAAGAAAGATATGTTAAATAAAACAAAAAAACAGGAATTAAATGTTAAGGTTATTAGTATAGTCATATAATATCAAAGCTTTTCGTTAAAAATTATTGATAAATTAGAAACTTTTTTGTTATGGATAATAAAAAAGCCCGAATAGGTTCGTTAGTAACATGTTTTCTTTGAAATTAAAATTCAGCTGAAAACTAAAGTTTCGTTTATCCTAATATTATTTAGTACTAGGATAAACGAATTTTAAATTTTTAATTTTAAAGGAAGAAAAAAGTTAATATTTCGGTTGTCCTGTACACAAGGTGTGTAAATTAAGTAATGAGACAGAGAGTTTTAATTTTCTTTATTCGAATAGAATTACAATTCAGTATTGTCTCCTTCAAAATAACTTCCCCGGGAAGCCACACAGCGCTGGAGACGGTTCTTCCATTCCTCATAGCAGTGCTGGAACTCGTACACTGGAATAGCCTTTAGCAGGTCGGTTACAGCCGTTTGAATGTTTTCAATGGCCTCAAAATGACGTCCCCTGAGGTGATTTTTCAATCTCGGGAAGAGGAATAAGTCACAAGGATTCAAGTCAGGCAAATAAGTTGGCTGAGGAGCAACAATAATGTTTTTACTGGCTAAAAACTCGTTTACTGAAATGGCTGTGTGACAAGGCGTATTGTCGTGATGCAACATCCAGTTGTTCTTTGACCTTTGACCTTGACGCATGACCTTTTTTCGAAGTTTCTCAAGAACCTCTCTGTAAAAGTGTTGATTTACTGTTTGGCCTGGAGGCACAAACTCTTTGTGGACAATTCCTTGGCTATCAAAAAAGCAAATCAGCATGCAGTTGATCTTCGACTTGCTCATTCTTGCTATTTTTGGGTCTTGAAGTGTGCCATTCCAAAAAATACCTTATATGAGACCTTTTTCATATATTTAATGCTATAGTATTATTTAGTTTGTATACTCAACTCAATGTAATGCCTGTTTTTTTTTCTATAATTCAAATCCACTAACAGTAATTTTTACTTAAATCCTAAAATTAGATATTTTAATCCACATATTAGCTCCCTATACGACCTTGAAGCAATTTCTGGATGACTCCGTTGAGCTAGACAGTGAAGCCTTTCATAATTTTTGTGTAGTGGGATGTATGAAAATAAAAGTACCTACCATTATACACTTACAACCTACATCGGTCTCAGCACTGTACTAAATGATGGTTGAATAAAGTTTAGAAATATGAAACAATAACATAAAAAAACGTTTTGTACATGTATATGTATTTATACATTTATTTGCACATAAACAAGATGCAGAACACGTGCCTATTTCTATGTCCCAAAATAATGTACCATATTTATTAAAAAACAGGTTTTAATAGTATTGCAATTAGAAATGTTCCATTTTAATTAGTTTCATATACCTTTAAAAACGGTATCTTTTGACAATACGTTTTAACAATATTTATTAGGTATATTTGACATGTACATGGACGCCATGCGCCAATAGAAATCACCAGTATCACTAACTGTGCTTCTACAAGGTGTTTGTTTTTTAAAACACTTTTAGGTAATCTAAAAACTAAAATCAATAAAAGATAAAAGAAAAAGGTAGTAAAAAGGTTATTTTTAACTAGATTCAAAGAACAAATATGCCATTCATCGAACCACAGTAGATTTGATCATTGCTTGATGATGCAAACCTAGTTGGCGAAAGTAGAAGTAGTGTGTCGTTGCTACTAAAAAAATGTATAAGTTTGCATGTATTTTTAAGTGAAATATTTCAAATATAATCCACTGCGCATACAAAAGGAAATTATCCTATTGTGAGCAACGTGAATGCTTATATAGATACAGTTCTACGTAATTATCCACAGTGGGCAATTACAGTATTTTGCATTCCTGTTAGCGCGTCCAATTGATATCCGGGATGCTGACGCTGATTGGGGTGCATTCTATGTTAGAATTCCATATTCAGCTGTTCCATGTTCCATTCACACTGAGATACAGCGTTACCAACTCTACCTACTTTTCGGTAGATCTACCTACTTTTAGTGTCTTGCTCAAATCTACTACCTTGCACCTAAAACCTACCTACTTTTTGAATTTTTCGAAAAGGGTATCCCCCATAAGTATGGTGAAATGCCCCCCTTTTTTTATTTTCTTCGCATGATGAAAGTGTTTTTTAAGGCTAACTATGAAAGGTAGAACTAATTTTAGGTCCAAAAAAATTTTCCTCTCAGCTAGGTATGGAAAAAAACCGTTTTTTTACGTTTTATTTTTTTTTTTCTAGGTTTTTAACTGTCGAAAAAATCTGAAAAAATTCATGAGTACAGAAAATATGATTAATTTTATGTAAAACATTTTTTCAAGCTCATTCAAGGTCATTATGACCCCTAAAAAAATTATTCAAACATAAAAATCCCATATCTTTTAACCAAAAAAAAGCTTCAGGCTCAGATTTTTAATATGTTATATTTTTAACTGTTTTTTACTACCTCAAATATAAAAACTACTAGTTTCGATAAGTGGAATTTTTTTTCTTACTATTTTTAGTGAACATATTTTTTAATTGTTTGAAGTCATTTGAGTCCTTTTAGTGCAAGAAAAAAATCAGGACACTATAAAATGATGATTTTAAGCCGTTTTAAGTCGTTTCACGGACAAAAATTGATTTTTCGCACTTTTGGGCATGACCCACCACCTAAAAAAATCTGAAAAAATTTGAGTTAGTAAAAAACAGTTAAAAATATAACATATTAAAATTTTTGGTTAAAAGATATGGGATTTTTAAAGTTTGAATAATTTTTTTAGAGGTCATAATGACCGTGAATGAGCTTGAAAAATTTTTTACATAAAATTAATCATATTTTCTGTACTCATGAATTTTTTCAGATTTTTTCGACAGTTAGAAACCGAGAAAAGTAATAAAAAGTAAAAAACAGGGTTTTTTCCATACCTAGCTGAGAGGAAAATTGTTTGGACCTACAATTTGGTCTACCTGTCATAATTAGCCCTAAAAAAAAGGAGGGGCATTTCACCATAATTATGGGGGGATACCCTTTAAAACATATCTCCATAAAAATGATAATAATGATTTATATTTTTTTATTGCATCAACCTTTTTATTTATTTTTTATCCATTGATGTATTTAGTGAATGTAATGGATAATAGATGTTCCAGGTTATTGTGCAACTATCAAAATATTCATATATCTATGATATATGAAAATATTTTATTTACTTTTTACATCATGGCGTCGTTTGATGTTACCAATGGTCGATTCTAGTAAGCAATCAATTATAGGGATATTTATTAACTTTTTACATTTATTTCATTATACAACCTAATAATGAGTTAAACGGTTTCTCTTAGGGACAAACCTATGATAACCTATGATAGGTTTTAGTCATTGAGAGTTGGCAGTGTTGAATTTGACCAATATAGTTACAAATATTGCAAAGTGTAAACAGTTAATAAAACTGGATAATTTATTTAAAAATAAATTGTACAGTTTATTGTACAATAAATTGGTATGTGTAAAACAGTCTATAACATTATTAAAATGAGTGAAAATAATAAAAATTCTCCACCTCAGAAATTAAAGAAGCATTACGATATTCCGCGCTGTGGGAAAAGGATAAAAATTAGGTAGGGTGGATAACAGCAAGTCATAAAGGAAAGACATATTTTCGCTGCAATGCATGCACTCTGAAAACATTTACGCCCGAAGTCTGTTTTTCCTCCATATTCAGCAGTTTCCTTTATGAAATTAGTTAAAATACGTCTTATCCAATCGAAAAATAAATTCGGAATGCCAGATTTTTACTCGAGGATCTCTAAAATACTTGAAAAATAAAGGTAGTAGATCTACCAACTTTTCATAGTAAGATTTGTTGGAAACTACCAACTTTTAAAATCCAATCTCCTACCTTGACACATTTTGAGTTGGCAACGCTGCTGAGATATCTAGGATTTTTTCTTCCTTCGACAATAGTTATAATGTTTCAGAGGATATGAAACGTTATCTGTACTCTTAGAACATATTATCCTAAATAAAATATTTGTATATACATGGTAGAAGACAGTTTATGTAATTGTTAACAGTCCGGTCAAGTTAGCCCTAAAAATAAGGGTACCCTTGCATACACTCCCAAGGAACTGAAAATTGACATGGACGTTAGGGATATCATTATAATGAAGTTGTGAAAAGTCCCCATTGATCCCGTGTGTGCAAAAAATTTTATGCGAGGTCAAAGTTCGCAAAAATGTGTTTTTTGGATTTTTTTTATCGAAACGGTTAGTTTTATGATAAAAATAGCTCAGACAAAAATTGTAGATCTTTCAATTCTCTATAAAAATGGTCTACACTTTGTTTCCTAAGATTCACCATTTCTAAAAAAACGCCATTATAAAGTTATATTCTCCATAATATGCACACTAGGGTGGACCTTAATATATTTTTTTCGTTTTATCTCAGCGGGCCGGGTGAAAATCAGTTCTGGGTACCTAAAAACTTGTGCGGAAATCAAAACTGCCGCGATCGGAACCCTTTTTCCCGTGCCGCAAAGCGCCGAAAGTTTCTTATGGGATTTACATGTTAAAAATCGCTGAAAACGTTCGATACGCTCAAAAACTATGAAAATCGTCAAATCTGATAGTCGCAAGGATATATTTCCATGTATATTTTCCTCCTGAATCAGATGGAATCGTCAGATTTCGTTTATTCGTTGAGTGAAAAAAATTATGAGCGAAAAATTGCGAAAAAACACCAAATTAAACTAAAAAAAAAAAAATTGAAAAAAGACGAAATAATTTATTATGGTGATTGTACCTGATTCTGAGGAGTATTAAGCATATCATGATTCAAAAGTAGAGGTAAAAACCTACAATTGGCGTCCGGTTGAAGTCTGTAGGTGCCTCTGAACTGGAGTTACGATCATTTCAAATTGTACGCAAAATTCAGGAGCGTATATAGCGGAAGGCGATTTTTCACTTTACGACCTCCGCCAATTTCAATTCTTCTCTTTGAAACTTCTTCTCTCTCGACTTCTCTTGAAGTTGGTAGTAATACGAAGAAATTTCCGCGGCTAATGTCAGAGCCAATGAAGCTACCAACTTTAAGAGAAAAACCGTATTATTTTCGAGGATACATTCTTCCGTTCTTTCGTTTGCTCAAGCTTGAATAACCCTTAAACTACTCGATTGTTGAGAAACAAGCACATAACATAGATATTTGTATTACTACCCGATTATACCACGACGCAGCTCCCCAACTCCAAAGTATGTTGCTAACGTTACAATTACGTGTACGAACGTCGGACACTATAGTATGTTCCAATCCGAAATTCTCTTATAATCAATGTAAAATGACTTCAAGTTAAAGGTAATATTATATTAAGATGATGAATTATTCGTATGATATGGAGCATTTCATTCTACCGTTAAATTATGCGTCCATGCAGGAGAATCTATCGTTTGAGAATCAGGATTGAAAAAACAAAATCGCCTTCCGCCATATACGCTCCTGAATTCTGCGTACAACTTGAAATGATGGTAACTCCGGTTCAGAGGCACCTACAGAATTCAACCGGACGTCAAATTGTCGGTTGTTACCTCTACTTTTTTTTAGTTTAATTTGGTATTTTTTTCGCAATTTTTCGCTCATAATTTTTTTCACTCAACGAATAAACGAAATCTGACGATTCCATCTGATTCAGGAGGAAAAAATACATGGAAATATATCCTTTTGACTATCAGATATGATAATTTTCATAGTTGTTGAGCGTATCGAACGTTTTCAGTGATTTTTAACATGTAAATCCCATAAGAAACTTCCGGCGCTTTGCGGCACGGGAAAAAAGGTTCCGATCGCGGCAGTTTTGGTTTCCGCACAAGTTTTTAGCTACCCAGAACTGATTTTCACCCGGCCCGCTGAGAAAAAACGAAAAAAAATTATTAAGGTTCACCCTAATGCACACGTTTCCACGCCACCTATGAGGTAGTGTACTTGGCGCGTATTTTTTAACGTGGTTTCTCCGGTAGGCCTACTCCACGGTCTTGTTATTGAAGTTTAATATAATGTTAGGTTAAAAAAAACTGCGAGACCCAATTGTAGCTTGGACTTGAGAGTCCGAGGCCGAACAGCAGTCATAATACTATGACTAATGTTAGTACAGGTATCATAATAATAATGAGGCCAGGTATCATAATGATTGTTATGTTTCCTTTTTAAAACCGACCATTGGCAGTAAAGCCGGCCGTCTTCGAGATGAAGCATTAAATCTCGCCATGGAAGAAATTTTTACATACATCGAAAATAGTGATGACTGTCAATTTACATCGGAAGAATTGAAAAATATATGTAAAAATTTAAATGTAGATAACAGAATTATCAAACTACGACTGTATTTATATTAGGGTGATAAAGTTATAATCACTGAACAACCGGTACAATTGACATTTATATGTTTCATTGATAATCATCATGATATCTTGAACCAAGCTTGGAGTGAAAAAAAATGTATTGACAAAGAAGAGCGATTCAAGATCCTGGAAGCTGCGGCAGCAATCATTCGGGAAGATATTCAATCAGTAGTCTTCGTTCTCTCTCATTATCCCCCACCAGGTCGTATGTTTGAACATATTAACAGTGATATTCCAGAGTCACTGACTTATTTTTTGGAACACATTATTTTAAAAAGTAAACGACTTAATTTAGAGCATTTAAAATTAGTTTCTACTAACATTAGTCATAGTATTATGACTGTTGTTCGGCCTCGGACTTTCAAGTCCAATTTACAATTGGGTCTCTCATTTTTTTTAAACCTAATATATATTAAACTTCAATAAAAAAGACCGTGGTGTAGGCCTACCGGGGAAACCGCGTTAAAAAATACGCGTCAAGTACACTACCTCATAGGTGGCGTGGAAACGTATGCATATTATGGAGAATATAACTTTAGAATGGCTTTTTCTCAGAAATGGTGAATCTTAGGAAAAAAGTGTAAGGACCGTTATTAAAGATCACAATTTTTTGGCTGGGCTATTTTTATCATAAAACTAACCATTTCGCTAAAAAATCCAAAAAACACATTTTAGAGAACTTTGACCGTGCATAAAATGTTTTGCACACATGGGATCGATGGGGACTATTCACAACTTCATTATAATGGTATCCCTAACGTTCATGTCAATTTTCAGCTTATTGGGAATTTATGCAAGGGTGAATGTCTATTTTGACAGGAGTATAAATACCATATTAGGATTAATAACACAGCCCCACAAAAAAAAGTCAAAACCCAAAAAAAAATTAACTAGCCATTTCCCCGTTACCACCCCCTCACCCCCTATTCATACAAAGTCGAGTTGGGTGTGTATTCCTATGTTTTTTTGCCCCCAAAAAACCAAGGCCCCCCAAAAAAATTTTCCCCCCCCCCCCCCCCCCCCCCCCCCCCCTCTCCCCCCCCCTTCCCTTTGAGTGTCTATTCTCCTAAGAAGGGTGTATTCCATGTTCTGGGCCACTAAAAACGAAGAAGACTACCAAAAAAAAATACGACCCCGGTGTCACCCCCTAGCGCCAACTTACCACCCCCATACACCCCTTTAAGGGGGGTTGAAATGTCAATTTTCATACAAAGTCGAGTGGATGAGTATCCTCATTTTCGGGTCTATAATTGAATCGCCAAAAGCATTATTTAACCACGTACCTTTGCGCTTTCACTCTCTGGTGTCAAAGTGGCTTTAATGGCATATTTATGGGAAATTAGACGTGATAGGTATCCTGAGGTTTTGAGGGGTTCTGTTGCCGGTTTCCAGGTCCAATGTATATATACCCAGTTCGACTGCTTTTGGAATGGGGAGAGGGGAGGTTACATTTTTCGTGGAAAATTCGAATAGGCGGGTAACCTGGTGTTTCTAATGAGCAGGCAACAAAAATGAGCATAGAATAACTTCCACTCACACTCGCCTCATTGGGCTGCCATAGTCATATCCACCCCTCCTCTATGCCACTTCTCCCCTTCCTCCTTCCCTCCAGTCCCAAGTCATTTTTATAAACAACTAGAAAGTACTTGCATACTTAGATTTTTCCCTGACATAGACTAAAATTAAGAAACTAAACTTAAAGCCGAGCTGTGCCTATCGACTTGAGCCGTTGCCGTAGTAATTCGAGTTTGTTGAAACATGACGCCGAGCAGGCAAAGGTAGCCTATACCCTAAAGGGGGCCTATACCCGAGGAAGGATGGAGGAGGAAGAGGTGGAGGTGGGATAGTGAGGAGCTCACCGTGTCAGGTTAGAGGGGGTAAACAAAATTTGAGGTTCATTCTTGGTTGTAAGCTCACGAAAAACTCAAAGATACAAGTCCTTCCCAGTTGTCTAGTTTGTTTCATGGGGGTGGAGATGGGGGGTGGGGTGCAGTAACACAAGGTTCGAAGGAGTGAAGAAAGTTTTATGTTTATTCTTAGTTTGACTTGTTTTAAGGTTACCCTTTGTTAAGTTTAGTCTTGGTCAGGGAAAAATCTAAGTATGAAAGTACTTTCTAGTTGTCTATAAAAATTACTTGGGGCTGGAGAGAAGGAGGGAGGGTGGCGTAGGAGGGTGGGTGGAGGATTTTCTATGCTCATTTTTGTTGCCGGCTCATTAGAAACACCAGGTTACCAGCCTATTCGAATTTTCCACGAAAAATAGAACTCCCCATCTCACCATTCCAAGAGCAGTCGAACTGGGTACATGCATTGGACCTGGAAATCGGCAACATAACCCCTCAAAACTTCAGGATACCCATCATGTCTAATTTTCCATAAATATGCCAATAAAATCACTTTCATAGCAGGTACCAAGGTACGTGGTTAAAAAATGTTTTTTAGGTCGTATTCAATTATAGTGACCCGGAAAATGTAGGAATATTCACCCCACTTGACTTTGTATGAGAATTGACATTTCAACCACTTTAGGGGGTGTATGGGGGGTTGGTAAGTTGGCGCTAGGGGGGTGATGCCGGGGTCGACTTTGTTTTTGGTAGTCTTCTTCGTTTTTAGTGGCCCAGAAAACATAGGAATACACTCCCCACTCAACGTTGTATAAGAATTGACATTTCAAGTCCCAGGGTGTTTGGTGTTTGGGGGTAATAAAGTGACGCTAGGAGGTATCGAGGGGGTATAATTTATTTTTGGTAGTCTTCTTCGTTCTTAGTGGCCCAGAGAACATGGGAATATACACCCTGGTATGGGGGTGGTAACGGGGAAATGGCTAGTTAAAATAGTTTTTTATGGTCATATTCGGTTTCAGCGACCCCAAAAACGGCGGAGGGGGGGGGGTTTGGGGGGTCTACTCTCTGGCTTTTGACATTTTTTTTGTGGGGCTGTGTAATGGGCCACATATCTAACAAGGACAAAAGTTACGGTTCACTGCAATGGAAACTTTAGTATAAATGGGATTAAATGATGATGCCAACATGGTTGGCGAAACGAGCGCATTGAGTGCAAAAAAAAATGTTTTTAAGGATGGTGAAAAGTTGGGTTACAGTCACTTTTGTTTACTTCATATCATTGTGTATTTGATTATACTATATATAATAGTATTATGTATAGTATTTATTATTATAACATTATACATATATATATAATATATAAGAAAGGAAATACAATTTTCCGAAAACTTGACAACAACAAAGATTTCTTATTTTATCGGCCAAAAAAAAAATGACTGCAACATCAAGGGTTATAACTTTTCTATTTTATTATGTGTAGGCATTTTATGGCTTTAGTGGTAATATTGATGAAATAGGGTCATATGATTTGGCAACTGGCAACAAATATTATTAGAAAGGAAAGACATTTTTGCAAATCAACTTGTAAAGCACCTCATAGCATACATAAAATATGTTTTCAAAAACATTTCGATCCAACAAGTTTATCTGCCAATACTTAATTGATCAATAATTTAATATATATGTAGTTTAATTTTATTTGAACATGTCTTCTCAGCGTAAATATTAGGATGTAATAATAATAACAACTAGGGTTCGGAAATGTGTGCCATAACACAGGGTTGGCACATAACTCTTATGACAGTTAAAGTATAAAACGTATTTTTAAGCGTCTTGTAAATTATATACGCGTGTATTTCTTGCCCGTGCATGCGTACGCCGCTGACCGTTCCTGGTAACGCGCTGGGACTCGCGTGAGCGCCGTAGTACGCTGGTCAAATGCGGGAGCTCTGGATAGTCGACTCTGCCTTATGGCAAACTTTCCGGACCATAATAATAATAATATCGTCGTTATTAATAAAGTAGATATAATACAGGCGAAGTGTAGCCAAGGTTACTCTTATGGTATCAGCCCATTTTCAAATTATATGAGGTATGTAAATTAAGTAATGAGACTGATTTTTTTTCATTATTTCTTATTCGAATAGAATTACAATTCAATATTGTCTCTATCAAAATAACTTCCTTGGAAAGTCACACAGCGCTGGAGATGGTTCCTCCATTCCTCATAGAAGTCACAGTTGGTCGGTTGCATCCGTTTGAATGTTTTCTATGGTCTCAAAATGACGTTCCTTGAGGTGATTATTTAATCTCGGGAAGAGAAAAAAGTCACAAGGACTCAAGTCAGGCGAATAAGGAGGCTGAGGAGCCCCAATAATGTTTTTACAAGCTGAAAACTCGTTTACTGAAATTGTTGTGTGACAAGGCGCATTGTCGTGCAACATTCAGTTGTACCTGATGTTTGTATTCAAATTTAACCTTCCTCGATCATTGTTGTCGTCGATAAACTGAACGCACAAAATCCCGTATTCTATCGACATATTCATCGGTTCTTGAAGATAAAGGTCTTCCGCTGCGCGGTTCATCTTCAGTCGACTCTCTTCCTTCTGAAAATACCTTAAACCACTTCAAAAAATACTGTCTCTGTAGGCGTGTTGAAGTTTTGCAAAAGTATCCGTTGCGCTGTGTCCAAGTCTGAGGCAAAACCTGATAGCACACCGTTGCTCAAAATTAATGTCACTAATTTTTAAAAAGCACCAGAAAAAAAAAACGGTTTACGAAAACAGTCACAAAGAACAACCAAATGACTCTAACAAGTTCAAACTTGTACTGAAGGTGCATTACATGTTAACCTTCCAAGTCCCGTCTCCGCAGGTTTCCTACAAACCTCGTATTTACATTTTATCAACATGTTACCGCTACTAATTGTTGCTTGCGAATATTTACTAAATCTCCTAAATTACAAAGTATCGAACACATCCATGGGGCAAAACTAGGTTTAAAGATTTTATTATTTTAGAAAGTAATAAAATCAAGTAAGCAATAAAAAAATGAATGATCTGATTCGACAATTAAAAGGATAGGCTAATTTAATATTTATGGAATAAAACTGTGTTTTATTGGGATGATTTAACATTATTGATAATTTTATTTTAATTAAACATGATTTACACAATTAACTACTTTGAGTTTATATTTTTGTAACATCAAGCTCATGCAGTACGTATAAAATGTTATTTAATGAATCATCAAGGAAAGCGAAGCAATCGCAAACGCCGTTGAGGTTTTTTTATTAACTCTATAATCCTAAATAAACATAAACAAGCCAAAATAATCGACTTTTGGCCTCTTTCATGTGGCGTTACTGACGGCGAATCAAGTAAACTCTGTATCCAATAAGACAAATAATATTATTTACTTCGCGCTTCCGCTAAAGAATGGCTTCGGTTTGGATTTTATTTCGAATGTATTTTTGTCACCTTTCATTAAAACGCCTACTTCGATTCTTGTTCCAATTTTATTTATTCCTTCCTGTCTCTCTCGCCACTGAAGCATTTATATGCCGAAACCGACTAACCGTTTTTCTTGAGCTCAGCCGTTTTTCTTTATTGCTTACTCACTTTTTTCTCGCATTTTTAAGTTAATAATTGCGTCAGTTTACAATTTAAATGCTGAATTATTTATAAATCCTCTAATTTTCTCTGAGGGTTAAAGGTACATCCATGTTCACTCTTAATTAAAATGCTAGGCCTGATTATCACTAAAGTCGGCTAAACAGCGGTCACAAAGTTTTCACACATCACGTAAATAAGGTAAGTTTAACACACCTTTTTTGATAAATTGCAACAGTTTATTGTTTTCATGAATTTTGTTTTTGCACATACAAGTAGTAAGTACTATGACGCGTACGATTATGGCCCGCCGCCCGGATCTGCCGGCTTTAAATGACTAAAAGAAATGGTATGACGTAACACTTCACCATAATATTCATACAAGACGAAATATTGAGCTTACTCCGGGAAACGGCCCTCAAAATAGTGGGTCAAACTTTAACAATTGTGTCCTTTATTAAGTCGCTTATTTGAAATATCCGGTTGATTCAAAAGTACCGAGCTGATATGTTCAAATATGATTATATATTTTATATAAACAGGGGGATCGACTATAAAGTGCGTGCAAAAGTCCCGGGACAGTTTTATTTAACCATCCAAAAGTTTATTTAACCATAAAAAATTTAGACCATAAAAGGATTTTTCCCTGGCAATTCAATTTTGACCTTGGATTTTACCTTGACCGTGACCTTGAAGTTTATATCAAAGGCAAGTCCAATTTATCAAATAGAACCCCCAATTTTTGACACCGGAAATTAAAAGAGGGAAATTGGCCGAAATGGAGAAATTTAGCCGGCTGGACAGTAAAGAGTCTTGCCTTCGATGGCTAGATAGGTATTTATCTTGGTCAACTTTTTTCCAAGATACGCATTTATCAAGCTTTAATGCCACAATTGTTTTTGAGATTTTAATAGCCTTGAAGGTCAAATCCGAGGAGTTGGTCAAGATCATAATCAATTGTAAAATTTTCCGCTCTTTTAATTTGCGGTGTCAAAAATAGGGGGTCCTATTTGATAAAAGGGACTTGAGATAACCTTCAAGGTCATGCTCATGATCAAATCCAAGTTCACCATTGGATTGCCAGGAAAAATCCTACAACTTTTATGAAGACTTTCTCTAGGGGGCGTATTTCTTGAGTTATCCAGCCGTCCCGGAACTTTTGACATGTACTCTATAACTTGTCGCGAACGAGTAGGCAGATTACGGATACCACGTTCCCAGACCTCATGTTGTTGTGAAGCGAAAAAGTTGTGTATGATGATCGGCAAATGATATATTTATTAAATGTTTGCTGAGGACACATTACAAATGACAGTCAATGGGGGAAATGTCTGGTGAATACGGTGGACATGGCAGAACTTCAAAACCTTACTGAAAGGGTTCAAGGCGTGTCTATTTGGCTGCATGGGGACGTGCATTATCGTGCAGTAGTATAACTTTGTCTAGCCGCGGCCGCAAAAGATTGAGTTGGGCGGCCAAATTGCGGAGTTGAGCACAGTAGACAGCAGTAATGGTGACGGCGGCTTTGTCCTCCAAGAGTTGCCAGTGATACACGCCACGAAGGTCCCACTAAACTGACAACATAAACTTTCTCGGGTGGACGTCAGGTTTAGGTACTGATTGTGCGATCTGTGTGTGCCCATTGGCTCTTACGGCTATGATTTACATAAAGCACCCACTTTTCATCCCCGGCCACAAGATTGTTCAACCAGTCTAAACGACGACTCCAGGAGAGAAGTTGTGTGAAAATATTTCTCTGATGCTGATGACCGGCTTCCCTTAATAAACATGGTGTCCACTTGTCCAACTTTTGGACTTTTTTTGTCTTCTTTTCGACCTAGCACTTCGAGTCCACGTACTACCGTGGCCTGGCTATAGCCGAACTCTTTTGCCTTCCCTTGTTTGCTTCCACACGAATTTGCTTCAACAATTGTACGCGAGCGCTCGACATCCAGTTGAGCTGGATCAATAAGTTAATAAATTAAAGTAATAAAATTTATATGAATTCATAAAATAATAAATATAATAAAATTAATATTTTAGTAAAAAAAGTAACATACTTGTATGCACATAACCAGGAACTCTCAAGTTGATCAGAAAGAACACAAACACGTGTAATGACATTAAAACTAAAACATCAGTGTCGTCGATGACAAACCATACATTTTGGATTGACACATGTTATAGCTTAAAACTAATATAATAGTCTAGTCGGTTAAAATATCTTTAAAAGAAAACAATATTTCGATTTGAGCTTAAATGTTTAGCCCAATGTTTTTCAAACCCAACTAAAAACAAAATTTCTATCTACATCCGCCAGAATTTAGATGCAACAATTATTTGACATCCGTTCGTTACCCGCAATAGCTTGTTAACCGTACATCCTATCAAAATGGCACCGAAGACCACATTTGTTGCTCTTGTAGGGCTTTTTTTGAATATTAATTGGTAAGAATGTTGGACAAGTAGTTTTTGCGATAAACAACTAAACATATGTTCCGGGGTAACGAACGGACAAGAGGTAATGGACGTTTTTCACTAGGTGCATGTAAGTAATTATTTGGAATTTGAGGCCAAATATATAATATTCTAATTTTATTCAATAAATCTAAGTAATAAAAAAAATCGTGCAGAAAATGGCCTTTCCAGATGCGTTAAAGCCACTTTAGAAATCAGCACATCTGTCTGCAAGATAAACCTATTATTTTCATTACTGTTAGAAACATAATAAAGGGGTCCAAAAATACAAACAATACGGTTTTGTGATCTCTAAAGTTTTGTCTATTGACAAACATCCCTCAAAAAAATGTTAGGGCCAGACATGTCCGCGTTTTCAGATAAAGTGCCCTATCTGTTTCACCCGTACATCCAATTTGTATTTTTCGATGCCTCTGAGGATTACATTTCTTCCTCCTATGTTGCGCCACTGACTGTTTTTATTTAGATATAGAAATAAATGAGTTTGATCTACCAACGTCGCCTCATTCGAAAGGGAAAAATGTTTCTGCCAGTGGAGTATTAATATTTCCAGATCTATTTTTGGTTTAAAATTATTTTCTGCTAAAATACAAATTTCACGGGCCTGCTGATACGACGGTAGTCATAATTACTTCGAAATATTAGGTAATTGGAGTCCAGACAGGAAGCTGGAGAAGTTCTCTTTTTATTTTACGAAATAATTTAATTCGTAATGACGGTTATAACAAATAAAGTATTGAAACAGAGTATTGAACTAAAATAAGTATTTTAATTATTATAAAAAGTTAAATTTTATAAACCAAAAAGGTTTACTTTTTCTTTTTCGACCGATAATTGTCTTAAGAAAACAAAATGTACATGTTAGACGAGTATACCATTTTATTTAGTATATCATAATTATTCTGAATAACATTTAGAATAATTCATTCATCATTATTTCAGTCATTTTGGAAAAACTAGGTATATTCTACAATAAGAATTATGTTTTTACACCCAATCGAGGCGTGTAAATTAAGTAATGAGAATTATTTTTTTAAATTTTTGTATTACTTCCTTGGAAGCCACGCAGCGCTGGAGACTGTTCTTCCATTCCTCACAGCAGTGCTGGAACTCATATACTGGAATAGCCCTCAGCTGGTCGGTTACAGCCATTTGAATGTTTTTATGGTCCTAAAATGACGTCCTTTGAGGTGATTTATCAATCTCGGCACTTCAATGGTTCCCATCCCTTTCCTTTTCTTTTTTTAGAAGAAAATCCCTTCGCGGTGTACACTTGTTTTTTTGTTGCCAATTAATACTTCCTCTAATTAGGGCCAACTTTTGTATTAGTTTTGAATAGTGAAAGGTGTGTATATAAAAAGATTAGATATATTCCCAACTTCACACCACCCTTTTCTAAATGAAGTTTTAATTTTCTATTCTCGTTTGTTAAATTTCCCCTTAGGTGAATTAATTAAATATAAGGGCCCTTTAATTAAGTATAATCCTTACAATCCCTTTCAACCAAATTGCTTCTTCCACTACCCCGTGGTTTTAAACTTTGTTTTAATTCAAACGCTTTTGGTACCCAAAAAATAAAAAAAGGACTAGTGTATGGCAAAGGAAACTTTTGCTAGTTTAAACCTTTAATTGCACTAAATCTTTTGCCCAAATGCTTTGACATAGGATAGATATAAATAATTTAAAATTAATTAGAATGTAACAAATGCTGTTGGATGCTTTTGAAAGTTTAGAATTTAAGTGTAACAATTTAATAAGGACAATGGTCGATACCCACCAGTCCCTGTTTGCTCTATAAAAACTACGGCGACCGTGGCAAAATTTGGTATAAATAGCAAGTGTGTAGGCTAGATTTAGTTTTAATCTTCTCCTGAAGATGCCAACTTGGTTGGCGAAGCGCGTCGGAGGTAGTAGTTCGGTGTTTCGTGGAAAACGTCCAGTTTTTTGTTTCTACGCCGAAGGTTCCAGTACCCACTCCAGAATCTCGGGGAGAGAAAAAACTCACAAGGACTCAAGTCAGGCGAGTAAGGAGGCTGATGAGCCACAGGAATGTTTTTACTGGCTAAAAACTCGTTTACTGAAATGGCTGTGTGGCAATTGCGCATTGTCGTGATGCAACTTCTAGTTGTTCTTGATGTTTAGTCTCACACGCATGCTCCATTTTTGAGGTTTTTCAAGAACATCTCTGTAAAAGTGTTGATTTACTGTTTAGCCTGGAGGCACAAACTCTTTATGGACAATTCCCTGGCTATCAAAGAAGCAAATCAGCATGCATTTTATTTTAGATTTGCTCATTCTTGCTTTTTTGGGTCTTGGAGAGCTTGAAGTGTGCCACTACGTGCTTTGGCGTGTGGTTTCCGGGTCGTACTCAAACACCCAAGTCGCATCACAAGTAATGACACGTTCCATAAAATGGGGATCATTTTCAATCGATTTTAAAAAAGTCAAGACAGATTTCTCTCCTGATGTCCTTTTGTTCCTGCGAAAGGTTTTTTAGAACCATTTTTGCGCGAGTTTTCTCATCCCCAATTCGTTAGTCAAAATCTGATGAACAGTGGTGTGATCTAAATTTAACTATTCCCCGATCATTCTTGTCGTCAACCGACGATCTGAACGCACAAGATCCCGTGTTCTATCGACATTTTCATCGGTTCATGAAGATGAAGGCCTTCCGCTGGCGTGGCTCATCTTCAATCGATGAAATTCAACCCTTCTGAAAATACCTTATTCCACCGCAAAATCTGGGCTGTTGAAAAAACAATGTATCCGTAGGCGTGTTGAGGTTTTGCAAAAGTATCCGTTGCGCTGTGTCCAAGTCTGAAGCAAAACCTGATACCTAGTACACCGTTGCTTAAAATTAATGTCACTCATTTTTAAAACTGTGTCCGTGGGCGTGTTGTTTTGCAGAGGCGAGTGCAAAAGTATCCATTACGCTGTGTCCAAATCCGAAGTAAAACCTGATGGCACACCGTTGCTCAAAATTAATGTCACTCATTTTTAAAATGCACTAAAAAAACCGGTTTACAAAAACAGTCATAAAGAACAAACAAATGACTCTAACAAGTTCAACCTTGTACTGAAGGTGCATTACATGTTAACCTAAAGCCTTTCCAAGTCACGTCTCCGCAGTGTTACTAGATGGGGCGCTACATTGCCAGTCTCATTACTTAATTTACACACCTCGTATGTAGGGGTATGGAGTTGTCCTTGACTCACCCTTACAATCACATTCATACAGGGTGCTTTGATTTAATTGAAATCTTCTTAATCAATGAGAGGAAACCAAATATGGCATAAAAAATATGGCAGGCCATTTAAAATAACAAAGTCAGTATTCGCTTCCGGTATATCCGAGTGCCAGACATTATTTCGCCATTATTTTAGATGTATAGAGCATCTCCGATGATCCCAGTAATAAATTTCGAGTATAAAGTTATTTGTAGTTCTGTCGAAACAATAATAAATATAATTGTATAATAAATATGTCCAACTAATCAATCGATAGAAAATTAAAACGGATGATATCCTCCAATCAATGATATCCTACCCATGTAGATTATATGTGGCTGATGTAACAAACAAACTAAATATGTTTAGAAGAAAGTCAAAATACGTTTCCACGTGGTGAAAAAAAGATGATAAATCCAGTTTAAAGAGACCGAATCATAGATATTTACCCATTAATTTGTAATCAGTGGAATATATATATATATATTGCGCAAAGAAGATGAAAGATCCTCTAGAGATTTAAAGAACATCAATTGCATACAACGCTGCAAAGCGACACATTTAGTTAATTATGAACAATGCAACTAAGTTTAAAAGAAAAAAATGAAGGTGAATATTTCTATGCATAATTATGGCTTGACGGGATTTTACAAGGTAAGAATATGGACATTTAATAACAAGAATATGCTAATTAGTAATCAATGGGAGTAAAAAAAAATTACAACATTTTTGTCTGTGCAAAAAATGAGGAAGCATATTAAATTCCTTGTCTTCAAACTTTGAATTTTGTTGCAAACTTTCATTTGCTCTCATTTATTCACACCAACTTAAAAATGTATATAAAAACTATACCAGTCTGCCATAACCCCATATTTTATCAAATTATTGAAAGATGACGTAACACTATATTCTGCTTTTCTCGCAAAACATAATAAAGGATACGTAATTTGACTGGAGATAAAAGTGTTTTCCCTCTTCTTGACAAGATCTGTCCTACTCGACGATTGTTAAATCACACACGAGACGGCTTCTGCTCCTTATTTCACGCAAAACCCATAATACTCAATGGTGTTCTATTTTTTAGGCGCAGTGAAAGAATGAATCAGTTTTTATTCGGCCATCAAATAAAATATAATTTAAGGGTACTAGTTAAGTTAACGTTTACTTTCGACGAAAATAAATTTAAAAAGAATATAAATTTTCTCTAGAAGCATCGTACACATATACCTAATATATAGGCCACTAAAATAGACTGTATCATTAGAAAGAATTTTTAATATTGAGTATATAGAAGCGGGCCAAGTATTTGAATTTATATACTATGGCAAAAATGTTTATACTTTCTTTGTAATGCCGACATCCTCAAAGAACTGCCGTGAGATTTCGAAGTCAATAAATATAAATTTAATTTCACTTGACAAAAGTAAAGGCTGATAGGAATTTTTTAATTTTCCCAAATTGCTGGACCATTATTTACGTCGAATATAATAGTGTATCTTTATAAAATTTATGTTGATTTTACGTCTGCATGCACATCAAAGTTGTTTACTTACTTGTTAGCTGTTTCGGACCAATAGCTTTGATGTAACCTTCAATTTTTAACAAAAACTATTAAAAAACGCGATTTTTTCAAGATTCTTTTTTTTAAATCGCAATTTCAGCTATGTTATCGTCCTTTATACCACTCAAAAACAATTCGAGTGCACAACACAACGTGCACTCGAGACGTGTACTTGAAGGAAACGCAATGAGAGCAATTTAATTTTCTCATTTTTGGAGGTTACAATAACTAGATATGGCAAAATTCAAAAAGGTGATATTTCTCGTTTTTTTACCAGTTGCGAGATCATTGACGCAAAAGAAGAATTTTGAAAAATTATTAGTACTTTCGGGGTGTTTGGGGTCGTCGATAACGATCCGGATTTCAGAATTTCAAAACTCAAGATGGCGGATCCAATATGGCCACCATCCCGAATGAAATTTCAAATTTTTCGATTATTTTGCCTCAAACTTTGTAAACCAGGGATTTTCGGGATGGTAGATATAAAATGGCGACCATTTTGAATCAAATTTCGAAATACTGAGTTTTGAAATTCTGACATCGGAATCGTGATTATCGACCCCGAAAACCCCAAGTTTACAAAGTTTGAAGCCAAATTATCGAAAAATTTGAAATTTGATTCGGGATGGTGGCCATGTTGGATCCGCCACCTTGAATTTTGAAATTCTGACATCAGGATCGTGATCAGCGACCCCAAAAACTCCGAAAGTACTAATCATTTTTCAAAATTCTTCTTTTGCGTCAATGATCCCGCAACTGGTAAAAAACGAGAAATATCACCCCTTTGAATTTTGCCATATCTAATTATTGTAACCTCAAAAATTAGAAAATTAAATTATTCTCATTGCGTTTCCTTCAAGTACACGTCTCGAGTGCACGTTTCTATTTGTTTTTTGAGTGGTATAAAGGACGATAACATAGCTGGAATTGCGAAAAAAATAATTTTGAACAAATCGCATTTTTTAATAGTTTTTGTTAAAAATTGAAGGTTACATCATTTTTTTTGAAAATTTTAACGATTCCATTCGAAAGAGCGACCTCGAAAAATGGGAATACATGGTTTTAGTCGTTTTTTCTTTATTTTTTTTCTATCAGTAATATGAGCCTCTAAGTTCATGTCTCTTGACAGTGCATTTAGGAGTTAAAGGGTTAAAGAAAAATCTTCAGAGTACCAGTATCTATATGATTAACTGAGCTATTTTGGAAAACATTTTCTTAAACATGAAACATTTCTAAAGTTTAACCAAATACTTTATACTTTACAAAATAAATACAAAACTGTAGAATAAAAATACAAGATTGTACCATCCTTACAATAATTTTGGAAAAAATACTGCCCATGAAATTGTAATAAAACACAGCGAGTGCTAAAGGGATATTAATCTGTTAACTTATTTAGAATGTAAACAATGATCTTGGAGTGGGTACTGGAACCTTCGGCGTAGAAACAAAAAACTAGACGTTTTCCACGAAACACCGAACTACTACACTTTTCTCGACCGCGTTTCGCCAACCAAGTGGGCATCCTCAGGGGAAAGTAAAACCCTCGCCCCCACACGCCCGTCAGGGACAGGGAGTCAACCATTGATCATCCTATGTACAGAAGATTTTAAACTTTAAAGCATCCAACTGTCTACTGTTTGTTACATTTCTAATTAATTGTAAATTATTTATGTCTATCCTATGGTTGTTGTCAAAAGCATGTTGGGCAACACAAGATTTTTCAGTTCTGCCATATTTCAAATGGGCCATGTGTTCTTTAAATCTAGTCAAAATAGATCTTTTTGTTTGCCCAATATACTTTTGATCACAATCTCTACAACTTATTTCGTATATTCCTGACTTTTCGTTATTGTCGATTTTGTCTTTGGGGTTACCCAAAAGCGTCTGTAGTTTATTTTTAGAATTGTAAACCAAATTGATATTAATATTTAAAAAAAAATTTCTAGTCCGCGGGTGAATTTAGGTTCATATGGTAACGAAGCAAATTTCGAATTGTCAGTATCTCTACGAAAAGTCGTGGAATTGTACAGGGTTCTCTTAAATGTATGCTTCCTTATTAACTTATCTATTAAATGGACTGAGTAACCGTTATTCTTAGCTATATTCTTAATTAATTGTTTCTCATGTTCAAACATCTCTTTACAGAGGAGAAAATTTAACAAACGGTGAATTAGAAAATTAAAACTTGCCATTTTATGTTGAAAAGGGTGGTGTGAATCGTTGAGAATATATCTAAGAGTCGCGGTTTCTTTCCTATATACATCAAACTCTAACTTATTTTCACTTTCACTATTTCTAATAACTAATACATCTAAACATGGTAGTTGTTCATTGTATTCCACTTCACATGTAAATTTTATGGTAGGTTATTTAATTTGGCAACGAAATTATGTAACGTAATTGTTGCTGTATCAAATACCGCGAAGATATCGTCCACATACCTGAACCAAACTCTAGGGAAATATTCGAATTTATCTTTTACTTCTGTCTCATATTTACTCATAAAAAGATTTGCAATGAAAGGTGACAAGGAATTACCCATTGCCGTTCCCTCATGTTGTTGAAAATATTCACCATTATACTGAAAACAATTTTGATTCATACAAATACTAGTAAGACAAATGTATTCCTTAACAATTTTATCGTCTAAACCATTTACGAGTAATTCGAGTAATTCCCTGAGGTAGTCCAAAGTTTGCGGGATTACGACACTTGGAAACAATGAGCATACATCAAACGAGACCAAAATTTCACCTTTTTGCAATTGGATATTTTTGATATTGTCAATGAATTCACTGGAATTTTTTACTGAAAAACTTGTTTGTGCAATAGGCAAATTTTCGAACTCGTCCGTTAACCATTTTGACAAATTATAAGTTGGGGATCCTGTCTCAGCGATATGATCCTAAAATCCGCGGACTAGATAACATTTTTAAAAATATTAACATCAATTTGGTTTATAATTCTAAAAATAAACTACAGGCGCTTTTGGGTAACCCCAAAGACAAAATTGACAATAACGAAAAGTCTTGAATATACGAAATAGGTTGTAAAGATTGTGATCAAAAGCATATTGGGCAAACAAAAAGATCTATTTTGACTAGATTTAAAGAACACATGTGTTGCCCAACATGCTTTTGACAACAACCATAGGATAGATATAAATAATTTAAAATTAATTAGAAATGTAACAAACAGTAGACAGTTGGATGCTTTTGAAAGTTTAGAAATCATTAAGTGTAACAGTAGTATGAATAAGGACAATGGTCCGATACGCACCAGTCCACTGTTTGCTCTGATAAACAAAGACAGTTACGGTTCAGTGAACCGTGGCAATAAATTTAGTATAAATAGTGCAAGTGTGTAGGCTAGAATTTAGTTTTAATCTTCTCCTGAAGATGCCAACTTGGTTGGCGAAACGCGCGTCAAGAAAAGTGTAGTAGTTCGGTGTTTCGTGGAAAACGGCTAGTTTTTTATGTAAACAATGATTTACGAAATTTTTACGAAACTTGTACGTCTGTGTTGTAAACAAAGACTTCGAAACTAGTTCTAAAAATATATACCTACACTGTGCTCTATCAAAATCGGGACAAATATATGTACTTAATAACAAAAAAATATTTTGTATATCTCTGGCGGGATATCCTTAAAAGTTGAATTGTTCAACTCTCGCGCGCATATATAGCTGTGTATCTTTGTCCATTTAAAACCAAATCTTTTTCATTTTCATTACAAACATACCTTTTTTTTATGTCGCCGATATTTGGAACATCCTGGTTATTCCAAGCTCTCTCAAGTTCTAATTTTTACATTTCATATCAATATTAAAATTTCATATCAGTATCTATACTAACTTCAGATATTTTTACGTGGTTTAATACTTCTGTCCATCACTGAATATTTCAAGCCATTGTTCTCTGCAGCTAAAATGAAAACAGACACCACAATTCTTTTCTATTGTGTCGTTCAGC
Source organism: Aromia moschata (assembly GCA_029963805.1). Lineage (NCBI taxonomy): Eukaryota > Metazoa > Arthropoda > Insecta > Coleoptera > Cerambycidae > Aromia > Aromia moschata. Next base: position 218,041 of record JAPWTK010000578.1, read on the forward strand.
ATTCCAATTTTTGGTTAGCACTGCCAACTCGATATTAATTTCGTTAGCGTCATTTTGCATTTCCTGCATCCCCGAGAGACGCGAGTAAAAAGGCGTTAATACTGAGACGTCGCGATCGCGCTCCCTTTGGTGTCTCCAATTAATCAGGATTTAGAACAACACGGCTCCATAAAGTAGAGGGAGAGAGTCGCTTGTATTTTGAGAACATTGTCAAAGCACACCGTAAACGTCTTCTTTGACACGCAAACAGCCCAATTACGTACTGTTTATGTGATTCTAAATTCGTGTGCAACAGTCCGATTCGATTTTGTTCGAGATTGTGAGGCGGCTATGCGGAGACGGCGTCGCGGCGTGACCGGTGCTGACACTATTAGCTTTTCTGTTGTCGCGTTGTTTTACCTGAAACCGTGTCTGCAATGAGAGGGACGTTTACGAGGAGTCGATGATAAGTTCCCGTAGCAACGCACGGTGAAATATTTGGCCCAAAAACCAGAGCTTAATTCAATTCTTCCAAATTTCTACTTCCTGGTATACTAAACGATTACTCTGGGCAACAGAAAAAAAATAAACTCTTTTATAATGTTATATGTACTATACAATATTTGTTCGTTGTAGTAGGTGTGGCGATGATTAACGACACTTTTATTGTATAGTGGCTTCTGTGACGAACTGTTAGGCCATGCCCACCCTCACAAGAATTAGTTCACTCACTTTTAGCATTTGCTAAGATAAAATGAGGCTTGAATTCGTAAAATCTGAAATTTAGGTATCACCCACCATTTCTGGACTATTGATGTTTGCTCAATATTACAATGCATATGGAATCTATGTGAAGCAGATTGGCGCCGCTACGAAACAGTTTATGAGGTCATTATCGAAGCCTGGCAGATGTTTCATATACCCGTGCGATAAATTTCAGTTCCCAAATATGTCACATGCCAAGTTTAAAGACGACGAATGAAGAAAACCATGAATGACGGGCAACGAGAGGCCTGGACTACGTCCAAGAGTGTGGTTGACAACTTTCTGGGAAGAAATCGTGGACAATACAGTTGAGAACACGCTGACAAAGTTCAAAACCATGGAATGGTCAATGAGTTCGAACCAGCAATTTTTATCAGCGAGCAGCAGGTAGAGCAGTCCTAGGACATTAAAGAAATAAAGCGACGATATCAGAGGAAGTACGATATCCGCATAATGAATAAGGAACGCGCCACATAGGTATACGCATAATACACGAAAGTAACTATTATCATTTCGCACGTTTGCCATATTTTATTATGAAGTGATATCATGCTACTCAACGTATTGCTTATAACGGATGTTGTACAACAGCTCCAGCTGTCACAGGACTGCTGCAAACAAATTAAATTGAGGCAACCTCCATCACATGCTACACGAGTTATCTATGTATGTGTTGCGTCGCCGTATGCCAACTTTGTGAGTTACTACTTTTGGATGCGTGTTCATCAGGTTCCAATCAAATAAGATAAAAAACAAATTTTCTCTATGACAAGCAGTAGAACACGGAAGGAATACTTTACTCCAACATAACTTTATAACATTCCTTTGTATCCATAGGAACTTACTTTGTACAAACTAAGCCCATATAAACGATAGTAGACACAGATACATATATGCGTAACATAGTTCTTGAAAAAAGTTGTTTTTTTTTTACCCTTAAATTTACTGCTTAATGTTATGTTATAACATAACTGATACTCGACATTGGTCAGGACAAAATAAATAACAATAAAAAGTCGGGAGCTTATGAGATAAGTTGTCAAGATCGTGAACAGAAGTATACGAGGTGTGTTAATTAAGTAACGACAACGTAGTGCCCGATCTAGCAACACTGCGGAGACTGGAATTCCAAGGGCGATAATTTAACATATAATGCACCTTCAGTACAAGTTTGAACTTGTTAGAGTCATTTGTTTGTTCTTTGTGACTGTTTTCGTAAACCGTTTTTCCAGTGCGTTTTAAAAATGAGACATTAATTTTGGGCATCGGTGTGCTATCAGGTTTTGCTTCAGACTTGGACACAACACAACGAATACTTTTGCAAAACTGCAACACGCCTACGGAGATAGTAGTTTTTCAAGAGACCGGGTTTTTCGGTGGTTTAAGGCATTCTCAGAAGGAAGAGAGTTGATTGAAGATTAACCACGCAGATGAAGGCTTTCATTCCTTCTTTCGCAGGAACAAAAGGACATCAGGAGAGGAAGGTGTCTTGACTTTTTAGAATCGATTGAAAATGATCCCTATTTTATGGAACGTGTCATTACTGGTGATGAGATTTAGGTGTTTGAGGACGACCCGGAAACCAAGCGCCAAAGCATGGAATGGTACACTTCAAGCTTTCCAAGACCCAAAAAAGCAAGAATGAGCAAGTCGAAGATCAAATGCATGCTGATTTGCTTTTTTGATAGCCAGGGAATTGTTCACAAAGAGTTTGTGCCTCTAGGTCAAACAGTAAATCAACACTTTTACAGAGAGGTTCTTGAAAAACTTCGAAAAATGGTCATGCGTGCGAGACCAAACATCAAGAACTGGATGTTGCATCATTATAATGCATCTTGTCACACAGCCATTTCAGTAAACGAGTTTTTAGCCAGTAAACACATTCCTGCGGCTCCTCAGCCCCCTTATTCGCCTGACTTGAGTTCTTGTGACTTTTTTTTCATCCCGATTGAAAAATAATCTCAAGGGATGTCATTTTCGGACCACAGAAAGCATTCTAACAGCTTTAACCGATCTGAGGGCTATTCCAGAATATGAGTTCCAGCACTGCTATGAGGAATGGAAAAACCGTATCCAACGCTGTGTAGCTTCCCAAGGAAGTTTTTTCGAATAAAAAAAATTAAAAAAAGTCAGTTTCATTACTTAATTTACACACCTCGTATTCATGTAAAATATAAATATGCATCTACATAATGTCTCTTTCTTTAAGAAATCTTGAACCGTGTAAACCGAAATACTCCATGAAGCCGTTTACACCAGATGGACAACACAGAATGCATACGCAGACATAAACACATCGCTAACAAAGCTTAATTGCTACTCATAATCAGTAGTACATCAATAACCAATAAATCACGGCGCTCTGTTTAAGTTCATGCATCATTTCGGGCGTTATTCGAAAAGATCGCAAGATAAAAGACTGTTTTTATGTAATTTTTAAGGGGGCATATAGAGGCTCGCTTTATGGACTATATAATAGTATTAGTTATAAAGTTGGAGAACTGTTAAAGTCAGTGGGTCGATTTATATCTTCCTCGTGTCTGCCATCTTTATGAGCACAGACATAGCTTCCATTATTATTTGTCCTCACCAACTTCAAACGGTTAGTCGATGTCTCGGTAGCGTGTTCAACCTTGCAGGAAATCGGTACAGCCGAGTAGACAGCGAATTTTTTTTGCACCAGAATCAAGTCCGTCATTGTTATCGTTAATGTTGATAAATGCTCTTGAATTCTCTATGGAGTAAAGTGAAGCAAAAGTAGGTAGGTATGCATTTAAACATAATTTTATTATTAGGTTTTCCGTAAAACACAAAATACAAATATACTAAAAATTGTAAGAAATGTTAATGAGTAATTTAAAGAGTTCTCAATGAAGGCCAACAAAATTTGACTGATTTTCGGAAGCAGAAACTCTAGTAGATACACTTTTCCGGTTTTCGGTACGCTTTATCCGAAAATGGCCTCAAAATTGCTCCATTGCGCAGTGGCGGCTGGTGATAAAGGGCGCAGGGGCACATGCCCAGCCCAAATTTCAATAGAAAATATTTCTTTTGTGTTAATTTACTATAAATTACTGTTACAATAATATCAATTAATTGTATACGACAAACTATTCATATTATAATTATTATTCCTTTTATACCACAAATAATGATTTTTATCAGATATATATGACAGACTATCGATCGAGCACCGAGCCACCGTAGTCTGAATTCGCATCGAGCCACCGTGGTCGCATTTCGCGCGCGTGGCCGAGGGCACACAGTATCTCAGTCCTCGTTTTTAATCGCGCTTTTTCGGTGATTGGTATGTTTGGAGACAATTGCAGCATATAGACGTCGTTAAATCGTTCGAAAATCAGCTGAACGGGACACACTTCTTGAGTGACCTTTTTTAGTGATTGTATATTTTCTTCGCTGAGAAGTGTGTTTTTACTGTTTTTGATTGTGAAACGTTTCAAAATGAATTCGGTGGACTTTTTATTGACTAATAAAGATATTACATACGAGATCCGAAGGGAAATTAAACGGTTAGGAAGGCCGATACCCGATTTGATTATTTCCAAAACTGATGTAGCAAAATCGCGAAATTATTCACGAAATTTTAATAGTAGTGTCTACGACAGATTTAAGTGGTTATGTGTCCTAAAACAAACTGTTTTGTTTTATTTGTTTAGTGATGGGTGGCAACCGAAGTGCATGGACTCAAGAAGGGGTGAGTGATTTATAACATTTAAATGAACGAGCTAAGAAACATGCTAGCTACAATGAAAAGCATTTACATAACATCTTAGATTTTAGTGTGTTGGGAAAGGTAGACATAAGGCACCAGCTTGATAGTGCTTATCGTGAAAATATAAGACGTCACAATGAAAATGTGGATAAAAACAGACAGACAGATATTTTAAACCAAATAATTAATTGTAATAAATTTTGTAACAAATTGTAACAAATTTGGGACTTTAATGAAAAGGCGATTAACATTTTTGTGAACAATAAGGACAGGCGAGCTGATTTCCTCTACAAATAACGGTAAGATACCTATATCAAATTTTTTTCACATGTTGCCACCCATTATTTTAATATATTTAAGCCCTCAATATTCTTGACTAAATATTATTTCAAAAAGCTACCAAATCCCAAAAATTATTCTTGTGAACGTCTATATTTTTGTATAAAAAGAATTTTTCATTGAAATTCTGAAACAGTCAGTAAAACGCATGACCTTGAAAAAAATAAAAATTTCCTGCCTGCGGCGCCATTGGTAGCTAATAAGTAATCCTACTGACACACCCTGTGCCCACTCATGTAACACACCCACGAGCCGCCACTGCCATTGCGTCAGGTTCTTCAGATATCCTAATAAAGTGCAAAAAACGCTGTTTTTTTTGGCATATTTGAGATTGTGTAACTTCATAAGGTATTTTGTTTTCACAAAACTAGTAATAGGAACTAAAAATATTATTTTTTTCTCTTAAAAATTAATTTTGAAACGACCAGATATCATTTTTTTACTAAGATGTGACAATTTGAAGTTTGTATCTCGATGAACTACTCAAATGCAAGCTATGAGCAGAGTACTCTTTGAGTGTATGTTTTTAAATACTGTTACTTAAAGATTGACCTTGATATTCTTGACTAATCTTATCGTACATTCGCAATCAGAAAGCTCCGTAATTAAAAATTTTAAATTTTTGTTCGCCATATTGGATCCTACATTTTGAATTTTTAGAATTTGACATTGGATCTATAATCAACGACCTTGAAAAAAGCTTATTCAGTAATTTAACAGTATTTAGAAAAATACGCTCAAAGAGGTAGCTTTTACTCTGTTTTTGGCTTTCATTTCCACCAACTTCAAATTGTCATATTTCGGTGAAAAAAAAAATGATAACTGGACGATTCAAAATTGATTTTATAGAGGAAGAATCATACTTCTAGGTGCTATCACAAGTTCTGTGAAAACAAAATACCTTAAGATGTTACATAACTTCAAATATGTCAAAAAACAGCGTTTTTGCACTTTTAGGAGAGGGAATCTCAAAAACCTGACGTGATGCAGAAATTCTTCGGAAATGGAAACCTTATTGATCTGTGTAATTATACGTAAAAAAAATACAGAGTATTCCATTTAAAAATAATACAATCGAATGATTAGTTATTTTTTCTTACAGAACCCCCTGTAATAGGTATATGCATACTGAACATTTCTGACTTGCGTTAGTTGACACTAGCCTTCCTTAATATGGTCCCAAAATTTCAAATTGGTATGGTTATAATTGAGCAAGATATGGCGAATTTAATGTGACATTGTTTTTTTAAAATTTTCAAAAAGGTCGAAATAATTCGAAAACGGTAAACTTTCGAGATGGTATCCTTATAAAAGTCAATCTAAAATTTTATGAGAAATCTAAAAATTCAATAAAAAAAACACCATGTTTTATTTAAAATAAGTTGATGTCGACTTCCAGTACAACCGGAAGAGTCAGATATTTGACAATAGTTTCATTGAAAAACATATCCTGTAATGAGTCCAAATTTTCAGAAGTAGTTTTCCACCAGAGGTACCTAAACTTTTAATGAACGCGATCACTATTGCCAATCACCCTGTATATGTAGATTATATACATTATTTATACTTTATACTAAATTCATCCCCCTTCCAGTGACAGTTGGAACCCCCAAATTTTTAAATTGGAAGTAAGGGTATGATACCTCATTTTATTCCCTATTTAAACATGCTGTGGATAACGTTATTACAAAAATTATTAGTAAAAAAAATCTGATTGACGAAATTCGCTACAACAAACTAAAAACTTGATAACTCATATCGTTGCGTTCTTGGTAATGCAATAAAGTAAAAAAAAACAAATGAATCTCAATGTAGAAGATCTTGAAAGTGCATGCCTCGAATGTGTTGGCAGTATCCTAATTGTAAATAAAAATGTCTTCTGGCTCGCAAGCGTTATTCTTCTTCTTATTCCGTTTCGGCTGAAAACGCCACCCGGTACATCGCTCTTCAGCGTCTCATAACTCATAACTAATACTATTTGCGACAGAAAAATTTGAAAGGGACATATTTTTAAAGTTTAAGACGTGTCCTTTCCGATGGTAGGTGTCCATGAAATTCCTCCAAAAAAATATTAATTATGAAAAGAAAGTTTAAAAAAAAAACACGATTTTTTTGCACATTTTATTAAATCAAATTTTCAAGGGGTTTCCGGTCTGCAATGGACCTGGAACCTCACTAACCTGTGGAATAAATGTTTGATCTTTAACTATAGGTACGTGATTTAAAGATCGATTTTTTGCTTTATGCGTTCAAAATGGCGCCTGAACTGCAAAATTTTTGCGTAAAAAATTCAAGAATTTTAAAAAAATTTTGAGCAACTTTTTGTATATTGCAAATAGTCAATGTTTGCAAAATATAAAAAATTGCTTAAAAAAATCTGAAAAAATTCCAGTGCATTCTTTGAATGATTTTAAGAACTCTTTATTCTTGACAATTTATTGTAAAAATGCATTTTTTTTCGAGAAAAAAAATTCTAAATTTCGATACTAATTTGATCTTTTGCAAAAATTGACTACTGATTGAAATTTTGCAAAAATTGACTATTTGCAAAATCCAAAAAAATTGCTCAAAAAGTTTTGAAAAAAAAATTCTAGTGCATTCATTGAGTGATTTTAAGAACTTTTTATTCTTGACAATTTTTTTGTATAAGTGCATCATTTTTTAATAAAAAAATTCTTGAATTTTTACGCAAAAATTTTGCAGTTATACTTAAAGTTCAAACATTTATTCCAGGTCCATTGCCAACCATTCCAGTTCATGACCATTGCCATTTATTCCAGGTAAGGTTCCAGGTCCACTGCAGACCGGAAACCCCTTGAAAATTTGATTTAAAAAAAATGTGCAAAAAAAGTGGTTTTTTTTTAAACTGCTTTCTTTACACCTTCGGAAAGGACACGTCTTAAACTTCAAAAATATGTCCCTGATAAATTTTTCTCTCGCAAATAGTATTAGTTATTTATGAGGCGCTGAAGAGCGATGTACCGGTAGTGGCGTTTTCGGCCGAAACGGGTTAAGTCAGCTAGATCACGTGGTGTATACCATACTTTTCGCATATTCCCATGAGAAGTCTAGTGGCGTAAGATCAGGCGATTGTGCTGGCTATTCCAGTGATCCTCGCCTCCCTATCCACCGATTTGGAAGAGTCGGACATTAATTTGGTAATGTGGTGGTGTTCCGTCCTGCTGGAACCATATCGCATTAGCTGGAACTTGTGGGTTTGCTTGAGCAGGATATGTTTGCCAAAGTTGGCACGACATTATCTTGGAAAAGTGCTAAATCATTATCTCCATTAAAATTTGGACCAATGAAATGTCTCATGATCTCCAATTATCCCTGTCCAAACATTAAGCATTTCAGTCAATCAAACACATGTATTTCATTTCCTTTTTCATACTTTTTCTACACAATCTCTTTAAATATCCACACAAAAAATAATCTAGAGATGCCAGATGTGGCGATCGGGCTGGCTACTTTATTGGCCCTCTTCTAATCCATCAATTTGGGAAACCTTATCTAAATAGACTTTCCCAAACAGCTTTAGTTAGTTAGCTTTTAATAAGGTTTAGTTTTTCGCTGATAATTTCTATAACGAATTTATACAGGGCGTTTAAAAAACACTACAACTAATTTTGAATAACTTCTTATGAAAAGATACCTCCATTTGAGAGGTAGTTTACGACTTACGTTGCCTTAGATTGTTCTTAATCTCAGTTTTTGTATTTTTCGTTTTGCATGAGTTGCCAAAATCAACGAAAATTAATGTATTATTTTGATAGAAATACTAATATTACAACTAATATTACTTCATAATATTCGTAAATAACAGAATTTCAATTATTATAAAGGATGTATTAAAATATCTCTACCAAAAACACCAAAGTGAAGTGGATTAAGTAAAATAGTAAGAGTATTATCTAATGTATTATTTTGATAGAAATAATACATTAGATAATAATGTATTATTTTGATAGAAATAATACATTAGATAATACTCTTACTATTTTACTTAATCCACTTCACTTTGGTGTTTTTGGTAGAGATATTTTAATACATCCTTTATAATAATTGAAATTCTGTTATTTACGAATATTATGAAGTAATATTAGTTGTGGTACGTACTATAAATTATTTTGAAGCAAATATTCGCAGAACGAAGACGGAAAATGTTCGTACAAACTTTAAAATAATATATAAAGCCCATAAATAATCATCTATTTAAAACTGGAACAAAAGCGTATTCCTAAAATAATTCAGTGAGTTAATAAATTTAATGTAAGTCGGGTTCGTGTTTGTTTTCATTCTTAAAAGCAGTGTCGCGTTACACATTACAATCTATTTGTTTATATTATGTAGATTTCCAGTGCCGCCATCTAATATACAGGTCGGAATCTGTAAAAAATGTTTATTTATCTTAATATTCTAACACCCATCCAGCGTCTTGTCTATGTCGCCTGGTTGTGCTGAAACATATACAAACATTTTTATGTGGACGACACATAGTCGCTATTATTGCTTTTTCAAAAATGAAATGAAAACAAATACGACTTCCGGCCAGTCCAGTTTCACAATAATCCTCATGCCACCCATAAATTTCATTAATTCGCCTAGCTGATGGATAGTAAAAGGGGTTTTAACTTTATGGAACGATAAATTTTAGCTTCGGTCCTAAATCAATTAAATTTTGAATAAATCCGCGGTTTATTGCCTCGCAAGAAAGTTTTGAGTTATTCTGTCCGTTTAATGTGTTTTAGTACACATTAAATTGTACATATTTTAAGAGGTACCTACGACTTTGTTGACAGGTCTGGAGTCAAGTGTCTGCTACTCTAAAAACAATGTACAGTTTACAACAAAAACTAAAAACAATACATGCTCACTTTAAATATTAATACTCAAATATAGACACAATTTTGAAAATAAAATTTACAGTATTAATATACACTTTAATATAAATTGACTTATTCAGTAATCGTAAAAATATTCGTTTATACAAGGTGTGTAAATTAAGTAATGAGAGTGATAGAATTACAATTCAGTATTGTCTTCTTCAAAATAACTTCCTTGGGAAGCCACACAGCGCTGGCGACGGTTCTTCCATTCCTCATAGCAGTGCTGGAACTCATAATAGAATAGCCTTCAGCTGGTCGGTTACAGCCGTTTGAATGTTTTCTATGGCCCCAAAATCAGGTCCCTTGAGGTGCTTTTACAATCTCGGGAAGACAAAAAAGTCACGAGGACTTAAGTTAGACGAATAAGGAGGCTTAGGAGCCACATGAATGTTTTACTGGTTAAAAACTCATTTACTGAAATGGCTGTGTGACAATGCGCATTGTCGTGATGCAACATCCAGTTGTTCTTGATGTTTGGTCTCACAAGCATGGCCCTTTTTCGAAGTTTTTCAAGAACGTCTCTGTAAAAGTGTTGATTTACTGTTTGGCCTGGAGGCACAAACTATTTGTGGACAATTCCCTGTCTGTCAAAAAAGCAAATCAGCATGCATTTGATCTTCGACTTGCTCATTATTGTTTTTTTTGGCCTTGGAGAGTTTGAAGTGTGCCATTCCATGCTTTGGTGCTTGGTTTCCGGGTCGTACCCAAACACCCAAGTCTCATCACCAGTAATGACACGTTCCATAAAATGGGGATCAATTTAAATCGATTCCAAAAAGTCAAGACACCTTTCTCTCCTGATGTCCTTTTGTTCCTGCGAAAGGTTTTTTGGAACCATTTTTGTGCAGATTCTTTCGCATCTCCAATTCGTTAGTCAAAATCTGATGAACACAAGATCCCGTATTCTATCGACATTTTCATCGGTTCTTGAAGATGAAGGTCCTCCGCTACGTGGTTAATCTCCAATCGACTCTTCTTTCTGAAAATGCCTTAAACCACCGATCGTTTACTCTAATACAACACTTATTAGATTGAGTGCTACATATTTTAGTAGGTGATTACTAAATCCCCCTATAAAATATGATATGGATCTAGTGACCTAAGTAGAAGGATGTGATAACTAGAAAACTTGTAGCCCACCAAAAAATCTTGAAAACGGCTTGCAAAATGTTTGTGACACATTTTTTACAGTTACAAAGAACATAAAAACTCTTCACTCGTGTGCTTTTTGCAAAATGCCCACATTGCTTAAAGATACAGCTCTTGTAAAACCTTAAAAATGATATGCTGGGATTAAATAACAATTCAGATTACCATAACTTTTACAGGTCTCTAAATTCCGAAAAAATATTATGCAAATATTTTGCGAGCCGTTTCCAAGATCTTCTGCTGTGGCACATATTTTTTTGTTTTTGTATTTTTTATTGCAAGTTTCGTTAGAAGTTGTGCTACTATAGTCTTCTACTTAGATTTAGTATACGTAGATTACAAAAATGAAACTGTAAACTGTACTGCCTTTACATAATTATATTTACGTTATGTTATTAAGGTATTATATTATAATTGGATGATAATTTGAAATTATGATTATAATTTGAAATTTTGATAATTATTAAATTATAATGTAAGAATGAAATTTATTCTCAAGATAATGAAGTTAGCATGCGTCTCAAAAGTCTTGAAGAGATAACAATACATTTTTTTTACTTAAATTAACATGGTAGCAGTTCCTTTGTGTTGATTTAATATAAAGTTTGTTGATTTTTGTGGTTCCTATTTATTAGATACTTGTCCCAATTTGTAAACAAACTTCTTTCACAACCACCCCAAAAATTTCCTTCTTAAGCAATGTTTTATGGACGCAATTCGCAACTTTTAATATCTATCTTATGCAAGACGACAGCCTTGACATTTTCGAATCAAAACATAGAGATAAATAAAGTTGGCATACGGCAACGCAACATATTGGCAACTCGTGTAGCATGTGATGGGGGTTGCTTCAATTTGATTTGATTGCATTTTAGTCCTGTGATAGCTGGAGCTGTTGTACAACCTCTTTTATCCGAAATACGTTGAGTATTGTGATATAATTTCATAATAAAATATGGCAAACGTGCGAAAGGATACTAGTGATTTTGGTGTGTTATACTTATGATACGTGCGCCTCTATTTCATGTTATTATTAATGTTTTACTTGTCCAATTCTTTGTTTAAGTAGACCTAGTACAATCATTCGCAACAGCAATATTCATGACCTGCTGGACCCATATCTACCCTGTTTAAATATATTTATACTCAGTTTATGCAATTGTAAAATTCACCGACACCTTTCGAATTAGTTTATACCTACTGCAAATGCTATCTATAATTATTTATTGTTTGCATTCGGTGTATTAGAATTATTCAAAAGTGGCACGTCAGGCTTCGAAAGAATAGTAGTTTGTTTGGTATTTCTGCCGTAACCAAAAGAGATGGTGACTTATTGTTAAATTGTACGATGATGCATTTTTTGTATTTGTAGGATATTTTCAAATGTCTTTTATTTGGGGAAATAAGAAAGCTCAACCGTTGGTAACAACTGTTTTCTTGTGTTAATTGTGACCTGGTGGCGGAATACAATTTTTCACAATCATTCGGTAAAACGTAATAAGAACCATCTTTTACAATATTAGGGTGGCCAATTTTTATTTTATTTATTTACAATATTAAAATGGACACGTTTTGTCACGTAACACTTTTATTATAAGTATAATAAATGCTGATAAATAATGAATGACTCATTACAAATTATGATTTAAGAGTTCCAAACCAGTAAAAGTATTGGGAGCCAAATTTTTAATAAATTACAAGTAGTATATTTTTCAACGTTAGGTATGATATTTAACAGTCTCATAAGGATCTATTTTATTTAGGAGTAATAAAATTTGTTTTTAAAAAATATAATACGTATCTAATTAGTTTTTATTTAATATCATCAACTTCTCAAAAGGTTCCCAAATGTATAATAATTAAACAGCTCTAAATCGCGGAGCGTAACAGGACCGCATTAGGGGGGAACACGGCATTGTTTGTAAAATAGTCTATACAAACTATGTAGTTAATAAAATTTAAAATAAGCAGTTTCAATAACGGCTCGCACAACACAGCGAATTATAGACTGTCCGCGTGTGACATACGAGAGGCCCGAAATGGAAAGTGTTGTGCGCTTGCAATAATATATCATTCATAATATCACATCGCAATAAAACCAGTTTAGAATAAAGCTCCGTCGAGAATACCCGTGCTGTGGCATTTCGTATACTGTAGGTATATACTGAGTGTTTCGTTACGCGTATTAGTGTCATTGTGATTTAGAGTGCTTGGACAACATAAGGACGGATTGAACATGCCAAAAGAACACAAAAATAGACAAGATCTATTTCAAACAGGGATTGACAGTAATCCTGACTTTTGTGGGGATTTGCGTATTAGGAGAAATAACCTCTATAAATTCTTCAGATAATTCTAAAGTAACAAGACATGTGAACAGCCATCTTCGAGTTCTAATAACAATAAATATGTTTAATAAATAGTGGAATATCTGTCACAACTTCCTTTGGGTATTAGGCTTCCATTTCATTTTTGGCATGACACAAAATCATAAGATGCTCCTCTATCTGCAAATAAAATAAATTCGGAAATGCTATAAAAAGTGTTCAAATTATTATGCTACATTTTACCGTCAAATGGAGAATCGAACATGAGTTTGGAAGTTTCAAGGGGTTTGAAAGTTTCAACAAATTGAAACCGATATTGTTCAAATTGTTTGACATTTAGTTTAATTTTTTGAACTGAAAATATTTTCTATTTTCTTCCCTATTTATGAATATACCTACTAGCCATGAATGTTAATAGAAAACTTTAAAATTGTAAACTTAATTTTCTTTGTAATTTACTATAAAACATTATTTAATAAAACACTGTTTTCTGAATTATTCATTTGTTGGACTATAGAGAAAATATACGAGGTGTGTAAATTAAGTAATGCGACTGGCAACGTTGCGCCCGATCTAGCAACACTGCGGAGACGGGACTTGGAAGGGCGGTAGGGTAACATGTAATGCACCTTCAGTACAAGTTTGATCTTGTTAGAGTCATTTGTTTGTTTTTTGTGACTGTTTTCGTAAACCGTTTTTTTTTAGTGCATTTTAAAAATGAGTGACATTAATTTTGAGCAACGGTGTGCTTATCAGGTTTTGCTTCGGATTTGGACACAGCGTAATGGATACTTTTGCACTCGCCTTTGCAAAACTTCAACACACCCACGGACACAGTGTTTTTTCAAGAGCCCAGGTTTTTCGGTGGTTTAAGGCATTCTCAGAAGGAAGAGAATAGATTGAAGATGAACCACGCAGCGGAAGGACTTCATCTTCAAGAACCGATGAAAATGTCGATAGAATTTAATCCCCGGGATTAAATCTTGAAGTTTAAAATTCACTGGAAGATCAAATTCTTTAAGTTTTAATGCGTTCATAGAGCGAGTAAACGAATTATGTGAGACTAGAGGTATTTCAAATAAACAGTTATTTAAGACAGCGTTTGAATTATTTGATGGGGAGGCATTAGTATATTACCGAGCTATTAAAAACAAAGTTAGCGATTGAGAATCATTATGTAACTTATTCAGAGAGGAGTTTTTTCGCGATGGTAACAGAAAAATATGGGAACAAATTAAAGCCAGAACACAGGGTAGCACTGAGACAATAGTTATATACGTAGCTGTCACATTTTAAGAACAACGTGGCATATTTACTGGTAATGAGACTTGAATGTTTGAGTACGACCCGGAAATCAAGGGCCAAAGCATGGAATTCACACTTCAAGCTCTTCAACACCCAAAAAAGCAAGAATGAGCAAGTCGAAGATCAAATGCAAGCTGATTTGCTTTTTATATATAGCGATAATCAGGGAATTGTCCACAAATAGTTTGTAAAATGGGTCATGCGTGTGAGACCAAACATCAAGAACAACTGGATATTGCATCGCGACAATGCGCCTTATCACACAGCCATTTCAGTAAACGAGTTTTTAGCCAGTAAAAACATTCCTCTGGCTCCTCAGCCTTCTTATTCGCCTGACTTGAGTCATTGTGACTTTTTTCTCTTTCCGAGACTAAAAAATCACCTCAAGGAACGTCAATTTTCTGACCATAGGAAACATTCAAACGGCAGTAACCGACCAGCTGAAGGCTCTTCCAGTGTATGAGTTCCAGCACTGTCATGAGGAATGTAAGAACCTTCTCCAGCGCTGTGTGGCTTCCCAAGGAAGTGATTTTGAAGGAGACAATACTAAATTGTAATTCTATCCGAATAAAAAAAATTAAAAAACCAGTCTCATCACTAAATCTACACACCTTGTAAGCAATTGAAATTCTATAAATTTATTTCTACATTAAAGAGATTTCACGCTACCACTGAATATCTCAACTACTGTGCAAGGTCCGTGTGTGATGAGCACGTGATTCTTAATAACCTCGCCGGTTTCTTGTAATGACTCATTTCATCATTTTTTGTCAGCCTGTAGTTTCTCTTGTATTATAGTGGACTTTTAGAGATACATATGTATGTATCAAAGTAACTCACCAAGACTTCATGCACCTACTTCCCCCAGCACTAAAAGTTATGGCCATAATCTGGGGATGGGTAAAAATAACGTGAGTGGCACATATTCACCTATATTCTGCTATTCACGATTGTAAATCAAAGTCGGAATAGGTATAACCTGTCAGTTGGGTATCACTGATGTCGACTGGTCTTGTCAAGTCAACGAAGGCAGATCGTATGTCTGTACGTATATAAAAATTGGGGTTATTTTAAACTATTTTAACGGTTTGAATTTGGCTTCACATCATATTTTCAGACGGATAGACGTTCTCGGCTCTGGCACCTGCTAAAAAATGTCACGGCCTTTGTTCTTTACGTTGAGCAACTTGGTGAAGCGCCTATCTGTCTTACATTTCTATTCCCTGTTGGCGTATTCGCTTTATTTGAGTGACAGTGGTAAGTAAAGCTGATTAGTTCTGACGTATTTCAACACGTATTTTAGGTTCTAGACATTTACAAAATCAAAAAAAATATCTGCTGAAGCTGTTAATCTTTCAGTTTTCGGGAATGAAAAAATAAAAAGATATACTCTATTTCCATTCTAAATTGAAAATAGGTAGAAAAAAAGCAAGGTTGTCAGATATATTTTCTAAAATTGCTAAGCTCACTATACAAGTATACTTCATACTTGAGTAAACTGTTAGTTCGTGACGTTCTTAGAAAGCTAGTTTGGAAATATTTAAAAAAAATACATAGATATAAATTTATTAGTTAGCATTAAAATAAAGCGTTTAAAATTGCTGGAAAAAATAATTATAAATTAAAACAACTTTATGTATGTTATTATACTTAAGAAAATTTTGAAGAGCCGGCAACGCGATGCCAGCAACACCGATGCCGGCAACCAGCAAATGCCGACCAGTATACTTACTATAGGATTGCTTTATATGTAATACATCCACATACTTATTCGGTCCACTGTGCCATAAACTTTTTTACGACGTCGTTAAAATGATTTACGACGACGTGTATTTCAGTTAGGTTTATTAACACAGACAATTTTTTGAGATTCTGGCTAAATGAGCATTATTTACAGCAAATTATATTGCAAATATTAAGAGTTTTGTATGCAGGTTAATTTTAATCTCCTATATTGATTTGAATGAAAAAAAAATATTTCACAATTTTCGAATTTATAAAAGATATATGCAGGCCCATGGAATCATAAAGTTGCACCGCTTTTTTTGTTCCCCAGGCGTATTTATCATTTTCAATTAAAATTAGAAGGACTATACCTCATATTAAATGCAATAACAAGTGTTAGATAGTCTAAATAATTTTCATAAACATATATCTAGGGTATCTACATACTTTTATTTATGTAAAATCCATATAATCCTTCAAGATAATCGATTGTTTTTTGTATTAAAGGGCGTTGAAAACTGCGTCCTCTGACCCTATCGTCACTTTTAAGAATCATTCCCATGGCTTGCTACGATTTTTTTATACCCCGGTCTATACATTTTCTTTTCTTGTAGTAGTACATAGTAGATAAAAAATAGTTTTTTGTCTACCACAGTTAGGTCAAAATTAGGTTTACTTAAGTGATTCCAGATATTAAATTGTTTTGACATAATCCCACAGCACATTTGACTGGTCTAGCGGATTTCAAATTCAATATGTTGCTCAACTTTGAGATAATGTTTGAAATACATGCTGTTTTTTGATGCAGTGAAGTAAATAGAGATGTTTATCACAGTGGATATTAAGTTATATACTATTAAAAACAAAACTGTAATTTTAAGTTGTTATTCTAATTTTTTGTTAATTTCATACAAATATTTAAAATACAAAATAAAACTTCAGTATTGTTCACACATTGAACGTGGCGTCATCTACCGAGGAGTAGAAATACAATTCAAGAATCCGTTAAGTCTGACTTACACAGCACACGAAGTACTCTTTTAAGAAATTTAAAATAAAAGCTCAGTTCTTACTAATTGTACATAATGTTCCTTGTTTCCGAAGTCAGATTGTGATTAGTCAGATTAATAGTTTTCGGATCATATTGATAGGTCAGAAATTGTAGTCCATCTCAGTTTTGTAGTAAATGGTACTAGTTAAAATCCTGTTAATCTTTCTTGTGTAAGTACAGAATAACTAGAGAACGTATTAAGATATGAACTTGAAATTTGGAATACTTATGTAAGATAATGAGGTCTCAAGCTGATTAGATTTTGAGCCCAAGTGGTTTATTGATTGAGGGATAAATTGGGGTAGTACACATTTTCCTGGTCCATAGGTAATTCTGGAACTATGCCAGTTACCCACTTCAAACTTGAGACCCATAACATAGTCTGCAAATATAAAGGTTTTAGGTTTTTAGCTTACTAGGGAGCGGAATGCGGTAATTATTAAAAATAGGTAAATGTTTTTAACATAAATTTTAATAAGTCCAGCGAAAAGAGCTCTATAAAAATCTACTACTCTTCTTGCCCCACCCCCCTTGTAATACGGAAGGGGGGGGGGTGGGAGTGGACAAGAATAAAATGTAAGGATAGTATCAGAAGTTTTTGTAATAAGAATAAGTGTAGTAATAAGCCTAAAATGTATTCATCTTTATTTGACTGACACTTTTTTGTAAACAGGAAGGAAGGGAACGGTTGTTTTTTGTATCTTAATTTGTATTAATAAAGATATTCATGTGATGTGTTGTTTTATAGTTTATTTTATGGTAGGAGAATTCAAAGTTACATTATTAAGTCTCTACTCGCATTATTACTTTTCATCCATATCCAAATACATAATATCGCACATTTCAGAATAGAACCTGATGTTTTTAGCGATTTAGTCTATTTAAAGGTTAAGGTAGTAATTACATTGACAGCGGGTTTTTTATGTACCTGTATGTACATATCTGCGTGAAATACGACAACTTAAAGATCTCCTTGATTGATAGTGGGCGTTTTTAAACGTGCAAATTAAACGTACATTGGAAATGTAGACATTTCATATATTTGCACGGCAAACTCAGAGTAAGGCTCATCAGTCTAATCACATCCGGGTTAACGTACGGGAATTTTCAGGCTAAATATTCGTCAATTACACAGCTCCACAAAAAAATAGAAAAATATACCTCCGAGGTCTGAGTAGGTGTACTATATGTTTTTGGATATGTACGAATCCGATGTCTATTTAACTCCATGTCATAAGGAATGTTCATAACCTCAAAAAAACTGCTTAATAATGAAATGTCTCGATAACTCTATCTCTATAACTCCATGAAAATTGAAAACCATAAAAAATAAAACCCCACACACGTTAATCCTTCAACATCTTTCCCCCCACAACGCCACAACCCCAGAACCTAATAACCCTATAACCCCGTAACCCAGAAAATGAGTAAAAACGGCACTTGTGAGTGTCTTAGCCCTGACGCTTCGTGTCTACGAGCTAGATGTAGTAATTGAGACCTAAAACTACATTTCTATCGATGCTACAACACCTTAACCCCATAACCTATTAATTCTATACCATAACCTAATAACCCAATAACCACATATCCCAAAAAATTTGTGATTACAGCCCTGTCTGAGGGCCGTATGTAGTACTTGAGATTTGACACCCCATTTTCTTCGATCCTACAGGTCCTTAATCCTATAATTTTACAACCCCACAGCTGCAAAATCTAAGGAGAATACTGCTCAAATTAACTTAAAATTTGCAACCACTCCTTTGATATATCACATAAACCGGGTTTTGGGTTATGTGGTTATTGGGTTATTAGGTTATGGTATAGGATTAATAGGTTATGGGGTTAAGGTGTTGTAGAATAGATAGAACTCTAGTTTTAGGTGTCAATTACTACATCTAGCTCGTAGACACGAAGCGTCAGGGCTAAGACACTCACAAGTGTCGTTTTTACTCATTTTCTGGGTTACGGGGTTATAGGGTTATTAGGTTATGGGGTTGTGGCGTTATGGGGGAAAGATGTTGAAGGATTAAGGTGTGTGGGGTTTTATTTTTTATGGTTTTCAATTTTCATGGAGTTATAGAGCTAGAGTTATCGAGACATTTCATTATTAAGCAGTTTTTTTGAGGTTATGAAAAATCCTTATGACATGGAGTTAAATAGACATCGAATTCGTCCCCAAAAACATATAGTACACCTACCCTTGAGGTATTTTTTCTTTTTTTTTTTGTGGAGCTGTGTTATTGAAGACTTATACACTAGGCTCAGAAATTAAGGGACAAAAAAATCCCAAATGTTTAGGTGAGTTTTAAAGAGCTGTAACTTGGGGAAAAATGGTAGAGAAAAGGAAAAAAAGGAATTTGATACTCCAAGTTTCTGGTTTTGGGGTTTTGTGTTTAAATTTTTTAGCGTCAGCAGTTGTTGACTAATCATAAGACCATCGAAAACAAAATTTCGAAATTTTTGCTTGTCTTTTAAAAGGTCACCACAATATTTTTGTTTTGAGAATTTCATCAAAAAGGACCTTTAGATAATTTAATTCTCTTTAATTTAACTTATTTTCGAGCCCTGTACGATGATTTTTCGCGAGTTATCGCCATTCAAAGCAAAAAAAGTAATTTTTGACTTTGGTAATCAATTACTCGGGAAATAATGAACGTACAGAAAATTCAAGTAGGATTTTGAAAACTGAAAAGAATCCTTTACAAGTTGCAGTGATTAGTTTTTGATAAAAAAAATTTTTTAGAAGGGAAATTGTTAACTGAAAAAGAGGTAAAAAATTGCATAATTTAGGATAATTGCATAACTTGGCATAACTTTGCAAATAATGGATAGACTAAGGATATTGACTGTAACTTTTTAACCTTAAAGTACCCCAAAGAAAGATTTTTTTTCATGTTTTACAGTAATTAACGTTTTTTGATAATGCAAATATAAAAAAAATCGATCCTTACATTAATTTTTAGCACAAACTGCAATTTAAATCATTCCGAGCACTATGAAAGAAAAATCGCAGCGCTTTGAACCTATCAGGGTTTCTTTGGGGTACTTTAAGATTGAAAAGTTGCAGTCAATATCCTTAGTATATCCATTATTTGCAAAGTTATGCCAAGTTATGCAAATATCCCTAATTATGAAATTTTTTTACCTCTTTTTTCAATCAAAAATTTCGTTTCGAAATTTTTAGTTTAGAAAAAACGCGTCAATACAACTTGTAAAGGATACTTCTCAGTTTTCAGTACCCTACTTGAATTTTCTGTACGTTTATTATTTCCCGAGTAGTTGATTATCAAAGTCAACAATGACTTTTTTTGCTTTGAACGACGATAACTCAGCGAACAATCATCGTACAGAGCTCACCAGGTCAAATTAAAGAGAATATAATTATCTAAAAAACATTCACATTTATTGAACTTTTCAAAAAAAATGCATTTAATTCCGTGAATCTTTTAAAATATAAGCAAAAAATTTCGAATTTTTTTTTCGTTGGTTTTCTTATGATTACTCAAAAACTGCTGACTCTAAAAAATGTTAAACACAAGATCCAAAAACTAGAGACTTGGAGCTTCAATTTCCTTTTTTTTTTTTTTCCCTACGACCATTTTTGGAACGAATGCTAACTTCTTCGTGCCACCTAACTTCCATGAAGATCTATGCCTTAGTGAGCACTGTTCTTTTATACATGAAAGAAGTAAAATTGGTAATTTCATTATGGCTGGTTTTTGGAAAAACCGAGACAGATCAATTTTAATATTCTCTTCCTTATATTTTGCATATGCGAGTACTTCAGGACCACAAAATCGATGTTCTTGGGGGGCTTTTGGCAGAGGCCCTCCAAGAGGTCGAAAGGTGGTGTCTGGACAGAGGGTTAAGAGTTAACCCCGAAAAGGCTGACCTGGTTACTTTCATCAGGAAGCGTAATTTGGGGCCTCTGCCAGAGATTACTCTGGCGGGAAAGGTCATCCCATACAAAAGCTCATCTAAGTACCTTGGAGTCACAATAGACTCCAAGTTGAACTAGAACGAGCATATAGCAAATCGTACCAAGAAGGCTATGCCATATGGGCGTGTAGAAGAGCCTTCGAGTGTACGTGGGGAACTAAGGCCGCGAATCCTTCACTGGATGTACACGGCCATAGTTCGCCCCGTTATTACCTATGGTGCCTTCGTTTGATGGCCAGGAACAAGAACGGATAAGGCTAGAAAGCAACTTGATAAAGTTCAAAGGCATCACTAGTGCAATGAGGACAGCCCTAAGTAGGGCCATAGAGGTCCTCACGAGGCTGCCTCCTTTGCACTTGGTGATTGAACATGAGGCCATGAGGTCGGCTTACAGACTGACCGGACTTGGCCATTGGATAGGCGAGGAACAAACCACTGGCCACGTCACAATATGGAACAAGGCTACCAATAACTGTCCAGTACTCCTCAGTCATGTTACAGTACAGTGTGAAGCCCACTCATTTGTCCCAGTCCAAAACTAGGGATCGATATCCCTAGTAGGGATGACTGGGATAATATGAATAATACTATATGCCAAAATGGAATCATCTGGTTTACAGACGGCTCCAAAATTGGCGATAAGGCCGGAGCGGGAGTATATGGCAAAAACCACGAGGACAAAATTATCTTTTGCCCTCGGGTCATATGCTAACGTTTTCCAGGCGGAAATATATGATATCCTAGCATGCGGGATGGAAATCCTAAAAACGGCTCCAAAAAGGAGAACGATTCAAATATGCACGGACAGTCAAGCGGCCTTGATGGCTATTGAATCCAGCAAGGGCAAATCGCGACTCGTCCTTGACTGTAAAAGGATTCTAAATGATCTGGCCAGTTGCAATAGAGTTATACTCACATGGGTACCGAGACACTCAGGTGTCCCGGGAAATGAGAAGGCCGACAGACTGGCCAGAGTAGGATCAATAGGGTACCCCATAGGACCTGAACCTATATTAGGGGTCCCCTATTCAATGGGGGTTTCAACCATGAAAGAGCTCCTAAATAAGGAGTTCGAAAAGTCATGGCAAGAAGC
Organism: Aromia moschata; assembly: GCA_029963805.1. Classification (NCBI taxonomy): domain Eukaryota; kingdom Metazoa; phylum Arthropoda; class Insecta; order Coleoptera; family Cerambycidae; genus Aromia; species Aromia moschata. The sequence continues at coordinate 240,335 of JAPWTK010000578.1, forward strand.
CCCGGGTATGAGGCAGGCGAAGACCCATATCATTGGGTCTTCGTTCAAATTAACCCAAAGTCTCCTAGGTATGAACCGAAGAGACATTAGAACGGTGACAGGACTCCTTACAGGCCACTGTCACTTAAAAGGCACCTCCACATGATAAGGGTCATAGATGATCCTGAATGTGGATGGTGCATGGAGGATGAGGAGACTGAATCTCACATCCTCACAGAATGCCCTGCAATTGCAAGGGTCAGAGAACGGCACTTTGGGAGCTGTGTTCTGAACCCAGAGGATGTTAAGAGTATTCACCCCCGGAAAAAATGCGGCTTTGCGAGAGAGGTCGGCATACCTGGATGAATACTCATGGAAAAGTCAGGCGGCCTAAGTGCATGGGTTTTCCCGCCCACTTTTCTCTTTCATTCATTCATTCATGCGAGTACTTTCAAAGTTTTTCCAGGTTTTGTTTTCAAGTCATGACGTCTTCGACAAGTTTTTTAGTCCTACTTTTCAAGCAGGAAACAAACAATATTTTTTTTTTGCCGAGAATAATCAACTCACATTTGTTGTACCTATCGAAAATGAACAGTTATTTATTTTCATAAATATTTAGTAAAATTCAAGAAATACAATTTTAATGCGTAATAGGATAACAAAAGTAAGTGAAATGTTGACCATGATTAACTATTAACTGCATTTCTGAAATTTAGCAAAGTAACAAATAACTCATTAATACTGACTATTAAATACGTTATATTCCTGACTTCTGCCTTTTACTGAGACTGATTTTTTGAAAACTAAATTCTTTTAGGTTAAAGCCAACTTGCACATGATTTGTATTACACTCGTACAATGACTTTCAAATGTTGCAAAATTATTCTCATTTTCAAAATTCAAATTCAGTTTATACAAATTTTAATATTTAATTGTATGATATACGGAATTTTTCTTGGTGAAATGATGATTGCTAAAAATGTTCTTTTATGGATTATTATAATCTAAAAATATTATCAAAGTAGTCACTATAATTTAAAAAATAAACTACAGGTCCTGGAGGGGGTAAATTGGAATACCCCGGCGGTAGAAACATTAATCTGGAGCTTCTAAACATTGATCTCTAAGAGACGTTGAACAAATTGCACGGTCTCTCACGGAGAAGAATAAAACTCATTTTTAATCTTCTCCTGAAGATGCCAACTTGGTCTGGCGAAACATGTGTTCGAGAAAAGTGTAAAGTTCGGTCGTTTCGTGGAAAAACGCCATTTTTTTTAGGACGACATCCATTTATTCCGGAAATATATCACCTTACTTATTTTAAATGTAACACCCTGTACATTATTGTATTTTAGATTCTACGAGGGGTTTCAGACATTTTATGTTCATAGTCCTATATATCCAATTTTTGAGATACTTTATCTAAATTCGATTGTTTTTTTTTCTGATTTGCTGTTGCTGATTTTTTTCACGGAATGAATGTGATTGGTCTAAATCATTTCAAAAAAAGAGATGGCGCGAATTACGGCTATAGATTTATGTTTATGCGATGCTGCAGAAAAGAAAAACTTATTTTAACTTTTCAGGGGATTTTATATTTCTATCTTTGTATGGAAATATTATTTTTATGTTAACTGTATTTTGAAGTAATCAATATAGTTATTTAGTAAAGTCGTCAAATAGAATCAATATAGTTTGCGGTCATAGGTAGAACGGCTATTTAGATATTATTTTGTGGTATTTTATTCTTTCTTTAATTTAAGTAATAGATAATATAGACGAATACATATTCAACCAAAAAAAGTGTCGGGGTAAAAACACGATAACAAACAAGTAATCAGGGGCGTAATGACTGTTCTTTAATATCTACTGACTCGTTGTCTTTATATTAGAAGGATCAAAGTATTGAAGTCTCAAGTTTTTTTCATTTCTGTCAACGTGACAATGCACTGTACGACGTCACGACTTTAGTCTCTCAGCGCTCTTAAATATACATAATTGATATTGATAAGTAGAGCCCGTAGGTTAATAATGAACTGGAATATTGTTATAAAGAGCCAATAAAAAAAGCCATCAAATGATGAACGAGAGAAATACAAATAGCGGTTACGTTGAAGCTCGAACTTCTTTGTCAAACTTTTGCCAAACTTGTCAAACTTTTGTTGCAAATTGTGAAAGTCATTTACATTCACAATTTCAAAATAAATAATGGCTCTCACATAATGTAACAGTCTTGAAAATTAAAGACGATTATAAATTTAAGATCAAGAATAGGAATATATATTTTTTTTTGTTCGGACAACTTTGATGACGTATTTTTTTAGTAATAGTTAACCTGCATTGATCGATCCATCATTCGTGTACATGAAACATCGAATAAGTTGTAAAAATGTCGGGACAGCGTCCGTCAGATGTTACGGTGGAGCGTTGGATAAACAATTTTGCGGAACTGACCTTTAACCTTTAGACTGTAGGCTGGCTCATATATGGGACAATAATAAAATAATAGTTTTAGTGATGAATACAGATATTATAGTGAATTTTTCCCATTTAATAGACTCTCTGATCTCTAAAGGATACAACTGAAATTCTTTCTAGTCGATCGAGGTACCCAAACTACCCCTAGCGAAGGGGGTGAAATATTTAAAAACTCGTTATTGAACTTTTTTTTCTTTCGAATTTATGGTCAGAGCTTCTAGGCTATTAGCGCCTCGTTATTGAACTTGTATTCGTTATTGAACTTTTTACTGAATTTTTTTAGTAAGTAAAATCTGTAAGTAAAAAATGTATCCTAAAATTTTCCGCAATTGATTGAGATGCCGAAACCACCCCTAGCGAAAGGGGTGATATTTTCAAAATTCTTTATTGAACGGTTATTGACTTTGTATCGGTTATTTCAAATTAAATTTTTTTACATAGAATAATTATTAGTTTTTTACTTGAATTACTGTATTTAGAATAAATAATATTTTTTTTAGGGATACTTGAATATAATGTGTTAGATTGAATTCGAATGTAAAACATTGAATTTATACCTATAACTATATAAATATATAAGTATAAAAATATATACGTATGAAAATATATACATACGTATAAAAATATGTAAGTCGAGGGATGAAGAAAAAAATATTATTTCAGTGTAACTGATCGCTTATTTCACGTTTTTGATTTGATATTCATCCTGTTACCTATATCCTGAATAAAATTCTTGAATATTTTTTTACGTTTCCGGGGGTGCTGCTGAAAAATTTCACTCAAAACAAAACAAAATTTGTTTTTTCGGATAGGTCGATTATTCATTCCCACCGTCGGCGTCGATTTATCAAATATTTTTGAAAACGTCATTCTCAAATTGTCAGTAAATCGTGTAAAAAATCTTGTAAAAAATCAATACCCGACCTATTAATGAATTTTTGAAATATCATCCCCTCGCTAGGGGCGGTTTGGATGCTTGTGGTTTTATTGGTGACTAAATATATTTTAGTGTTTTTGGTAGCTTATTACATTATAATATCAAGCACATTCGGTTAAAAATAAATATATAGTAATTTACACATTCTGAAAATTTTTAACATTGGCCCGACCGTTGCCAGCCGGCCTGGCTCATATATGAGCCACCCGTGACCTCGGCAACTACTCTAGATGTATTAGATATTTAAATATATATATATATATATATATATATATATATATATATATATATATATATATGTATGTATAAACTTTGCCCCTCAAAAATATCCATTTATAAGGGAAAAATGCCGGCAGTCTAAAGGTTAATGGTCGTGAACTATGTTGTACCGTGTGTAACAGTGTACTGACGTGGCACGTCCACTCCCGATCATATATTGTGTATTTGCCCACCACCAATGGTTGAAGAATACATTTGAAAGTTACATTTGTCCTTGAAAATGTATGCTATACATAAAGTATCATATAGTTCAAGAGATTTTTTTTAAATCATTATTTAACTATTTTTTATTCGATTAAAAAATAAACATTTAAAAATCAATTGCCCATCTTTAGATCAGTGTATCTCTAAGGAAAATAACGATACAAATAATTTGAAAACACGGTTTTGTAGCTTTTTTCAAGACTTTTCAAATGCACTTTTTATTTTTTTTTAAACTATTGAAATTCAAAGTTTTATCGCGTTTTATAAAAAATTAGACATTTCGAAATATTGGTGAATATTTCGAAATCTTCACAGTATGGAAAAAAATATTTACAAAAAATGTTGTCTTTTGTCAGCAGAATATACTGTAATTTTTTCAAGTTTTCTCAGTAAATTTTGATTTTTCTTAGTTTTTTCTGATTTTATGAATGTAAATTAAAAATGTATTCATTTAAACATATGAACTTTTATTAACAAATTAATTAACAATTTTTATAGAAATTAGTAAATTATTCGTAACAATAGTAACATAATAAATTAAGTAACAAGAATGTCCATTTCATGATTTTGTGATTAGCGTGTGTACAATATTCCTTAAGGGTTTTGTTTACAAACATTAAGACGAATTTTGCTTACCAAGTACTTTGTAATCGGAATTATAAAATCAGTCATTGAACTTGAATTCACAAATTAGAGATCATTGCAGAAACTAAAAATTTAACTATAGAAGAATGGGCAGAAATAATTGGACTCCTGAAAAAGATTGAAAAAATTACAGTATATTCTGCTGATAAAATGCAATATTTTTCGTAAATAAAATTTGTTTCCATACTGTAAAGATTTCGAAATATTCACCAATATTTCGAAATGTCTACTTTTTCATAAAACACGCGATTAAACTTTGAATTTCAATGGTTAAAAAAACGTTAAAAGTGCATTTGAAAAGTCTTGAAAAAGCTACAAAACCATGTTTTCAAATTATTTTTATCATTATTTTACCTCAGAGATACACTGATCTAAAGATGGGCAATTAATTTTTAAATTTTTACCATTCTTTAATCGAATAAAAAATAGTTAAACAATGATTAAAAAAAACTCTAACGCTATTTTAAAGAGCTTGAAAAAAAGCTTTAATTTCATATATGTATGATACTTTGTATAGAATATGTCCTTGAAAATGTATAGCATACATTTTCAAGAACAAAAATGTAACTTTCAAATGTATTCGTCAACCATTGGGGGTGGGCAAATACATATGATCGGGAGTGTATAAACAGATGTTTTTTAGCGTATTGGTGCAGACAAACACAAATCTTATATAAGTGGTGTGTGAGTGCGGGAGACAGAAAATTTAACAAAAACAAAGACAATTTAACTTGTATTTTGTCAAAATGACGGTGTCGTGTAATATTCCGTTAACTAAATTAGATTATCCCGAGTTCAGTTCAAGTTGTCTGGAACGATGTAAGTGGAAAGTACGCGAAGTTAATTTACCTGCAGAAACAACTGAAGGGTATAGGAATAAAACAGGGAATGTCACAAATGCCTACTTCTGAGAAAAGTTACTTTTTCTATTTTATTCTTTTATTTTAGTAAATCGGACGTGTATAAAAAAAAAAATTGTATTAGAATGTATGCTTATTGTCTCAAAACATTTTAATCGCTTACACAAGCAGGGTGTACCTTCTTCATGACATGCCAATCTAAGCGTTTTCATGCCCTCTTGTGTTCTACCAGTCTTCTTTCTTTTCTTTGTACTTTTCTCAATTTTACTATTTACACTTGCCATATTAGTATTACTTCACATTCACAATAGCTAAACTTGTAAAGTAGTTTCGTCCTAATAAATAATCAATCCAGACTAATGCAATAATTGTTTACTAGAAATACGTCAACATACCAGTAATATTTTGGACCCTCCTTATTTTATGCCTGTTACGCATGGAAATTCCTACTTTTATGGCTGTGGGCCGTATCTATTATTGTAAAAAAGTTAAGCACTTTGAAACCTGGATATTTGACAGGTAGAAAGATTAGAAACAAACCTACAAATAGGACCACTTATCGCAAAATCGTCCCAAATGGACTCTCCCTGTTTTATTCCTGTACCCTTCAACTGTTTATCCTGGAGCCGCTTCTGGTAAACCACGGATCTATTATTGTTATATTATTAACCTCCGAGCTCTACTGATAACTGATAACGTCCCCATATCCACTACTTCCTTTGTTACACTTTTTTTGCATACGCGTCTTTTTTAGGCATAACTTTTTTTTGGCCGAGTAACTATCACCTGTTCGTTCCCGTCGTTAATGATATAACCAGTTCAAATTCGGGCCCGTTCGCCGTCTCTCTCACTTCATTTCTTTCTCGGCTCTTACTTGCTTTCTCCGTTCGCGATTGTGGAGCGTTATCGAGGCTGGTGTCCACTTTGTTTACAATTTTCAGTTGGTGCGGTGCCGCGGCCACTTTTATTATTCAAATAAGAACGGTAGCGGTTCCGGATACGTGCGATTCGGAGGGTGAACGGTCGTTTTTGCCGGGGGTTTCACGTGCGCGGGGTTGCGGTGGGTGCCGTGGGGCATACTCGAACGACGTAATGGGACGATAAAAAAATACATGGAAAAACTGTTAGTTTTATAGTGTTCGTTCTAAAATTGTGTATGATATTTTCGTTGTGGAATACGCGCTTTCAAAGGTGAGTGACTTTTGAAGTTGTGTTTAGGCGGCCTTATGAATGAATATACAGGGCGTCTCAATTGGCTCAGGAGTACCAATTTTTTTAATTGGTTCATCAAAGGCAACTGCAAACAAGTGGAATCAACTTTGCGACTGGATTGCATTGGTAACTTTTAAAGCTGAAGAAGTACACGGTTAAATTTAAAGTTCGGTAATTAGAAAAAATTATGCATTTCATGGCAGTTGTATTTCCAGATTTTCTAAATTTTTATAGTTCTGAAAAAAACTGAAAACCGGCACATGTTTTTACAATGAATAACTTATTTCAAAATGTGAATTGGAATGAATGATAAGTTCTTTATTAGAATTCGTGTCACTAAACTTCCATGGAATTGGTTTTTCAAAATCAACTGCAAACAATTGGAATCAACTTTTTCGACTGGATTGCACGGGTAACTTTTAAAGCTGAAGAAGTACAAGGTTACATTTAAAATGAATTGAACAATTTATGCATCTCATGGAAGTTGTATTTCCAGATTTTCTAAATTTTTATAGTTCTGAAAAAATTGAAAACCGGCACTTGTTTTGTGCCGGTATCAGATTTTCCGAATAACTCGCAAACAGTGTCTAGAAAGAAAATTTTCAAACAAGGCAGGCTGTTCAACCAAACTTGGTTAGTAAGCGAATGAAATATAGATAGTAGTTGATACGCGGATTCGGAATCTAAAATCATCTTTTAGATGCCTCAAATGCTTTTCGATATAATCGACTTTTCCTAAGTTTCTGTACGCATTGTTTACTTATATTATTTCAGTATGGGAAGCTCAACTTTTGTTTTTATTACAGGTTCCTATATATTTTTTAAGATAACGATTTAGTCTATTCTGAAACTACTGAAAATCTTGCAAATCTGACAGTAAATGCACAATATTTTTCTAATGTTACAACTAACTTCGGATCTTAAATAGTTTAGAAGTTACCAATGCAATCACATCGAAAAATACACCCTGTGTAAATTACACTCCTTTTGAGGGTTACAGAAATTTTACAGAATCTTAAGTTTAAACATAAACTTTTAATTCTAAATATGCCCTGTAGTTTTTTTTTTAATAAGCCCTAAAAATACTGGAAAACTGGTAAGTTTTCTAAGTCTCATATATATTTTTCACAGCTGCAGTTTTTCAACTTAAAGAACTGTTTATTCATATACAAACTTATAAATAGTAATCCAACGAGACCAATGAGTTGTGCAATGCTTTTTTTGCATAAAATGTTAATCAAAAAGTTGTTTTTCAATTTTCTTTTTTTTAAGATTATATAGAGGGGGTAATTATTCCAAATGTACTTAAATAAAATAGTTTTTGATAGCAAGTGACTTGCCACGACACTTATATCTAATAGAAATTAGTATTAACTATATCCGTATATTTTCAAAGGTATAAATAAATAATTTCAGTTTAATAATAAAATTATTTCAGTTTTTTAATTAACGTGTTATTTTAAGATCTTAATTAAAATGATTCTATACCTATGGAAAAACATATTGTTTTCAGGTATTTATAACTTTCGGAACAATTTGCATGAATATTTATCTGTGTGCGAGTTAAAGGAACACCCAGTACATTATATTTACAATTCATTGAGTATTATGTATACAAATCGTTATACAAAACCCAAGGGCTAGACAGCTAGACCGTCGAGGGTACACTTCATTCAAAATAAAAACCGATACACGTAATATGTAACACGTAACAAAAGAAACGAAAAAGAAGAAATCATTTTAAAAGTGTATTTTTATATAAGTTATATAAGGACAAAAAAGCAGGAAAAATTGGTATAGTAAATGTTAGTAAATATGTTTTTTAATGGGAGGAAAAATTGGTTGAAAAAGATACATGGAAGTTAAATAAAAAATATGTAAAAAAAATTAAAGGTTTTCTTACAAACACCATTCGGTTACGAATAGTGCACTATTGTACGTTTTGTACATAAATATCAATTATTATACATGTTACGAATAGCATTTGTATTCAATTAATTGATTTTAAAAGTTCATTGTTTTTTGCTTTTTGTGAAATAGCAATAAGCAAATAAACATTCAATTTAAGGCTACTGCTACACACTAAAACAAAATATTGAACTGTAGTTTTAATTCATATTTTAATTTTATATTTAAATTACCTTTCTAACAGTTGTTAAGGGTAGCAATGGACCATTATTGTCTCGTTCTTTTTCAAAACAGCCTATGCTAAGATGCTACTAACTCTTGGCAGCAGCTGTTTAACTGTTTTGACATTTCGCAAACGGAAGTCTAACAACTATAATATATTGATTGTCTTGAAAAGACCAGTTTTTCAATGCAAGATTAAAGTTTGAAGCTAAAAGAAGACGCAAACCACTATTAAAGCCAGTGGCCACTATATTGTAAGGTTCAGATAATTTCAAACAGTCAACAAATGTTAAGTAATATTTACAACACGGCAACTTCGGATATGCTGCCAATTGCATAACAACGAATATCATGCGTTAAATTTAAAATTCAATAAGACATTCCACTATAGTTTTTATTTCAATATAATTGAGTGGTGGTATCATTGCACACATTTTTTAATAGCGTCATCGGTGACATGCATCGGATTTTATTTTGTACAGGGTTATTCATTATTAATAACCCACCCCTTTATCATCGTTATTATTGCCTATAGAAAAAGAGTTTTAAATAAAAGTTATGTAGTTATGACTGAATTTTGTTAAAATCATCTCATCAAATCAAGTCATCAGAATTATTTTTCAAAAATATACCATGTGTTACCATATTATACCAGAATGTAGGTAACCTATCAAAAATTTGTAAACATTAATAAACACTATTCAACAAAACAAAAACAGGTTCTTTAAATCTAATGAATATTTTTGTGTGAAAAAATTTTTCTTCATATTAAACATTTTTTTTATAACAAGTAATTACTTTTCGCACTAAAATAACGTTAAATTATTTTTTTTGAAATACCATTATTTGCTTTACTATTATATTGTATTTACTTTAGTATTATCTGTCAAACTAATATTAATATTAGTACTTATTTATTTATTTATTTATTCAAATATATATTCAAAGAAACTCTTTTTCTCTGTGTACCGAAATAACGGATACAAATTGTCTCTAGTTTAAAAAATATGTAATATATAGAAAACGTCACAGTGTTTTTAAATAAAACGTGTAAAGTTTAGTTAAAAAATGTCCGGGTTCAATATGAAAGGCATCCGACAAAAAATAAACGTCTGAATTGTCTTGAAATATGTAGGTATGTGTTACAGGTTAACTTGACTTCGGTTCGGAACAGGTTTTTCCTTGGTGATGGCAAATCGATCACATTATTAATATATACGAATCTTTGTTTTTTTAAACATCGCAAATAAGGCGAATTTGAATGGTGGTATAACATTCATTCACAACTGTAAATTAATATCGGATTAATATTGCATATTTTATTATGCAGTCCCGCGAATTTGTTTGATTTACATAGTCAATGTATCAACACAGAATACCTGTTTTGATACATTGACTTAATCGCAAGAAAATTACTAACATTCATATGTTTGTGAGTAAAAATATTTATATAGTCATAAATGATGCTAATACACTCCTATTTGCGTAAAATTCCTTCTAAAGAAGATAGTAGGTATAGCAAAATACTGAAAAACAGAAAAATGTTTTCTCTGAAATACTTCTAAAAATAATATTAAAAAAAACAGTTATTGGTTTACCTTTACGTAGCACATGTATTAGACTTTCCACATTTTTTTAGTAAATACCGGTTCGAAAAAAAAGTCGAAATTAAGGAAGACTTTTTGGAAGATATATCATTTGTTATATATTAAAGGAGTGTGCCAAAGTGCTTGTATACGTATATTTTGCAGATTTTTAAAATTGTTGAAGCAGTTCAAAGAGATAGTTGTATTTTTCCAGTGGCCAAAAGAGTTTGATGTGTCAGTTATAATTTCCATTCATAATTAACCATTTTTTGAGATATTTGGAATATCAAAAACCACGTAAAAATTAAATGTTTTGGACATCCTCAGATACATAATTTTTATTCCATTTTAAATAAAAAAAATTACTGCGAAAAACCCATTCACAACACCTTATACTAAATAAAGAAATTAATCATACTAATTTGCCTTCAAATTTTCAAAAAAATGGTACGCTATACTTAGAGTTATTATTTCTAGTTTTTAATCAAAAGACAGTAAAAAAGAGTTTAGAGATAAATCGTCTACAATTATTTTAACAGTATTATTCTTTAAGTATTTCGAAGGAATTATTTTTTGTTTGTTTTTTTTTTCAATATTCTATACACTTATACATACAGTACATCTCCCTTAGAAGGATCTCCCTTATATTAATTTGCCAAATTAGCGTGTACCACATAAATATTAGTAACTATTAAACATTTTAAGTTTTTTATATCCACTTATACACTATAATAAGTCCTGATTAATATTTGGGTTGAGGGTGGGGCGAGGACAGCTGGAAGTAACTTTGCAAAATATAAACCAGTTTTAATACCTATTAGGCTTAAGATTCATAATACGAGTATACCCGCTATATAAAATTGTTTACTGCCCTAGTTATACATGAGAGAGGTGAACAAAATATACTAATAAAATGAAACTGTATCAAACTTACATCTTAATGTACTGTTATTTTAAACTTATACATAACTTGTGGTAAAAGTTTGCGAAATAAACCAATCCAACACTACGCTTAAAAATTACATGCATATGTACATAATTTGATTAGTTCGTTAATATCTTGTTACATACAAAGAAAATAAAAAAGATAGATGAAAACGAATACAACTTCTTTTATATCTAAAGTTGTTATTAAAAGAAAACATTACAGGGTTAGTTTTATTTGACAAGTTAATGTGAGTTTATTATTGAAATTAGAAAATAGTTCTCCAGACAAAGGTTATAGAGTTTTGCATACATTTTTATAGCACGATATGAGAAAAAAACAATTGAACATCAGAAATTATAAAACTAAACCAGTTGTTTTTTTTTTTTTAATAGAACACCTTATATATTATTGCAAATTCTGATTAACCGAATTTTTCCCTTTTCAAAAATATATAACATGTTTGTGTTTGCTTTGGCAGGTCACGACATATTTCACTTAAAAATCAATAAAAAAAACATTAAACTTTTCACAATTTGACAAGTTATTACGAGTTTATTATTGAAATTATAAAAAAAGTTCTTCAGATAAAATATATAGAGTTTTACATACATTTTTATAACACGATATGAGAAAAAACAACAATTGAACATCAGAAACCATAAAACTGAACCACAGTTCTTTTTTTTTAATGGAACACCCTATATATTATTGCATATTCTGTTTTCCAGATTTTTTGCCTATTTAGAAATATAGAATATGTCTATGTTTGCTTCAGAAGGTCTTGACGTATTTTATTTAGAAAGTGATTAGCGACAACGAATCGCAGCTATACCATTGACGACTGGACCAGAAAAAGAAGAACGAACAATAAAAAAGAACAACTGTCATTTAAATAGTATTGAGCTATATTTCAATAATTTATATTTATTACTAATTGTTTAAACAAGAATAATGTTTAGCGAATAGGAAAAATTTGAATTTACTGATTTATTTTTAAAAAATATGTCGCGTCCTAGTGAAGCTAATATAAACATGTTATATATTTTCAAAAAAAGGGAAAAATTCGGGGAATTAGAATTTGCAAAAATATACAGGGTGTTCCATTAAAAAAAACACTACCTTGATTCACTTTTATGATTTACGATGCTCAATTGTTTTTTCTCTCTACACCGTCTTTAAAGTTGTATGCAAAATTCTGTAACTTTTGTCTGAAGAACTATTTTATAATTTCAATAATAAACTCGCAATAACTTATAAAAACTAACCCTGTACATATGTGTAGGGTTGGCCGATCGTGCCGCAATTCAGCGGCGCGCAGGGGCCAGGTCATTGACTTGTCATTTCACAGTCATTTCTCCCGATCGTCTGGCACACTCTAGTATTATTATTACAGGTGTTTATGCTGGGTTATATTAATAATATGTCACACGTGCAAAAGCCTATAAAACTACCATTTGCTGACAAAGTGAATAAATCACCGGTGATTTCGAAGATTTATTTTATGATGGCGTGACCGTAATGTGTAGAGTCTGTAAGGAATTCCTGGTGTGAGTAGGGACAAACGCGATTGTAGCCGTCACATAAGCAGTGTGAAACATAAAAATAAAAAAGAGGCTATGCCCTTGAAAACTCAGTTTATGTTAGCAATGCCATAATTACCCTTGAATGTACTCGATACATAACTATTTCGTAAGTTCTGGAAGAAATACGTTACAGAGATGCCGTTACCAGGTCGCACAACTTTACGTAACTATCTACAAAATGTACGCAGTGACTTAGTAAGGTAGATAAGAAGCGCATTAAAAAATATACGGCTGTGGTTATGGATTGACGAGACAACTATACAGCGCGCGCCTAAAGTATGGAATACATTCAGTAAATGTGAAACAAAAAATTTTTGGAAAAAATCCTCGAACAGGCTGATTTTGTTATGATAATAAAAACACACATTTCTGAGGAAACATCTATTACGTCAGATGTTATTTGTTTTTGAGTAATGACGTCATCAACTTATTTTTAAAAGGGCAACCCCCATTTATTTAATTTAATTTGAGAGACCCTTTCATTGTCGATTTAAGGGTATAAAAACTAATAACAAAGTTGCCACCTTACATAACAAAATTTTTGAGTAAATGACAATTGAATGTTACAAAATGAAAAAATATATTTATCACAATAAATAAACGAAAATTTCTGAAAAAACTGAACACAAATAAAACATAGCAAACGTTGTTAAGCAAAAAATTATCAGATTAAGTTTTTTGACGTATCCATGGTTTTTACTGTCAGTTAATTAGATGATTTGTCATTAAATTGTGCGAAAAGTTATAATGTAACGTGTTAGTATTTATAAAAAAATTCTATTTTAATATGGCACATTTAACTGTGACACAAAGAATTGGAAATTTTGATTTTCATCGGATATGGAAATTCAGCAGGAGGTAGGCAATTTATGTAATGCAAAATATCCAGATAATCCTGTCACCCAATCCACAGTTAATTAGATTGAGTCCAAATTTAGAGAAACTGGTGATGTTAAATATCTACCAAAATCAGGACGTCCAAAAATTACCCAAGATAAAAAGATTGACATTGTATTAAGTATGGAAGAGAACCCTCAGAGTACCTCTACACTAGTTTCCTACTGCAATTCTGTGAAACTATGATGAATCTTTGTCAAACAAATCCAAATTTACACCAGCAAATACTTTTTCCGATGAAGCCACGTTTTGTCTAAACGGCACAGTGAACCGTCAAAATTGCAGGTATTGGAGTCGGACATCATTGGATCATCGAAGCACATCCTCAACATCTGCAGAAATTAAATGTGTGGGCCGGAATAGTCGCAAACAGAATAATAGGGCCTTTTTTCTTCGAAGAAACTCACAGGAGAAAGATATCTGGAGTTCTTACAAAATGATCTAGTTCCATTGCTTGCAGTAATTCTTCCAAAAGAGAATGATCCTGACATTCCAGAACACACTCTGGTTTCATCAAGACGGAGCACCCCCGAATTATGCGCGCTCAGTTCGTGAATATTTAGACGTCATCCCTCAGAGGTGGATTGGAAGACGAGGACCGATAGAATGGCCCGCGAGATCCCCAGATCGTACACCACTTGGATTATTTTTATGGGGTTATTTGAAATCAAAAGTTTACTACAGAAGACCACACAATTGAGCCGAACTACGAGATCGTATTAAAAATGAAATGGGATCCATTACCCCGGAAGTCATTCAGAATGTACAAGAAGAATTTGTACACAGGCCTGCATATTTCCAAGAAGTTGACGGACGGCATTTCAAACACTTAATTTAAAATTTTATTTGCTTATTAAAGAAATTTTCGATTATTTATTGTGAAAAATATAATTTTCATTTTGTAACAATCAATTGTCATTTACTCAAAAAATTTTGTTATGTAAGGTGGCAACATTTATATACCGTTAAATCGACAAGGAATGTGTTCTCAAATTAAATTTAAAAAATGGAGGGTTTCCATTTGAAAAATAAGTTGATGAGGACATTACTCAAAAACAAATTACATTTGAAAATAGACGTTCCCTCAAAAATGTGTGTTTTTATTAAACAAAATCGACCTGTTCGGGGAATTTTTCCAAAAAATTTTTGTTTCACATTTACTGTATTTATTCCATACTTTAGGCGCGCACTGTAGAAACTTATTTGACGCTACAAAGTTTTCACGAATCTTCTCCAATTCGTGATAGTACTGCTAACCAAACTACGTCGTCAAGCTAATTAAGAGGTTGAATTTTACATACATATATGGTTATAAAGTGTGAATTTATTGCTTTTGTTACTACGAGTATATTTAATATTAGTTCGGCCAACTTTACTTACATACATATGTGTTTGGAGTTGATGTATTATTGCAGAATTTAGTATACAATTATAAATAAAACTGTTAGTGACATTCACAATTAGTTATTTGCGGAATAATGTTATAATACATAAAAAAACGATTTCCTTATTCTGTTAAAATTTGCATAATGACTAATTATTACTCTTAAATTAATATATATTTAAGGTGATGGGTTATGGTTATTAAAAAGAAAGTATATACTGCGAATGACTAACAAAATTTTAAATCCGTACCTAACTGATTAGATTTTACGAAGAAGGTTTAGTGGATTGCTTTTTACTTTATCGGAACTGATATTAGAAACATAACCGTTTTATTCTAATTATTTGTGACCACAGTGCAGACAAGAAATTTTGAGGGAACCACAAAAAATATTTATTTATGTATTTGTTTATGGTTCTTTTTCACACGTTTAAAATATACCGTAATTTACCACCCATATAGACACTATTGAAAATGGACACCAAATTAGAGATTATTTTTAATTTGGTGTTACCTGTAAATGATTTGTATACAAATATTTAATTATACAAAGTTTCATTGAGACAGTGTATCAGCTGCCATTTTTTTAGTTGTAGAAAAAGAATAAAAATTGTAACGTCCATTCTAGACATGAGACATACATACGAGGTGTAGCTTAAATAACCGCGTTTAATTACTATCATAACACTTTTTATTCGTTACCAATTACAGTAGCAACTTTTTCGCCTTCAATGTACTGGGCATACATTGAACTTTTGTACGAAAGGCTTGGTACTCTCCGTACAGGAAAGGCGAAGCACTTGGCAATCTCTACACCGCTCCATATGACTTTTCCAGTGTTGAAAGCAGTGCTGGAAGTCCGCTTCTGTCAGCTGGTCCAGAACATCCATCGCTTTTGCTTTAATCGCTTCCACACTTTCGTGTCCCCTTCAGTGTCACCGTGGCTGACAAGACCAATCAGTGTCAATGTTGTTTAGAATATCAGCGCAAATGTTCATTCTTGATTCCTTTTACTCGGGAGTGAGAAGTTTTGGCACCAATTTTGCGCAAACTTTGCGCACGTTGAACGATTTAAAATCTGGCGAACACATTTTTTGTCGATGCCTGTTATTTCAGCAAGCCCTCGGATGCTTAGACGATGATCTTCGCGGAAAATGACCACTTTTTTCAATGTTTTCGTTCTTTTTTTGACGTTGAGGGTGGTCGGAGGCGCGTATCGCCTTTGGTCGTTTCATGTCCCTCTCTAAACCGTTTAAACCATTTAAAAACTTATGTGCGGGATAAACAATCATTCCCGTACACTTTTTTTAACATTGCATAAACTTCTGTAAAAGTTTTCCCCAGTTTAACAAGAAACTTGAGATTAACCCGTTGCTCCATCTGAATACTTAACATTTTTTCGACGCGTCACTGGTGCGTAAACTAATTCAAACGACTGCTACTGTCAAACTGAGCGACCCACTGGCTTGTCTAGCGAGCTCAGGGTGGGAAAAGTATCACCAGACACAGTTCTGTTGAAACTTGGCGCGACACGCTCGCAGCGCGCTGGTAACAGCACCAGTTCGATTTTTTAATAGCCACACCTCGTAAGTGTGGTTATTTCAATATACTAGACTTCTGCATATAACTTAAAGTTTTGCATAAACTTTAAATATGTAAATATAACATCCTTTATGTTCTTATACATATAATTGGAATCTGTATAAAATTTTCTATTCGGCTCTTTTCCATTTTTGGTATTTCGATGAAAAATATTAGTTAAATGTTTACTGAAAATTTTTGTGTAAAAAAAAAATTAGTAAGGTAGACCTTTAAGACCTTGGAAATAAGAATATGGCTTATCGTTGATATTTTTTCCAGAAACTTCAATATCGGGAAAAAATATCAACCATATTCTTATTTCCAAATTTATTTTCTAAGGAAAACACATCCAATTAAAAGGGGTGCTCCTGAAAATATTTTTTTCGATATTTTGAGAACTGTTAGGCATAAAACTACGAAACAGTATTCAATCAATCGAATAAACTTGTACTGCTTATCACAATTCTTTCGAAATTGTAGTATTGGAGGGTAATTTTGACCACATATTTAACAATACCTTATATATTAAGAAGTTGTGTAAGTCCGATATTCATAATCATAACATAGTATAAAAACAAAGTCGCTTCCCGCTGTCTGTCCCTATCTATCTACTACCTATGTATGCTTAGATCTTTAAAACTACGCAACGGATTTTGATGCGTTTTTTTTTTAATAGATAGAGTGATTCAAGAAGGAAGTTTATATGTATAATACATGCATAATATAGTAGAGAAACACTGATAATTTTAGAGGTTTCTAATGTGATGTAAATAAACACATTTTTTTTGCGCTTACATTGCAAACGCTGGCTGAACCCTACGAGATAGATCAAAATAATGTACTACAGTATTGTACACCTTAAAAAGGTCTACAAAAAAAGTCCGCGATGGTAGATGTCTATCTCTTAGGGATAACCCACAATAACCATTTTTTATATTTCCGTGCGAAGCCGGGGCGGGTCGCTAATACACAATATAAATATGTATGAAGTATACTTTATGGTGTCTATTAATTCGTTGGATTTAATATTAAATACCAATAGTTAGTGCATATTTTCTGTGTCAACAAGCATTAGTTAAACAAGAAGAAAATTACCAGTCTTTCTCACAATAAATTATAAAAGGTAAACTAGAATTTCTGCAATACGTAGGTTTGCCACAGGAAGTTGACTGCAAATTATACGGATTCTGAGTAAACAATTTTTTTCACTGCGCTGGTTAAAGATTTATAAAAACAATAGTAATATTCAGCGTACAATTAGAAGAAGCAGAGCGTAAAAACCGTTGAATTTCTAATAGTTCTTGTGTGTCTATTGATTTCTGAGAAACGTTTTCATGCAATTTTTTCTAAATAAGAATTTTATAACGAGTGTACACCATATTAATTACGAAATAAATAACGGGTTAACTAATGTAACTGATTATAATAAAAAACGTTAGTTATTTAATTTTATGCTTCAGCGTTTTGTGTTTGTTTCTTTTTTGGTTATGATACAGTTAAGTGTTCATGAATAATTTGGATGAATAATGTACGAGTAATAGTAGATCATTAAATCTAAAAAATGAGTTAAATACTGTAGTAAAAGTACTTGAAAAGTATTTTAGTTATCAGATATCCATGAAGGTTACTTGAAGTAACGACATATTCACATAAATTACTATTTTCTGAAGAGTGTACAGGTTTTATATGTACGTGAAGTACGATTATCACAAATGAATAATATACTCTCTATTTTCTTCATAATAATCGTGCATTCGAAGTCGAACAAAAATATATGGCAGTACAAAAAATAACACAAAAAAACTCATTACTTTCCATTACTCGAGGTATCCAACAGTCATTATCTGACCAATCTGAAGTAAGGATCTGGAAAAACTCAACCTCAGTTGGGCTGAAATGTATCTAAGAAATATTTTGAATCCCTTAGACTTTAAAATGTTATAAATACTTATTGTCCTCTATTACTAGGTTCGTTAGATGTTACACATCTGAAGTAGTCTCTGTGTTGGCGAAACAACCATTGGTTTAAAGTTTAAGAAATAGTTTAGTTGTTTTTTACACTTTTTTTTGCACAAAACCAATTTATATATTTTTTTATAAACCCATTGAGCAGTTTTGTGATGTCAAATGCTGATCTGGATTAGACTGTAAGGTGTGTTCTATTATAAACATCCTCACGTCAAAATTTTTCTTCATTTTCGTCTATAATGTACTGTGAGACTTATTAATCTCATCTACTATAATAATCGTTCTCATTTCCTATAGATATTCAGCACTATGGATTTTTATGGATTTTTTCACAAAAAAAAAACATTGATTGAAAACTTCATTGAAATGTTGTTCAGTAATTTAACATATTTAAGACTCATTAAACTCTGGATCGACTACTGCCGGTTTTTTGTTTATTTTTTTTATGAGATATACGAGGGGGTAGCCAAAAAATAACCGGAATTATTTTTTAAAAGCTATATATTTTCAATTTTTTGACGAAACAACCTTATGCCCTTCAAAATACTCTCCATTACAACTAATACATTTGTCCCACCGGTGCTTCCACTGTTCGAAACATTTTTTGAAAGTTTTTATCTTGACCTCTTCAATGTTATCAAATCGGCGTCCTTTCATGCCCCTTTTCATGCGTAGAAATAAGAAACAGTCGCACGGAGCCAGGTCAGGCGAGTAAGGTGCGTGGGGAAGCGGAACCATGCCATTTTTAGTCAACAAACCTGGCAGCCACCCTTTCATTCCCAAATCTTCGGTTAAAATTCACTGAACCGAGCTCCAAGATAACCCATTAATCTCTGACAGATCAATTGTCTGTCGACGGTCTGTGAGCACAAGCTCGAATTTTTTCAACATTTTCGTCGTTTCGAGCAGCTGATGGACGTCCAGAACGAGGTTTGTCATCAATCGACATGTCGTCTTTTTTAAACCGAGCAAACCATTCGTACACTTGAGTTTTTCCCATAGCGTCATGTTTGTAAGCTGTTTTCAACATTAAAACAGGTACCGAGTAGAAAACAAAATTTCACAGCTGCACGTTGTTCACTTAAACTTGCCATCATAAAAAACGAAACAAGAATAAAACAGCGCTAGCAAAAACAATCACTGCAGATGAACAGAACAAGCCAGGTCAACAACACAGGCGGCACTGAACTGGTAATGAGTTGCGCTATACACGCCTAGCGGCAGAAATGCGTACTACACAAGCTCCGCCAACGGCAGTGCTGTTCCGGTTATTTTTGGGTAGCCCCTCGTACATACAATGTGATATTATTATATAAGAACCAGAACAAAACATGCAATTGCATGTTTTCTCAATTTTATTGAAGACTTCAGATGCAGCATTCTGTCAGTAAAATATTTTTTGTGTCATACATTTGGATACTAAAATTGTTCAAAGTAGATGATAAACAAAAAAATTACAGGAGTTTTTTTGTTCTTATAGACCATACTGTACATATAAATATTACCTGAGAGGAAAGTTTGGTTCTATACCGAAAATTGAATAGAATTAAACGATAAACTAAGTTTCCTTAGCATAATATTTCTTATACAACTTCCCCCACTAATTAAACCCGACAAAATGTCCACATTTTACTGTAGGAAGGTGCTTCATATTTTAAGTACGGCATATCTGCGTAATGCGGCGTGGAATTTCCGAGTTATCATTTTATTGGCCATCGTAAACCGAAAATTCCATTTATGTCTTCATTTCGTCGAGCAGCAGAATCACGTTCTCGTGGTGTACCTGAGTCATTCTGGTGATAACAACGATGTTGATCCAATTATACTGTCTCGTTGAAATTGTCTCTTTTTATATTGTTCATCTGCTTATAAACGGTTACACATAGGAAGTCGTCTATTTATAGATCACCTAATATTCGCCGTCACTTTTCTGGTAAATGTCACGCAGAGTATATCAACCCATTAATTACGGCCATATTTGGCGTTTATGGTAACGACACGGAACTATTTGTCGTGTTTATCAACGTTTTC
>JAPWTK010000579.1:0-260973 GCA_029963805.1 Aromia moschata
ATATTAATGAGTGGGTCAAACAACAACACAAAGAATACTGGAGAAAAATGCCCAGACAAATACATGGGAAGAAATTCATTAAAGAACCATCAAAACCCGTAGCCGAGCAACTGTTAGCAATGAACAGGAAACAGCTATGCACTATAGTAGGGTTACGCACAGGACATCTTCCTGTTCGAGAACACCTAAATAAAATGGGCCTGTACAACGGAGACCTAAGATGCAGAATGTGCAACAAGGAAACGGAGTCAGCCCTTCACATTCTTTGTCAGTGTGAGGCTTTGGATCGCAAACGGCAAGCAATATATGGAAAACCCTTTATGGAACCAGAAGATTACACTGCACAGCCAGATATGACCCTGTACAAATTAGTGCAGGGAACAAAGATTCTAGACTGGGTGCAGTAAACCGGTACAGGAGAAAATACAAAAAGCCCAAGAGGCTGCAGTATAACCGGATAGTACAAGGACGGCTCCTGAAGGAAAAAAAAAATCATAACATAGTATACCTGTAAAACAAAGTAGCTTCCCGCTGTCTGTCTGTCCCTACGTATGCTTAGATCTTTAAAACTACGCAACGGATTTTGATGAATTCTTTTTTTAATAGACAGAGTGATTCAGTTCAATGCATGCATAATATAGTAGAAAAAACACTGATAATTTTAGAGGTTTTTAATGTGATGTCTAATGTAAATAAACACATTGTTTTGCCTTACATTGCAAACGCTGGCTGAACCCTACGAGATAGATCAAAATAATCAGTGGTGGAGCAATTATACGAAAACAAACAAAAAATGGGGTTTATTTTAACATTTAATTTTTTGAATGGTCGCTGGGCCTCTTAAGGCTTGTGCACCGCACAACTGTGCTATGCCATAGCTCCGCCACTGAAAATAATGTACTACAGTATTGTACACCTTAAACTACAAAAAAGTCCGCGTGCACCCGTGCGAAGCCGGGGCGGGTCGCTAGTAAACAATATAAAGTTTTGACTGTATAAAGAGTTATCTATACAGTCACTCTAACACCTTGCACTCAGCGAATGAGACTGGCGAGATAAAATTTCATTAATGTGTAAACCTTCACTGGCATGCAAGTTAAACTGGCGTTATTACTGGCGCCATCACATCATTGCACGTGTAAACCCGCTATAAACATTTCCTGTTTTTTTATTATTATTCGCACATTTTAGTCTCAATTTATATTAAAGTTCTTTTAACCGATCAGTTTAGCTGTTTTAGTTACATTTTTTTTTGTAAACAAAACAAATTAATATTTCTAGGTACACTACTCACAAAAATTAAGGGAGCAAAAAAAATTTAAATTTTTCCCACGATTTTTGACAGGCTGTATCTAAGCGAAAAATGGTTGTATCGCGACTTTGAAAAAAAAGTTTTAAAGCTCCAAGACTAGTTTTCGAATATGTAGGTCAAATTTTTTTAAAAGTCACGGTTTTAACGCAATCTGAAAAAAAAGCGCAAAAAAAATCCACATTTTTAGCCTTCTTTTTCTCGCACCACGGGCTCGGAAAATGTTTTTTGGTTAAACGACCATATGGACCAGATAGCCTATTTATTCAGCTTCAATTTACTTTTTTTTAATTATTTGCTACGTCCATTTGTCGCGGAGATATCCGAAATTGAACTAAAAAGGACCCTTTTGTCTTCAACCATCGATATCTCAGCAACCAATGATCGTACAGGAAATTGAAGGGCAGTTTCGGAAACTGGAATAAAGGCCCTATAAAATCTTGTCAGGACATTGAATAAAAAAAATTTCCACCCTCAATATCGACTTGAAAAATTTGAAAAAAGGCGACTTTTTTCAACTTTTTCAAGTCTTGGTGGTGGAATTTCCCTTGTTTTGGTGGTGGAATTTTTTTCGGATTGCGTTAAAGCCGTCCCTTCTAAAAAAAAATTGGCCTACAGAGCCGAAAACTAGAGTCTTGGAGCTTCAAAACGCTTTTTTCAAATTCGCGATACGACCATACGATTTGACGGTCGTATCGCGTCAAATATCGAAAAATCTAGATTTTTTTTTGCTCCCTTAATTTTTGTGAGTTGTTTATAAGTATGTGCAAACAAAGCCATGCTTTGATATTTTATTGCATATGTAATTTATATTCCATGCTATTAAGAGTTATGCTATTAATGCTCGTTCTCTTTTTCAGATGGCAGGGACCATAGTAACATTTGAACTAATGATTTTTCAATTTTCTCCTGTATCGAAAAATCAGCAGAACTTAGATACCGACTGTGATATTCTTTAAACATTTCGTTAACATAGTTTTCTTACAATTTATATCTACGAATATATCTCGCTTGCTGGACATCTCGCTTGATGGGTCTTGTTTAATAAATGTTTTTTTATTAAAGGTACCTACGTATTTTACTCATAGCATACTTTATACTTATAGCATTGCTTATATTTTCCTAGAGGGAAACTAAGACAGGATAAACCAATTGTCAGCCTTTGATTGAGAATCGGTATTGGGAGATATCTGGCCTTATTACGGTTACCGAAATCTTCTCGCAATACGTATGTATGTACAGGGTGATTGATTGAAAATGGACCCCCCTCTAGCTCCGTTAATATTTAAGATACAAAATTTGCGTAAAATGTTGTCACTTTTTAACACTTTGTACAACTAATACAATATTTAAAAAATAATAATAAAAAACACAATCGTTTCACTTTTTGCGCAAATTTTTATAGCAAATATTAACGGAGATAGAGAAGGTCCATTCTTAATCAATCACCGTGTACATACGTTGACTTCAAAAGACATGTGACGGTGAAAATATTTTATAACAATTAAATCACACCACGATATTCTCCCACAAGGAATTATTACAATTGTATTACAGGCAGAGTACACATGAACCAAACATGAAACAAACTCCTAGCATTCAACCAATCCCGATGACTATTTGTGCCTCCAGGCCAAACAGTAAATCATCACTTTTACAGAGAGGTTTAAAAAAAAAAACAAACAACTGGATGTTGCATCACGACAATGCGCCTTGTCACACAGCCATTTCAGTAAACGAGTTTTTAGCCAGTAAAAACATTCCTGTGGCTCCTCAGCCTCCTTATTCGCCTGACTTGAGTCCTTGTGACTTTTTTCTCTTCCCGAGATTGAAAAATCACCTCGAGGGACGTCATTTTGGGACCATATAAAACATTCAAACGACTGTAACCGACCAGCTGAAGGCTATTCCAGTATATGAATTCCAGCACTGCTATGAGGAATGGAAGAACCATCTCCAACACTGTGTGGCTTCCCAAGGAAGTTATTTAGAAGGAGCCAATACTGCATTGTAATTCTATTCGAATAAAAAAATTAATAAATTCGAATAATTTACACACCTCGTGCCTAGCTATCACCTGAAAAGTATACACATTTCTGTATTTGGAAAAAAAAACAAATTTGAAGAATATACAGCGTAGTAAAAATTATATAGAAAAGATTAAATACCTACTGATTTTCACGATAATATTATTTATAATGATGATTTTTTTTATAGCAGTTATATATAAATGTCTAATATACTCAAATTACTTACTCATTTGGCAAAAAAAAATGTTATTTTTAAGATTTCTTCTTCATGTAAAACAGAAATCCATAACTATTTAACTGTGGCGTGCAGAATATCAAAAAACTGTCCATCTACTTCAAGAATAGGTATCATCTTTAATAAACACTAATTTATTATTTAGAACTATTAGTTATTAGGTATAGGTATACCTACTTAACTGGATTTGACTTTTTTTTGCTGCTTTACATGAATGATACAGATTGTGGCTATCAGAATTAGATTTTTCTGTTAATTAAAAAAATAAAAAGATGAAGGAGTCATAATAAATGTTAAATAGTGATTTAACCAGTCAACCACACATTTCTCATGCTAATGTAAACAGTTTAAAACCATAATAGCATATCATTTGCTTTATAAAATAAACAGTTTAGGTTGAAAACATAATTAAAGTACACTACAACACCATGATAAAAAGCACAAAATTTGATTTCTATGTCAAATCATAAATACAATAAACGTAAAACACACAAAATTCAAGAAAACCGATGATTCTTTATTTGACCTATATTTTCATTCATAATGTAGTACTACAAAATAGTACTCACTCCTACACATCACAAGAATTTCATTCACGTTCATTCATCAGGTGTCCTGCGTCCACCCTTTTTGTAATGGCTGAAGTTTGATTGACATGTCTGCATCGCGGTGTGACAGATACAGCATAACCTCTCTTTTTGGGACTTATATTCTACTGAATTGAAAAAAATTCTCGTGTTTCAGATCGATTGTTAAATATCTGTAATCTGTACAATATTTAATTGTATAGATAATACCAGTTTGAGTAAAAATAATAGATATTCGATGTATATATTAACCTGAAGGTATTGAGAAGGGTTAACCTAACAAAGAAACTAGGAATGATCAATTAGTGTTGACGTTTCTAGTGAGTAAAATAAAAAATATGTTATTAGGAAGGTAGGTAGTTGATGTTGCTGTTGCTCATAGTTAATAATAAACATAATAAACAATCGGGAAATGCCGGGGTAATTTCGCAAAGGCAACCCCATACCATCATATCCGCAATAAAATTAACTACATTTTCATATATAACGGATTAGGAAAAACGATGAGGGTAATTTACTAATATCAGTTCACCTGTTTACACCTGGCAACCCAGTATTACGGCGGGAAAAATGGTAGGCAACCTTATTTTGACGTTTTATGTTCATCTTTGGTTTTCGAATGGTAGTATTTTTTAAAGAAAAAGAATGACCGTAATGACCACAAAAAATTGCATTAAACAATTTTTAATTGAAAATAGCCTTGCGCGGATATAGCGCGGAAACCCTTGTGTTGATTTATAGATTTTATTGTATAAAATATATATTTAATTAGGAAAAAGGGTGAGGGAGGTCGACTTAAGTCGGGATCTTAGACTATAAACACCTGGAACATACGTGTGGGAGCCTACATAATTTGCTATGTGGCGTTCTCTACATATTTGTGCAGTCGTTCTCAACACGCGTAGTAAAACATTGTTTAGGGCAGCTTGATCTTGATTTACTTGATGGTATATTGAAAACTTAAGTCCTGGCCTGAGATTCCACTTATATATTTTATTGCACTCTACTACATACATACAACTTACTACTGATCAGGGTTGTTCATAATATGCAATAAAAATATCAGCCGATCATAATTTTCTATGGCGAATGTCTTTCTATGGAAAAGGACTTATTTATGAAAATAAGTAAAAGCATTCTCAAGAAATCCAATTTTTTTCAGTTTTACTTTTTTTGGTAGGTCTTCGGATAATTTAGTCTCACAACCATCTTGACATGACAAAAACAAACTGATTTGCGTATACCAACGGCCCTTTTAATTATATGCAGGTTCTTTTACCAGTGAAGATTGAATTAAGCTACGAGAAAGCAAGGAATAGTTCATAAATGTCGCCATAAAAAGTTCATAAATTACACAGCACCACAAAAAAAATTTGTGAAATGTACATCTGACCAAACTTGATGGATAATGTGTTTTTGGGGTCGCTGAATCCGAATCCGAAGCCCGTTTTCCCCCATAACGTCACAATTTTTTTTATCCTCAATAAGCTGCGGAAAAATGACAAAAAAACGACAAAAAATACTCTAGAACCCAATCAAACCTCATAACCCAATACTTCGATAACTTCATACTTCTAATCCCATATCCCTCACAATCAATAAGCTACAAAGGCCCGAATTAATCATATAACCTCAAACCAAAGTTGTGCAGTCATCCAAAACGGGTATTTAATGTTCATCAATTTTTAGTAATAAGAATAAGAAGTAAGCTAAAAACCTTCGTTTAATGACCCAGTTCATCGCAAATCCTTATTTTTAAAATTATTACTAAAAATTATGTTTACTGCATGAACGGTCATTATAAAACGAAGGTTTAACTTTTATGCTTATTACTATTCTTATTCTTATTACTAAAAATTTCTGCATGAACCCACCATTAGCCATAAATATCCAAATAATGGTTGAAAAATCGCTTCATAATTTTAAAGTTAGTAACTTCGAAACACCACGCTATTAGTCCGATCGCGACCACATTCAGTAGCACTTGAAACCACATTAATTGTAATGTGCATGTCAATTTTCATCAAAATCCGATGAATAATGGTGGTCCATGCAGAAATTTTTATAATAAGAATAAGAATAAGAACTAGATGAAGTTAAACCTTCGTTTTGCAAATCCTTATTTTTAAAATTATTACTAAAAATTATGTTTACTGCATGAACTGGGTCATTATAAAACAAAGGTTTAACTTTTATGCTTATTACTATTCTTATTCTTATTACTAAAAATTTTCTGCATGAACCCACCATAAAAATGTACTTATGGTGGGCCAAACGAAATTTAAGTTTTAAATCCTAACTACCCCGTAATCCATCGGGTCTGTCCTAAAATTTAACTGTGAGGAATACTTACGAGCACCAATATTTATGCAAAATTTCATCTCAATTCGATCATTACAACGCGAGTTGTAATGCGTTAAATTCTGCGTACACACGAACGTACATACTTACAGGGTTGGAAAGTCCAAGATTTCAAAGCCGAGAATTAAAAGATAGAATAAGAATAATAAACTCTTCAAGTAAAGGGAACTAACAGAGAAATATTATATCCTTAGTTGCCAGACTGGCATGTCATTTTAAAACTTTTATGAGCGTTATTCTCTGTCTTTCGTGTTTACATAAATAGGGTAACAATAAAATTATGTAGGCGGGACGCCCCGCCCATAAATTATAATGCGCACGTGTGAATTGAATTCTTGTCTAGAGTCTAGACTCTAGAGAACAATAACCAATTCGGCGATAGGCGGTCGGTGATGGACCGTGTCAACTACCCCTCTTCTCATTCTTTCACCCGCCGGTCTCATACGTTTCTTATACGTGTACGAGCGCGAAACACTGTGGCATCTAACTGTCTGTCTGTCCTTACTGGTGTCTTTTAACTTATTCCCTTCTACACTTATATCGCCAATATGTAAAGGTGCAATTTCCTAATCTGTATATATGTACATACATCCATACTGACATATTCTGCCTGCAAGGCGTCGGTGTATTGTTGGTTGCCTATACGAGATTATTACAATCAACGTAATTGAGGCCAACAAGATAACGTCCGAGAAAATACTAGAAGGAGCGAAAGCAGTAGAGATTCTCGACGATTCGGGGGAAAGCTGGAGGATTGATCCGGAGAATTCGGATGGTGTATATAAGCACGACGGTGAGCCCCAGGGAGTCAGTTTTGAATTGGAACGTAGTCCAGTGAAGATCAACGTGATATACCGGGGATATTTAGACCGCGATATTTAGTAGCAATATTTTGAGTGTGATTTTAAGTTGATAGTTGTTGTAATCAAATTAATCCGACAATAAACGCTTTTACCAAGTAAAAGTGTTACAATACGAACGAGTACTGAGCTGTAGAGAATGAAGAACCACGTGAGAACCCAAACTTAAGGGATAACACCACCTAGCGACCGAAAAAAATGGCTAACTAAGAATTTATTTTGGGATAACGAAAAGGAAGAGTATTTCTTTTTAGAGGGCTTATTAAACATGTATTGAAGTATAAAAAAAATTGTTATTGTTATTTTAATACAAATGGCGGAGATACGCCAATCTTCGACCCGCCTTTTTTTAAGGTCCTTCACGGCCAGACAAATTTCTCAGAAAACGAAGACCAGAACAAAAACGAAAAATTTTCTTAATCTACATACTTTGGCTAGAAAAGTACGTAGGGGTTTTTTTTTAAATCGATTTTTGTGCAAATGGCGCACTTATGAGAAAAAACCCGATTTACGGCCAAAAAATCGGCAGTAAATTGTTTTAAAAAAAAAATTCATCGAATCAAAAAAACGGCTACGTACTTCTACGGAAAATGTAATTGGGAAGCTACAGTTAAAATTTCAGATCGATCCATTGAACGGTCTCCGAATAATCTTTCCGGCCAGTTTAAAGTTATATGAGCACTTAATTTCTCAAAATCTCTTTTTACTTTTAATCTGCGATGCCTGCTCCATATATTTGACCATCTATATTGATGTTCTCCTTCTTCTCTTCCTTTCTGGATGATGTTAAAGACAATCGGGCCTTTTTTGCTGCATCAGTAAGAGAGCGCTCAGAAAATACAAGCAAAAAATCCGAGAGCGCGAAATTTCGAAAATGACGCGCTCAGAGTGAGTGTGGCAAAATTGAAAATAAAACCTGTTAAAAAAAAATTTTTTCACTATGGGACCAATTGCATATCATTTTTATGACCCTAAAGTACAATTTAAGCCAAAAAAAAAAAAATTTTTTTTTCAAAATCCTAGAGTGGTGTTACCCCCTAAGAGGCAAAGGGTTCACAAGAATCAAGCACTGTAATGTCATAGTGTTATTGTGGGTTAATGGCCTTTGCTTTGGCTCAGCTACCTAATTCCAGGCATGGACGATTTGGGGTGTCAGTCTCCCGTGCGGCATTTCGAAGTTATTAACTTATAAAATGGGGCCATTGGGTTATTGGGTTATTAGGAGTCTGGCCTGCAGTTTGCCCTGGTAGTAATCCTCCATTTTTCGACCATTCTGAAGCATTTTTTCGATCATTTCTGTCCATTTATGGCTAAAATACCCGTTTCGGATGACTGTACAACTTTGGTTCGAGGTTGTATGGTTAATTGGGGTATTTGGGGCTTATTACTTGTGAGGGCTATGGGATTAGAGGTATGAGTTTATTGAAGTATTGGGTTATGAGGTTTGATTGGGTTCTAAAGTATTTTTTGTCATTTCTTGCCATTTTTCCGCAGCTTATTGAGGATAAAAAAAATTGTGACGTAATTGGGCAAAACGAGCTTCGGATTCGGATTCAGCGACCCCAAAAACATGTAATCCACCAAGTTTGGTCAGAGGTACATTTCACTTTTTTTGTGGTGCTGTGTTATTACTCTGCTGGTCCGTCATTTATAAAGGAAATGGTAAATGAAATATGAAAAATAATAAGAGGGTATTTAATAGTTTTGATAAAAAAAAAAGAACACAATTTCTAAATAACTAACATACGAGGTCAGTTACCATCAGTCTGGAATAACGATTAATTGTAATACACCATTAAAAAAAATTACAAATCTATCACAAAAATAAATACTGACAGGCCCAGTTCTCCTGTTACAAAATCTGCAGTATTGTGGAAATGAAAAAGAAATCAAAATTCACCAAATTTTTCAAACCTAAGACAATTGCATTTAGCACCCTGTTTTTTAAATTTACAACTTAATAAACAATTCGAAATTTTGTCACATTAGAACAGGCCAACTTAAAATGATAAAAAAAAGGAACATAATTTTGTGGTACATGTAATATTTAACATCGATTCCTACGCTACACAATGTATCACATTTACCACTATTCTGTTAATTAAAACCAAATGATGCCAAAGGGTTGCGATAACCAACCCAGTACCACCTAGATATAAACGGCCCCTTAGGCCTCCCCAAGTAAAATGCAGCTGTAATAAAAAAATAATTTAATGAATTTGTGACATATACATTAATGTAATGTAAAAGTTAAAAAAAAAATACTAACCTAACATAATTATTAAAACATATATACAGGATCTGCTCCGATAGTCCGATATAATCACACAGGTACATAAAAATCCATGTTTTCTTTTAAATTTGGATTGAATTTGTGATATTCCCGACGAAGAAGTGTTGAATGAGGTTTAAATGTTTAAAAAAAAATATACACGTTTAAAAAAAAACTAGTCTCACTTAAAAAGTTCAAATGAGAGCAGCGCTAGAGAACTAATCTATGTGTCCTCGATGGTGGGTAACCAGAACGCCATGTTGGTACAAGCCGACGCCAACATCATGTATTTTGGGTTGAATTGCACACACTGTACCGGACCGGGATGATCCGCATTTAAGACGCATACTTTATATCCTGTATCAGCATTCCACACGTGAACTCTGCCATCCGTTGATCCGCTAAATATAAACTGCGAATCGGGACTAAAGGACGCTTCAATGGGTATACCTTTATTGTTGAGATGGCCCGTGAAAGTTTGCAAGGGGGTTCCATGGAAAGCGTCTATCAAGCGTATTATTGACCCATTTGTGCTGATCAAAATTGTCTTCCCATCGCGAGAAAATTTCAAGCCTGTCCAATCGCATTCCTTCTCCTGAGTGAGTTTGAATGTCACAAAAGGACCCTGTAATCACAAGGATGCATCTTAACTATTTGCGAACAATAAGATAAATTGTATTTATTTCTCATTGCACCGTTTGTAATGGAAACCCAAATTAACATTACATCCCACACTATCAAGTAATAAAATGTCACATATATTTTGTCATCAAGTTGTTGAGTTAATATCCATAGGTATTCATACAACATCTATGTATAGGTAGAATTTAAAAAGTTTAGTTTAAAAGTAGGGTTTCCTAAAGTTATTGAAGGTATAAAAAAACTGTGAATTTCAAAAAGAATCTTGATTTAAAAAAAAAATCTATGGAAAAGCAACCTAATTCTGTCTGGAACAATTTTTGCATGATTTTTTTTTGCAGAAAGTTCACCCGTCGTCATATACTAAACGTATTTGATACATTTATATATTCACGTATTTTATAAATTAATATGTTTTACCCTCGTCCTTAGAATGGTAGGATACTAAATTATTACTAACTATTGCCAATTTTGGTAGGATACTAAATTATTACTAACTATTGCCAATTTTGAAGCAAAAATACAATCAAAACAATAACACCAACTATTTTTTTATTTACACACTAATAGACATTGAACATTAAAATTTTGTAATGGAAATAACAAAACAAAAATTGTAAATGTAATATAATCAAATGATTATTAACCCATCTGAACCTTCAAATTTTATATTTATCATACAAATATATCAGCACTATAAATACACAGTTTTTAATAGGTTTATACTTTGATTTAGTAACAACATGGAAATTTGATCAGATATGTAATAATTCTATAGTTGAAGGACCAATGACAAGTACATAATACAAAAAAATTAATAGTAACACAGGAAAATGTTTTTTCAGCTTGTATGTTATGAAGCTTGCAATTACTTTTAATAATAAATAAAGCTTTGTTAGCTTTTTATTTACTGTAAGAAACCCAGTTGCCAAACACATTTGGGTATAAAATGTCTATTATAGTACTACGTACTAATATACAAGTATCTAAAACCTAAAAAGGATAAATGCAATATTATACAGTTGGTTTTTTATGCTGGTAGTGCTACCAGCCACTGCAACCTCTGCATTATAATTTTCAATATTTAATGTGAGATTTTAAAAAATAATTTTAGATAAAATTTTGATTTAGTTTGGTAGAATAATATCTTATTCTACTAACTTAATTACTTAACAAAGATTTTTAAAAATTTCAAAATCTATTTTCCAAGCTCGTAATATACCTCAAGGTTTTCCAAGTATCTTACATTGCAGTTTTTTATTCTGTAATCACCACTTTAAAATGCAATTATGATAATGCAATAAAATACTGAATCATTCATAACTAAAGTTGGCATACGGCAATGCAACACATAGGCGACTCGTGTAGCATGTGGGGGTTGACTCAATTTTATTTGATTGCAGGAGTCCTGTGATAGTTGGAGTTGTTGTACAATCTCTGTTATAGGCAATACATTGAGTAGTGTGATATAATGTCATAATAAAATATGGCAAACATGCAAAAGGATATTAGTTATTTTCGTGTATTAGGTATGCTTATGATGTGTACGCCTCTGTGTTCTATGCCTTCCGTTTCTGCCAAGCTTATTCATAACTGTGTGAAAAATAACAGGTCATCAAAATAATTACACTCGACATCCACATATCCGAACTCCATATTTCCGAACTCACGATATTCCCGAACTTTTTCTGATGAAATTTCCGAACTTATACTTCCACACAACCGAACTTGTCGCTGTCAAATGTCGAATGTCGCTGTCTAATGCATATATCTAATACTCCTATATTGCTGGTGCCCGTAAGTAGAGGTGTCACGGGGTAAGTGAGACAGCAAATAACTACTTGACCTGTTGTGCGCAAACGTCACGAGTCTGGTGGGGCAATTGACTGTGTGTGACTGGATGTTCAATTCTCAGGCATGCGCGTATACCTTGAAGTAGTTACGAGAGAGAGACAGACGCATATATACCTGCACCGTGGTGATTTCGCCAATCTCCAGACCCTTCTAGCAATATAGGAGTATTAGATATATGGTCGAATTAGCCAGAAAAACCCTTTGCGCATACGCCAGGTTCGGTTATCCCGAGGTGAAGAAAGTGGAATTTGGAAACGGAAATGAGGAATTTTGCGGAACGAAAAAGTTCGGATATGTGGATGTCGAGTGTATCAAATTCTTTATTGACCTTGAAAAAACAATGCATATTTACCTTATCAAAGGACCTCAAATCATATAACTTGATACTTTCTGAATTAACTCCTGCTGCAAAAATAAGTCCTTCTGGGTCGTACGCAGCTACAGGCCTTCCAGATAGATGCATTAAGCCCTGACAATTCGGTGACCGTAAATCCCACAAACGCAAAGTTTTATCCAATGATCCAGACAAAAATGTATCTTCAACAGGAGACAAACAGAGGGAGACAACCTTTTTACTGTGTCCAGGAAAATATCTTATGTATTTATTGTCATGTAAGGATAGGTATCTTATAGTATCATCAATTTTGGTTGAGCTGTGAATGGCAGTGTTTTTAGCGTGTGTAAAATGTATCAAATCGACTCCATATTTCTTGCTGTTAACTGTTCGTACTTGGGTACCCTTTTCACAATCGTAAATAACAATCTGATCATCCTCACTACATGATATCAACGTTTCGCCGCTAGGCGAGAAGTCAATGCTGTTTATTTTATCGGTGTTTTCTCGAAAAACCTTTGCTACACGAAAACTTCGCACTACTTGATCCACTAATTTCATCTTCATCGGTACGGCCGTTTTTATTCAATATTCTCTATTTCCTTTATCTAAAATTACTAATAAAGCGGCAAAGCGTTAGCACACCACAATCCAAACAATGAATAAAATATGGAGGATGAGAATGCATGTTGGCAATACGGCACCATCCGGAATGTAGAAGTTGATATATTTATGCGAATTAACATCAAGTAAACGTGTAACCACTTAAAACTGAGATAACTTTTTTTAACACATATTTTTTGTGATAAATCAATATGTGAAACACTAAATATATTTTTATAAATCTTTTATTGGAAGCTGTATTGACCAAAAACTCAAGCAGTCTTAATTCGCCCAACCAATAGAAACTGTACACCAGGATCGTCTTAGACCCATTCTGTCAATTTCTACACCCTCCACAAACTTGTATGTGTCGTTTTGGAAATACTTTTAAAATTAAATTATTATTTTTCAATCACTGATATAAAATAAAACGTATGGCATTAGTATCCAGAAATGTGTCCGGCAACGCAGGGCTCGGCACTATACAACTCTATGATAATGAAAGTATAAACCGTATTTTTTTAAGAGCCTTATACATTATATACGCGTGCATTTCATTTCAGTGCTATATACGGCATTGACCCCTTCCCTAGCACTCTCCATTGCCCGCGTATGCCGCGTATGCGCAGTAGTACGCTATCCCCATTCCAATCGTCGCGGGAACGCGGGAGACTCTTAAGGAATTTTACACGCGGGCACGCAAACATTCCGAAGCCTAGGCATTAGAATAGACGGTTACAGAAAAGCAAGTACAAATTGCCATCAAATTAATTTTATAGTTAGTATTTCAAAGAAAAAGTAAACGAATACTAAGGCACTTATAACTAGGATTCGGAATGTTTGCCGTCTCTGCGGTAAATTGCGTTAGACTATCCTGCCTTCCCGCACCGGGATGGCGTACTACTGTGCATACGCGAGTTCTGGTGCTTTGGCAGGATCGGTCAGTGGCGTACGTATGGAAGGACAAGAAATACACACGTATATAATTTACAAGGCACTTAAAAAATACGGTTTATACTTTCATTATCATAGAGTTTAATAGTACCGACCCGACGTTATAGCACACACTTCCGAACCCTAGTAATTACATTACAGAAAATGGTCATAGAGCACAAGTGCTGCATGAAAAATATTTTACTAATGTTTAAAAAAATATTTTACTAAAGCTCTGCCTGTATTTTCTATTTTTTTATATTTTCAAGATTTGATATAACACACGATTTAACCTAAATATTGTATGGGTTATAATTATTTATAAACAATGCCAACCTAAATAATTTGTTGGTATCTACTTTGGCCTTGAACGTTAAATAAAGAAATTGATCTAAAATAAGATCGTGTAAAGTGGCTAATATAACATAAGATATTAGAAGATAATGAATGTTTTTGTTGAATATTAATTGCTCCTCTAAAACAACTTAGAGGTTTTAGAGAAATCAATTTTTGTGTGAAAAACACCCACCACCTAATACTAAAATTACCCACCGCCAAGGGAAAAAACCTGTTTAAGGTGTCATATATTATAAAATATGTATATATGACCGGTGTAATAGAAACGGTTAAATATACCAATTCCATTTTTATATATGGAATGGAACCTGTTCAAGCGGGTAACTCGAGTCTCAAATATATTCGGGGAGTTTTCAATTTCGAAAGACTTGCCAAACACTTTTAAAATCCCTGCTAGCTAATTCTAATAAGCAAATAAAGACCTAATCAGTAAAAAACACAACATAAATCATCTTCTACTGTCAGTTATCAAATGGGAAATTATTATCTAATCCTATTCATATTCCTAGAATATCATATAAATAGTATATCATGTAAATAGTTTATCAATACGGTCCTGTTTAGAGCTTGTCACTTTGATACTTACTTTTATAACCTAAAAGTGGAGCAGTTGACCTCAGTATTCTCGGCAACGAGACTAGAATTGTTTAACAATTTTCTTATGAAATTATTGTGATTATTGAAGGTAAGTGGTAACTAACAATAATGCGATTGCACAATTTTTTATTTCTATTGCACGATCGATTTTACTAACGATCGTTAAAACGAGAATCCGGCTAAAGTTTATTTTTAAAGTATTAAATCCAGTATGTACACATAAAAATCATCAAAGCATATGGTAAATTTCTGCATTTAATGTATTGCAGTGTATTACAAACGTTTAATTATACTTGTGTTATTTTAGGTAATTTCATTGAAATTTAATCAAAATGACCGTGTCTATGACTGCAAAAGATGTGAGGAATGCTTACATAAACTTTTTCAAAGAGAAAGATCACACTTATGTCCATTCATCCTCAACAATTCCTTTGGATGATCCTACTCTCTTATTTACTAATGCGGGTATGAATCAGTTTAAACCCATTTTTTTGGGAACCGTTGATCCAAATAGTGACTTATCCAAGTTGATCCGTGCTGTAAATTCGCAAAAATGTATTAGAGCTGGAGGAAAACATAACGATTTAGACGATGTAGGGAAAGACGTGTATCACCACACCTTCTTCGAAATGATGGGAAATTGGTCCTTTGGTGATTATTTTAAAAAAAGAAGTTTGCGCCTGGGCTTGGGAGTTTTTAACAGAAAAACTCAAGTTACCTGCTGATCGTCTTTACGTAACTTACTTCGGGGGGATGAAGCCTCTGGGTTAGAACCAGATAATGAATGCAAAGAGGTATGTTGTCCCATTAAATACTATAATAATATGTATCTAATATGTACCATTTTTTTATTATGTTTTTACAAGATGATATACATATTTTTATTATATTAAACAGTGCAGGTAAAAAAGTAATCATATTTTATATAGAAACCTATCTATATATTTATCCCAATTTTTTTTAAATAAATGTTTATATGTTAAAGATTGAAGGTGAATAAAAAAAGATCTAAGGCTGATGGTGTAATAGAAACATGATCCCTTATTGGTATTATTTATATTGCAGGTTCATGAATATTTTAATAATCTATAGAGGGAGTCCAAAGTGCATACTTTTTCTTGACATTACATAAATAAGCTGTTTATAAATGAAATAATAAAATATTTGTGTTAAAATTAGCATAACACTTTTTAGATTAGGATCATTTTCGTTCTATTTGAATTAGAAACTTGCGGTTTTTAAATTTCGGTAGCCCATAGTCGGTTTTAATTCCCCGAGGTCGTTACACTGTGACATAAATGCCCTTCGTTTATTTTTTTTATTTTATTTTATGTTTTAATTTGTTTTTTTTATTTGTTTTTTTTTGTTTAATTTAATTTATTATTCGTCCAAACCCCAAAAACCAACCCCATGTCGAAATATGAATTCGCAGTGAGTTAATGGATAGACCAAGAAGGATGGTGTCGGGTAAAAAATTCCATCCCGGCACATGTCACAACTCGCTTTCACCCTTTGACAATTCATGCATCCCTCCAGGCCACACATAAATCGACCCCCCACCCACCTCCACTGATTCCGCCCCTGTAGGAGGCTGCATAGGATGTTGTTTTGTCTGGATTTCATTTCATGGCATTACTGGAAGGCTCTCTAAGTTGACGGAATCCACTGTAAATTGCCGATTCAACGCCAATAGTAAAATTCCATCTTCAACCCACCCCCTGACCATTTGCTGTGCTGAGGGGGTTGTATTAAGCAGGTCTCAATGCATGGGGTGACTCAGAAAGCCTTTCTGAGAATGTTCGAACCCATTTCGACACACCCCACGTCGTCAGTCCCAGCACCTGCGAGGTAGACTTCCCAAATAGCACCTGTTTCCACCAATTTTACGTGCGAAGCATATGTGGGTGGCTTATATCGACCCGGTATAATGTGTAAATGTCAACCCTCAAATAAAATACTTAGACCAGAGAAAATCTACGTGAAATAAAGATTCCAAATCCGCAAAACTCATCAAGAACCGTCAATCCAATGTCAAGTTATAGCATTTTAAAAATTTTGCTACCCAAATTTTTTGTTGATTAGGTGTCCAAAGCCTAAGGGCCTTAATCCAAAAACTGACAAAAACGTCTAGAGATATTGATGTTATCTTAGTAACGAACCATATTGCAACGACCAAAAAAAATTTTTTACGGAAATTTCACTCATACAAACTTTTTGATTTTTTGCATGACTTCATTGATCACCCCGTATATAATAAACCTATGGTCCTACGATAAATATACGTCATGCAGCTTAATCCGAAAAAAATTAGCTCTTAAAATTTGCAAGCCGCGTTCAAAAATTTGCATTCCTGTTAAAAATATTTAACTTTAAATTTTGCCTAAAAGTCTCTATGTGTAAGTTCGAGTGGCCAGCACTTTATATATAAAATAAATTGCCAAAATTGTAACGGTGTATATATAGGTCAATCTGAACAATATCTACCTAAAAGAATCTATAGCCATAAATATGATATTAGAACATTAAACCAAAATTCCACTGCCCTTACAAAACATGCTATAGACCAAAATCATATGTTTGATTTTGAAAATATACATATATTGAAAAAAGAACAAAATTACTATAAACGAACAATTCAAGAAATGATTGAAATTAAAAAGCACGCAAACTCAATAAATAGCCACACAGATATAGAGAATTTAAGTGAAACGTATTTTAACCTAATAAAATAAAGAGCTCAATAACTATACAAATAATAATCTATTAATTAAAACAAAAAAATTTTTACATATTCCCATATACTACATAATCACCTACTCAACTTGATATATAACTCACACCATACACCCATATTATGTAAACATACAACAGATTCTCACATCATAAATTACACTACTTTGTAAAATATAAACAACCAAATGAGAAACTGTAGTACCTTCAGTCCTCAGTGGAACTTAAACATCTACAATAGACAGGACTCGAAGAGAAAATAGAAAATATATTGTAAGTTAATACTTAGCATCAATTTATATAAATTTATAAGTTACAAAAAAAGTTTCTTATAATTGTAGCTCTGATGATGACTGAGTAAAGCCGAAACGTTAGAAAAAACAAAAACTTTTGTTTTTATAAACTGACCCTAATCCCATAACAAGTTTATCAAGTTAATTGATCAACGGTCAAGAAATTCCAAATCTATACAATTAAAATATATAAACTAAAAATTTTTAATCCGTATAAATTATTCTGCAACAACCTGTAATTTTCATCATTTGAGACAGGCTTTTATTTTTTTTATATCTGTATTTGTGTATCTTTTTAGATGTCAAAATTTTTAGATGTTTTAAAAATGTTTAAATCTCTAGATATGGCTAAACCTTGGAGTAACTCCATCGCATGTGTTGCCAGGATCTATGAAAGACAATTTCTGGGAGATGGGTGAAACTGGTCCGTGCGGCCCATGTTCAGAATTGCATTTTGACAGAATCGGAGGTAGGGACGTCCCAGAACTAGTCAATCAAGACGACCCTGACGTACTTGAAATATGGAATCTCGTCTTTATTCAATACAATCGCGAGAGTGATGGGAGTCTGAGATCTCTCCCTAAAAAACACATTGATTGTGGACTGGGTCTTGAACGTTTGGTTTCGGTAATTCAAAATAAAAGATCCAATTATGACACTGACTTGTTTGTTCCCCTTTTCGAAGCCATACAGAAGGGTACAGGGGCTCCTCCATATCAGGGTAGAGTGGGGAACGATGATGTGGAAGGAACCGATATGGCATACAGAGTGTTGGCTGATCATGCGAGGACATTAACAATTGCACTGTCTGATGGTGGAAATCCAGATAATACTGGTCGTGGGTAAGTACAAAAGATTATAACGAGCGATCCAAAAAAACCACATCAAAGTCGGCTTAGCAAAAAGACGTATTTCTGTTCTTAATATTAAATTTATAACCTTATTTAATTGTCAAGGCTGTTATTACATGTGACAGTCATTTTTTATTTTACTATTGTGACAGTTACTTGTCAAAAGTTTCATGTTTCGTTTGGAGCTTCGACATAACCACTATTTCCATCTCTCTCGTTCATAGCCAGATTTTATGATTTTTTTGGATGTCTATACAGAATGTACCTTTTCTACATATGTCGAACCATCCAAAAAAATCATCATCAAAGTTGGCTGAGTAAAAAAACACGTACACTCGAACCCCTCTTTTTTCACCTTCGCTTAATTCACATCCTCTCTTATTTCACCACGTTTCCCCCTAGTATTTCACGAAACCGTCCCGCTTAAGTCGCCGCCTGTAAAAGTTTTAGAACTACGTTATATGACAGCCATTATTTATTTTACAATTGTGACAGTCGCTTGTCAAAAGTTTGATATAACCGTAAAGCTTCGACATGACCGCTATTTCTATCTCCCTCGTTCATAGCCAGATTTGATGACGTTTTTTTTTTGGATGTCTATTAAATATAAGATAAAATTAATTATAAATTTTAATTAGAGGACAAAAGCAGGGCCTCCTACTATTTCTGGTTACTGTTTTGACTAGCTGTCAGAATACATAGTCATTTGGAAATTATTTTTAATTCGCCAAACTGATTATCTAATTAACATTTTGCAAGAAGTAAAAAAATCTTCTGAATCAAGTCACATTTGGTAAAAAAAAAATTGGTAACCATTACTCATACAATATGACTAAAAAAAGCATTAAAAAAATTAATTGTAGGCTTAGAGCCATATCCCAAAAATGATCAAAACTTTTCCGGAATTTTGAGGCTGTCTAGTAGCTAAACGAGGAAACTTTGGCTATACGCAAGTTGGCCTAAATCATATTCTTTTTGGTCAAGGAATGTCTATTATTACTT
The DNA here is from genome assembly GCA_029963805.1 of Aromia moschata. Classification (NCBI taxonomy): domain Eukaryota; kingdom Metazoa; phylum Arthropoda; class Insecta; order Coleoptera; family Cerambycidae; genus Aromia; species Aromia moschata. The sequence goes on from JAPWTK010000579.1 coordinate 19,848, forward strand.
CCATACCCTGCATATTCAATCCCATTGTAAAATTCATGTTCTATGTTCTCTTTCTCTCTTTAACGCCAGGCATCTGTTCAACAAAAATAATAAAACTCATCTGGTGACATTTCATTTTTAAAAAATTTCAGTGTTATCAAACAGGTCTCGACCTCAAAAAGTGAAATTCTAACTAAGCAATTTTTTGTAATTCACACCCTTTTTGTGATAATCTTGGAGCATATCTCTATATGGTTTTTAACAATGTAAAATTTCAGATATGTACTTCGCCGTATCCTAAGAAGAGCAGTACGATATGCCACTGAGAAACTCAATGCAAAACCAGGTTTCTTCTCAACCTTAGTAAATACAGTAGTGGAGATTTTAGGAGATACTTTTCCTGAAGTTCAGAAAGATCCTCAAGGTAAATTTTATTGTACCATATTTTCTAGTTGTGGTGTCCTTAAATTCCACCATTTTTATATCATAGTTTATTTTCAGGTATTATAGATACAATTAATGAGGAAGAAGAACAATTTTTGAAAACCTTGAGTAGAGGTAGAAATCTACTTAATAGAACGATATCTAAATTGGGAGATAACAAAACTTTACCTGGTGACGTTGCCTGGAGACTCTACGATACTTATGGCTTCCCGGTTGATCTAACTTCTCTAATGGCTGAAGAAAAGGGGTTAAATGTCGATATGGATGTTTATGAAGAATCAAAGAAACAGGCGCAATTGATTTCACAGGTATGTTTTTGTAAGTAATATAACAAAACTTTTGTTAATAATTATTTATTAGTTGCCTACACATTTTAAATTTGACCAACTGCACTGGGTACACAAATAATATAATATTTAAAAATTATAGGCACTTGGATCAGAATTAGACCAATCTCAAAAAAGTATTCATATACAAGTGTGTCCATGGCCACAGAAAAAAAGTATTTTCTGTCAAATTTTCTGACTGTACTTTTTTTTCTAAATATTGCTTTGTTAATATTTTCATGGATTTTAAAATTTCATAAAAAATAAACAAGTTATAAGTAATAGATTTTCGAAAATGCATTTTTTCCAAAATATCTCAAAAACCAAAAATGATAGAGGCATTCTCTAAGCGCCATTAAGTTACTCATAATATTGTCTTCAACTTCGCCTAATTAACCATTTTCCTGTCTCTTATAATTTCCAAGATAACAAAACATCCAGAACCAATTCTGGACACACTATATATAGATAATAGTCATTAAAAATTAAACATTCATTGATAGAGATGACAAATAAATACTTTTAAAGACTATATAAAAAAGAATAAAGCAGTACATGGTTCATCACATCCAAATTAAATTCATAATGCAATGGGTGATACATAAGTAACACCCTCTAGTGTGCATACATGGGACTCGATGATAAGATATGTTATGGTGTGTCTAACCAAGTTAGTTCCTACAACTAGCAGATGTTTTTTCCAAAACGCACTCTGACAAAAAGTCTGTTAAATTCATGGAGCAAAAACAATTTTGCTTGTCATCATTCACCATCAGAAACCACGGATCCGGATTTTAATTTTATTAAATCTCAACAGTGCTGTATATCCGGCGGTAAATTATAACAAGCGAGCTTATCGGATGGGTGTCGTAAGTTGTGAGAGGAATTATTTTTGTTCCGTGACCTTAATGGACTTTGCATTGGGAAAGGCATCTAGTGTTTACTGTACTGTAACATGTCCAAGATTGCCCACTAGAGGGCGATACTTATATATCAACCATTGTATTCTTCTGGCTAGTCACTAAGCTAATGTGCTTGTTCGTTGTCATTTGCCTTTTGATATGTTTATCATTCGCCACTGATAAGTCCTAAAAAGGTTGAAATCCGGATCCACAGCTTCTGATGGTAATTGATAACATATGGAATTATTTTCAATATAAATTAGGGATGGCGGTTATTACAAAAATAACTGGTTTTCCATTATTTCGGTTTATTTCGCTTCTGGTTTAACCTGGCGGTTATAACCATTCAAAATAACCGGTTTCAAGTTTTTTTTTTAAACATTTATTGACAAATTGTTGTATAAAATAAGCTTACGTGTAGATTTTTACATTCATTTATATTTTTCCTAAAATACTGCCACTCACTACAATGCATACTGACCTAATTTCTTAAATTATTTTTCTCTTTCCAATTTTGCTGTTTTTTTTATCCAGTTGTTGGAATAAATTGTGTTGCCAATTTATTATTAATCCACAAACATATTTACCTTTACAATTTTACATTGATTTATAGACTTTTTATAATTCCACCGCCCGCTGAATACTAACCTATAGGCATGTGCGAGATTTCGAATTTTCGAGACGAGACAAGAAGTCATATTTCGAGACGAGACGAGACGAGATTCTCAGTCAGTCGAGATTTCTCGAAATCCCGATATTTCTTGAGATCACGAGATTTCTCGAGGTACCTAGATTTCTTGATATATTGAAATTTCTCGAAAAGGAGGTGAAATTAATATATTAATACTTACAGTTGTTTAAATTTATAAGTTCATCTAGCAAAACACATTAAATAAAAGAGAAATTATTACACTTTGGTTTAACATTTTGGTTTAACTAGGAAATCGGTCATCAATTTCAAAATATTGATCGAGTGTTGGTGTAAAGCTCAATGCATATGTGAAAATTACGTTACGAGACGTAACAGTTCCTAATTGAAAGATTGTCTCCGATATTTTCCTTAAGTTTCATATTTTGAATATTCTCCGGGAAATTTCAAATAGTAAATGAATTTTGGGATTTGAATAATCTCAGTATTTTTAAAACTTAAGATTTCAAGAAATGTCGGAATCTAAAAAAATATTAAGTCTATCTAGAAGTCTCGGAATCTCGAGATCTCGAGAAATCTCGGACTAGAGCCAGAGATCTCGAGATTTCTCGACTGACCGAGAGTCTCCTCTCGTCTCGATTTTTGTTTCTCATGTCGAGGATCGAGATCTCGAGATTTTCGAGATCTAGCACATGCCTACTAACCTAATTTATTGAATCATTTTTTCCTATCTATTTTTCCTATCTCACAAACCTGTTAACTAAATCTAACAAAACCGGTGATAACCGGGATTAAAAAAATAACCGAAAAAAAAAGGGTTAATAGAAACGAAAAAAACGGTTTTAGGTTAAACCAGCAAGCTTTTCCCATCCCTAATCTAAATTCATAATATCGTAACAAAAACACAAATACTTTCCAGGGTAAAGGCACTGGAGTTGCAGACACCATCAACCTCGACGTGCACGCTATAACGGAACTTCAAGAAAAGGGTGTCCCTCCATCTGATGATTCCTTCAAATACAATTACGATTCTAGTGACAAAGCAGATTCCGAATACACCTTCCGTCAGTGCGAAGCAACCGTAATTGCCTTAAGACATAACAAACAGTTCGTTGACGAAGTTCACACGGGCCAAGAGTGCGGCATTTTGCTTGATAAAACCAGCTTTTACGCGGAACAGGGAGGGCAGATATATGACACAGGTTACCTCGTAAAAGTAGGGGACGAGAGCGTTGAATTCTCTGTGAAAAATGTTCAGGTCCGCGGAGGTTATGTTATTCACATCGGCAGTTTAGAAGGAACTTTAAGAAAAGGAGATAAGGTTAGTCTACACGTTGACACAGCTAGAAGACGCCTCATTATGAGCAATCACACTGGAACACACATATTGAATTATGCCCTTCGGAAAGTTTTAGGAACGGAGGCCGACCAACGGGGTTCCTTGGTTGCACCCGATAGGCTACGTTTCGATTTTACCAACAAAGGAGCGTTAACCACTGACCAGGTTAAAAACACAGAGTTGAGCTCAAAGGGCCTTATATCTAAAAACGGCAAGGTCTTTGCTAAAGAAGCTAGCCTAGCCGTTGCAAAAACCATCAGAGGTCTTCGCGCCGTCTTCGAGGAAACCTACCCCGATCCTGTGAGAGTAGTTTCTGTTGGTATCCCTGTAGATCAGTTGGAAGCAGATCCTCTAGGACCTGCCGGTGATGACACCTCAATTGAATTTTGTGGTGGCACCCACGTCCACTACGCTGGTCACATTGGTGATTTTGTCATTTCCAGCGAGGAAGCTATCGCGAAGGGAATTAGACGAATCGTCGCTCTAACGGGACCAGAAGCTACGAAGGCTCTAAAACGAAACGAACTGTTAGAGAAGAGACTAAGTGAAATAAAGGCTATGATAGAAGCAGACAAAGACAATACAAAATCGAAGGAACACGTCAAGAAGATTGTGGAACTTACTGATGAAGTATCGCAAGCTGTAATTCCTTACTGGAAGAAAGAGGATATTCGGAATACTTTAAAGGCTCTAAAGAAGGCTTTAGATGATAAAGACCGTGCCGCCAAGGCAGCCATTTCCAGCAAAGTCGTGGAGCAGATAAAGGAGTTTGTGAAAGAACACCCCAATCTGCCGATACTAGTGAAAGAACTTAAGGCTTTCAATAATACTAAGGCCTTGGATACAGCACTAAAGCAAGTACGGACTTTAAGTCCAAATACTTCAGCATTATTTGTGACTGTGGATCAGGACATGAACAAAATGTTTTGCTTATCTTCAGTACCCAAGGAAGCCATAGAAAAGGGGTTGAAAGCCAACGATTGGGTACAAGAAGTGGCAAAGAAACTTGGCGGAAAAGGCGGTGGAAAACCCGATGCTGCTCAAGCTTCGGGAACCAACTCGATAGATGTGAATGTCATTTTGGATTTGGCAAAGAAATTTGCTGAAGCAAAACTTTTGTAGGTTATATGAAAGCCTTCAGAGTGAAAGAAACCTTTTAGTTTCAACTTATTAAGTTTTACATGTCTGCCATTTGAATTTAGTATTATCTACTGTTTTACTAAAAGGTTATTGGTTAAATTATTGTATTTAGTATATTGTACCATTTTTTTAATAAATGTTTTTTTATCATGATCTCATCTATCTATCTCTATCAGCAAAAAAAATCTATGTGGAAGGGAAGGCGGTGTGGAATGGGTCATGCAGATTAGTTCATGCTAAGCCTTCTGCCGATTGCTTGAGCATGAATTGGACGTGGTGCGGCATGTGAATGCACAGTTCACCACAGGTAGGGATTTATGGGAGGAGCACATGTGTAGAATGCTTTAATCATAAAAGATGTAGACTCTTATCCTGTATATTGTGCCAAGTAAGTATTTATCCCACTTTTCAATAAAACATGTATTCTGTGTCACAGCAGACTCTTTTAAGTGCTGAAATTACAAAAGAAAATATTCTTAAAACTGAAATTTTGTGTATCGAACCATCCAAAAAGAACGTCATCAAAGTTGGCCTAGTAAAAAAAGACGTGTTTCTATTCTATCTTAAATTTATAACCTTATTTAATTGTCAAAGCTGTTGCATTATATGACAGCTGTTATTTATTTTACAATTGTGACAGTCACTTGTCAAGTCAAAAGTCTAACATACGGAGAAGCTTCAACATGACCGCTGTTTCTGTCTCTCTCGTTCATAGCTGACTTTGTTGACTTTTTTTTTGGATCGATATGTTTCAACAAAATTCTTTGGATTCTGACTCCTGTCCTAGCCAGAATCCAAAATATTCAAGAAAATGCTCCACATTGAAGAGATCTTAGTAGAGGAAACCGGTAGTCTAAATAGTCTAGGATTTTTTTATTTGAATTTGGTGGTGTCTAAATGTTTTAAATTTATTAAAATGAACAGATGAATATCAAGACGTCACCACAGAAACCAAACATTAGTCTTTTGAAATGGAACACTCTATATCTTTTACTTTGCTGCAACAACTCTTACATCCATTTAAAAAAAAATGTCTGCGCTATGACGTTTCATTCTAAACCTTATGTAGATTATTAAAAAAAATACAAAGGCGCAAATTTTATTAAAAATGACGAAGGTGTCCATGCTAAATTTTGTTAAAAAATGACGTAGGCGCCGATGCGAAATATTAAAATTACTTGATGCGCCAATAATAAAATTAATACTTCTGGTAAATGATTTACCACCAGCGCCTCCATCATTTTATTTTATAATAATCTGAAGCTCTACTACATTTCCATTTCAAGTACTAGTTTAAATTTAAATATTTTGAATGAAACGTCAACAAACTATACATCTTTGAACCTAGATGGAAGCGTTTGTGCAGGAAAATAAAAAATATATAGGGTGTTCTATAAAAAAAATGATATCTGATTTGTTTTGTGACTTCTCAGTGTTTAACCGTTTGTTCATTTTGCTAAGCTAATAAAATTTTGCTTTAAAACCTTTTTTTGTCTTGTATAATAAATCATCTTCGGCAGGGGTCAAAATAAATGAAAACCCTGTATAATAGAATGAGCATAAAACATAGACTGGAAAATATTCCCAATCATAATTTTCTGCAACATCAACATTCCTCAAATTATCTAAAAACAGAGGAATGAAGTCAAATCTATATACTAAATACTGTTTTAACACATTAAGATTAAAATTTGATTACACCCACTAGTGTCAAAGGCTAATAATAGATAACACGTAGGTTCATCCTGGGTTCAATTATTTTCGGTTAATAAAAAAAAAACATAACAATCCCTAAATCACATCTTTATTATCATTTTCATCCAGTTCTTTACTTTTATCATAAATTACCCTAATCTCTTTCAGTACTTCTAATAAATTAGTGCCTAGTTTAGCACTAACTGGTATAACGGTCAGATTCGTTTCTTCTTTTAACCGTTTAATGTTGTCTTCTGTATTAGGAATATCAATTTTATTTGCCAGCACCAACTGAGGTCGTTCCTGAAGAGTGTCGTTAAATTGTGACAATTCATGCTGGAGAACACTCAGAACAGTCCAGGGCTCAGGTGAAGAAACGTCTATGATGTATAAAAGTGCCATGCATCTCTCTGTGTGTTTGAGAAACTGAATTCCTAGACCTTTGTTCTTGTGTGAGTCGGGAATCAAACCAGGAAGATCGGCAACTAAAAAAAGAAATGAATAAATAGATAAATAACCATACAAATAATCATATAAATTTACTAAGACATATGTAAATAAGAAGCACAAACATTTATCTTATTTTTTGCTTTGCTTAGAAAATACCAACTACCCTTAATCTTATATTGTACCAATGCATTTTCTTTTAGCCTTTCCTCTCCAACGTACCTGCAATTTGTTCATAGTCATCGTACTGTATCATTCCTACGTAAGGTCTTAATGTTGTAAATGGATAAGGGGCCACCTTTGGTCTAGCTCTTGATATCGCTCTTAATAATGTACTTTTTCCAGCATTAGGGAATCCTATCTATAATTTTATAATCAATATCAACATTATTAAAAGATCTCATTCAATTACCAAACCGACATGCGCCATACTTCTCACTTCAATAGTATATTCCAGATTTTCACCGTCTGCTCCATATTCACAAATTTTTGGAGCCTGTTCCGTATCTGTCGCAAAAGAAATGATTTCCCTTTACCTCCTGCTCCTCCTCTGGCAGCGACAAACATTAAGCCTTCAGTATGCAAGTCGCCTACAACTTTTCCATCAGTATTCTTTATAATGGTTCCTACAGGGACTTTTAATATAGAATGATTAGCGTTTTTCCCGTGGCAGTCTTTGTTAGAGCCTTTTTCCCCACTGTCTGCTTTGGCCACAGTAGGAACGCTGTGTAGATCTTTAACATCGCCAGAGGCTTCAAAAATCACGTGACCACCATTACCTCCGTCTCCTCCATCCGGTCCAGCAAATTCATTAGACCACAGTGACAGGAATGAAATGCAGCCATTGCCTCCTGTTCCACCACGTGTTCGAAGACGTTTGAGATCTATAAAATTTTGTACCTATTTAAACTTAGGTTGTAAGTGAAATGTATCAATCACGATAGTTACTTGGTTTCTTGTTGACTTGGGTTTCTTGCTTTTTAGAGGTTGGGCAACTTTATGGGAATATCTATAAACATTATTTAAAGACTTCAATGACAAATTTATAAACGAAAACATGAGAAGCTAAAGAATAGGTAATATTTTTACATTGAATTCTATTTAGATGTTTTGTGATTCAACAGTAATGTCAATAATGAAATAAATAAGGTTATGTACTTGTACATATACATACGCTCGAACCCCTCTTATTTCACCATCGCTTAATTCACATCCTCTGTTATTTCACCACGTTTCCCCCTATTAGGTCGCGAAACTGTCCCGGTTAAGTCGCCGCCTGTAAAAGTTTTAGAACTACGTCTGGAAATTGGATTCTCGCATGAATATGTACAATTTTTATTGAAAAAAATGATTGTGTAATACATTTATTGATTTAAAATAGGTTAGGTGTCTTTTAAAAATATTTAATCTTTAAAATATTCATTCAAGTGGAAAATTGAACTTTGTCACGCACGACTGGGTATACTTACATTGATTCTTTGTAAATTTGTTGGCTCATTTTTTCGTTATAACAAGTGCTGTGGTATATCTCTAAATATTTCTTTTTGCAGTTAAAACACAAAAAAATTGAGGTTATGATCGCGACTTAAGAGAGGCAAAATTTCGCGACTTAAGCGAGGTAATGATGCACGGATTTGGCGACTTATGAGGGGTTCGAGTGTATGTACTTTCCTACTTTCCATAGAAAACGCTGCGAGTGCTGCGTAGCATAGGTTTTCTATGGTACCTTCACAAGCAATCACAGAATTCTTCTAAGAGAATAGACTATGTTTGTGTTTTGTTTTGTATGAGATAATAACGATAACAATGTCAGAAGATTCAAATTAACATTGAGAAAGCGTAAACAAATGTACCGCATAGGTATGTCGCATTTTCTTTATAATAGATGAAAATTTTACGTGGATCATGAAACTATTCCATTAGATTTCAAAACCTTCATGTGCCTAGAAGATAGCTTTGAACGCAGTATAGATGATTATACAGGTGTTATTCAATCAAATAAGATAATTTGTGGAAGAATAAATTTGCTCTGCTCATGATTTCAGAATATTTTTGAAAGCTACTTCAATATAGATTATTATTGAAACCGTTTTGTAATCTAAGAAGAAAAAAAACGTCCAAAGGTGCTTTCCATCTTTACACTACGAGCGCTTCAGGGAACTTCCCAGTTACATATAAGCGTTCCACGACCATGACGTTAGAACTTGACAATCATTTGCAGAAGTTCCATCATTCCGGTTTAATTACCATGGTGTATTTTGAGCAGTTTTATGAAAAATTCCACCTCAACTACTTTGGTGCATGAAGCTCTAGGCACAGTATACGATTGTGCTTTAGGTGCTAGTTCTTTACTGTGCTCAGGCCTGGAGCACGGTCATTGTTAGTAGTCGATTTCCACTTCCACATTAACGATGTTCTGGAGCTCCTAGAGCTTCATGCATCAAGTTAGTTAAGGTGGAACTAAGCAGTCATCACACTCTTTACAAAACTGCTAAAAATACATCATGGTAGTTAAACCGGAAATTGGAATCTGTAAATTCTTATATAATCGAAATGTTGTTTCACATGTTGTTATCAGGCATTTGTTAAGATTTTAAAAGTATTTGAAGTACCTCAAATAAACTATATGTCATTATGTTCATGTATAAACAATCGTAACAGCCGTGGAACTAACATACACAAAACATCTAAATATAACATATACCTCATATAACCTAGAAATATTGACCTTTAAAAAATTGGGATTGCCGCATCCTAATAAAATTTATGGTGCTTGAGCGAAAAGGGGGAAGAATACATTGAGCGCAAAGTTCTGGTGATGTGGAACGCTTGGGTGTAACTGGAGAGCTCTCTGGAGCGCCCTGAAGTGCACCAGGTATAGAGCACAACTGGAAGGCACCTAGTTGTGGAAGTGGAAAGCAGCTCAGAGGTTCCTTCTACTTTTTATATCTATGACTGACAACCAGCAACTTTGACAATTTGACAACTAAAGAATGTCAAAAGTCAGCGAAGCGAAATATACTTTTCTGTATTGATAAATTTAAGATAATTCTGAAATATCCATAATAAATAATTTTTTGTGTTGAGTATTATCGAGAAAAATTGTTGTCATGGTTGTAGACAAAAGCCCCCTATCAGGTACAGCACTTGAACAGTTCGTTATATTAGCAAAAACTATTAAAGGGGCAGCTCGTACAGAGTTGATTAAGCAAGTGTTGGAGGCCCCAGGAGTATATGTTTTTGGTGAATTATTAGATATGCCTAATATATCTGAATTAGGTAACAGCCCAGATAAGAAATATTTAAATACTTTGGAGTTATTTGCATATGGTACTTACAAGGATTATTTAGCCGATAAAAATAACTTCCTTGAACTGTCGCCTGCACAGCAAAAGAAACTTCAACACCTCACAATTGTAACCTTAGCTACAAAATCAAAATGTATTCCTTACAATGTGTTACTTATTGAATTGGACATAAAAAACGTAAGAGATTTGGAAGACCTTATTATTGAGGCTATATATGCAGATATTATACATGGTAAACTTGACCAGAAAAATAGTCAGCTTGAAGTCGATTATGCTGTAGGAAGGGATATTCGTGCAGAAGATATAAATATTATTGTTAATTGTCTGCAAGATTGGTGTTCAGCTTGCGAAGGTGTTTTGAGTTGTGTCGAGACTCAAATTCATAGAGCGAATTCTGAGAAAACGAGATCTATGCAGAGAAAATCAGATATCGAAAATGAAATAGTCAACATTAAGAAGACATTAAAAACACAGCTGCAGGAAAGATCTGATGGTACTGATGAAGTTATGGCAACTGACAGTAGGGAAGCTGCCTCAACTGGAGATAAAGGAAAAAAGTCACAGAAAATCAAAGGTCTTAAAATTCTTCGTTAACATGAACTTATTCCAAAGGTGATATATGAAAAACTGTCCAGATCTCGTGATGATTCATAATGCTTAAATAAATCATTCACTTTTCTGGAGACATTTTTATACATCAACTTTGCTTGGGAAACTATATAAAATAATTTTCAGTTTTTTTTTTTTTGTAAATTGTTCATTATTGCTTTAACATATACTTGTTGATTATTATAAAATAGAGCAGAGGTAACTTCAAAATATCGATATAATTTTTAGGCTTATATAATACATTAGATGTAATTTATAGCCGAAGTTATAGGTGATTAAAAGAAAGTACGTCCAAGAGTTTATTTTTTTTTTCTTTAAACAAATTAATGTTTCATCACTCCAATTGTTCCGAAGGACAACACCCAAAAAAATTCTTATACTTGTAAGAGTAACTTTACATCTTGCTCCTTACTGTACCAAAACCTGTATGATACAGTGGTGCTTCGTGATAATGGTATAAAGTACATTAACCCACATTATTGATGTACAACTGTTTCGATAATAAAATACAGATACAAATAACTGCATGATGTTTTACTAAGTATTTACTATAATTATGATGAAAAATAAAGTTGTACCTACTAGAGTAACTATGGAATTGTGCGAGTATAGATATATATACTTATTTGACGATTACAACGACGCTTATTTAGAATCATATAACCTTTTATGTTTGTGTTGAATATTAATCGGAATCATGGCATCGTTATTATTCAGGAAATAAATATAAATTAACCAGCATCATCATGAGGTATGTTCTAAATTTGTAGTATATGTTATGTAGGAATAATGGGGTAATTCGACCAATTCCCTTTAGGGAGTGGCAGTAGAGATGATAATCACTAAGGTCCGTAAAAGTATGCTGTCACGCAGAGCCAACACTATACAATTATGATAATTAAAGTATAAACCGTATTTTTTAAGCGCATATTTCTTGCCCCCCGTATACCCACGCCACTGACCGTGCGTAAAATGCCGTCCCCGAACATAGTCCAACAACCTAGGACACCGTAATGTAATACACTTTCTCCTTCAGACAGCGAGTTATTCCGATAATGACAGGTTTTCCTTTAGTTTGCCAGCTGCCGTAGGTCCAAGGTAAAAGTTGAAAATAATTTTTTGTCGTGAGTGACTAACTCGTGAGTTCGTGTAGGTAGTGTATTTATTTTCCATATTACTTGATGTTGTATGGATTTCTGCAATAATGGCAAGAGTCTAATAGATATTTTATTTATACCTTGCAATCGTCGATATATGTATATTTCGTGATAGCCGAGAGTGTAAAAGACAAAAAAAAATACCTGGCACTGTTACAAAAGAGGAATTTTGGTTCCGGCCGGGATGGAGTTTTTACCCGACAGCGTCCTTCTTAGTCGATCCCATAGGTCTCTGAACTTGCAGTCAAAATCTTCCGAATTCAAATTTCGGCATGTGGTTGCTTTTTGGGATATGGACGGCGAATCGTTTAAATCACAACGTAGCGCTTTTAGTGCATTAAAACCATCCCTATAGGTTACCGAAAATTAAAAACCGCAAGTCTCTAACTCGAATAGAACGTAAATGGCGCTGATCTAAAAAGTGTTATCTTAATTTTGATGAGTAGTTTATGTAGGTACTAATGAATTTTATCAATAAAAAAAATGAAATAGAAGAAATATGCAGAGGAAAATGAATTATTGATTGATTTCCCCCACTTCATTAAAAAAATATATATTTCCTTTTTACATGCACTTCTAATTTCTAATGACTTGACCATATTGTCATGATGATGAACAGAATTATTCTCCCTCGATTAATTGAACAGGTTTTCCGCTAGAGTATGCCTCAGGACAGACATTCGGTGGTTGAAAATGAAACATGTCTAGTCTCATTTAACCACTAGATGGCTGTACTTACTACATACCACCTACTGCATCCTTTTGGCCATCTACTAAGCCAATTCTTTTGCTCGTGGTCATTTACTGTCGCATATATCGCACAGATGAGACCTAATGATGTCGATATCTGGATACAGATCCAGATATCGACATCATTATAATAGTGAATGACGCTGAGGGGAATTAATAGGTTTGTTTTGGCAGTGATTTTCTGATAGTTTGTAAACCTGTACGTAATACCCATGCGCGGTTGGAAACTGTTACCAAACGGTGTGCAAAGTAGTGATGGGAATCGAAAGCAAAAATATCGATACTCGGTATTGCAAGTATTTTGAATTTTTCGATACCCGGCTATCGATACATCTCTCAAAATTAATCGATATATTGGTAATCATATGAATAATTTTCCAAAATTTGAACATTTAGAATAATTGAATGTTAATATAAAGTTAAAAAATTATTTGATGAGCAGGAAAATAGTCCAACATTTAACGAACGATTTTTTATTATTATTATTTATTAAAAAGGATAAAATAATTTCTCTGGAATAAACGTTCTGAAATAAATTAAAACTTCAAATGTCTCTCAACATCAAGCGAGATCAATAAAAATAAAAATACCCATTTCTTTGGTTTTGATCAATAACATAAATTTAAAAAAACATTTCGATTAATCATACACATAAAAAAAGAGAAGTAAACACTATAGAAAGAATGGTAAACTGACTCTCGAAAAAGATTGTTTTCATTCAATTTTTACTGTTATAATGGTAAAAATTAAATGAAAACTCCCTCCATCGTCATTTTACTATCACTATTTATTAATGATTACATATCTTTATTCTGTGCATCACATATATTGTCCCTAATAATAAGCGTTTTCTCATTTTGCTAAAAATGGAACAATTTTTTCAACAACAGACGACTTCGCTCTTCGGAGGTGCCATTTTTATTTCTGTTTCCTTTTAAAGAATGCAACGGTTAATTATAAAATATACATTTGCATATTGAAATTCGTCCATTTGAAATATCAAAAAATTTGAACATTAGCAGAAAAGTTTACAGAGTTAGGGTAAGAGATGGCCCGTGCTGTAAACACAGACTCTTGCCAATATTAAAGCAAAGACAGAGAGTTAGGTTAGGTTAAATACTTACTTGATGTTCATCGAAGTTTTTGCAAAAAATCCCGCAACAAACAACAGAAATTCACTCTCGTACGATTGTTTTGGCAACTAACAAGACAGGGCGAACATGCGTTTTTTTACCGGGTAAAAATTTTCCGATACTTATTTGGTATCGAAACCATAATATCGATATTTTAGAATATCGCTCGAGAGAATTATCGATGCCAAAAACTCGATGTATTACAAACGAAGTATCGATACTTCGATATATCGGATCGGTATCGCCCATCCCTAGTGCAAAGCCTTGCTAGAACGCGGTCGATTATAACTAGGTACCTATATATTTTGTGCTAGGAATGGGGGTTGCGCCTTGCGCAACCGATGACAACTTTTTGTCATCGCAGCTCCTGAATTTTGAGAAAAGGGCATTAGTGATTTACCTATCAGATGGGCGAAGATCATAGATATCCGTGGCGAATATATTGTTTAATTCTAATTGTTATTAATTGTCATAAAACAAATCTGTTTTTTTGGTGCAAGACTTTCCGGCCAACCTAATAGATAAAAAAGGTTAGATCACAGAATAGGTTAGATCGACAAAATCACAGAACACTGACAAAATAACACAATCGCGCATGCGTCGGATTCGTTATTTGCAAATAATCCTCAAACTGCTCGGACCGTTTCATACTGTTTACTAACAGTTGGAAATTCTGCTGTTCAGTTGCCAGAACGCGGAATTTGTAATCTAACGATTTCAAATCGTTGGAAACTGCTGCAAAAACAAACCTAATAATGCTTCATCAATTTAATGCCTTTCCGTTACAATGCGCCTAAGTGCGGTGTAGATGATAACTTCGTTTGACACATCAAAACGTCTTGACCCATCTACTTTACTAGTACTCTACCAGTACTACTACGTACCATTCATTGTCATTCACTATCACACATATCATCGCATATGAGACCTAATAAGGTTGTGGATCCGGATCTGTGGTTCCCGATGGTGAATGACCATGAGCGGAATAATTGCTTTTGGATAAAGGTACATTCGCAGGAAATAAATAACATATTGGCGTTATATTTTTATTTACACAACCTTCTTGACAAGAATAATATACAGAGTAAATTGTGCTTGCAATAATAAATCTTATGTTAATGTTGTATACGTTTACAATAACCAGGACGGAAAAACTGTTCACATCATTTCGTGAGAATGGTAAAAGTTTTTCAAAAAACACCAAAAAATATTCTAGCATAAATTTAGATTCGTTAGCGTTTATCTGAAGTTAATTATTTCATTTCTTTATCACAGAATGTGTTATCGTGTTAAGGAATCCTCAAAAAAACGTAACAAAATATGACATTCTTACCCCAAAAACAAGTAACAGTCTCAAAGGCCACTTTCCATATAAAAGACTTCAATAAATATACATACACAAGAAAAATTACCCTAAATTAATTGTTCTGGGATCTGATATAAAATCATAATTTTACACGTTAATAACTAGAAACAAGGCAACCGTTGTTGGTTTTTTGCATAAGCGTACTTTAATTCTAATTATATAACATTAACTTATCCTAACCTAGATTGTAACAGTTATATTATGTATAGACGAAAGCTTTTTTGGCATGACTTTGATACAAGTTCCCACTGGGCACTGGGGTGCTGACCAAACAATAAATAAATACACCGTAACAAAAAAATAAATTACGTACAAAGCTTAAAAATAAAAGTCAGACGAGTCATCATCATTATAAAAACTGTCGGTTATAATTGCTCTTTCGTCTGTCATAGTTAGAGAGGTGGATAGAGAGATATATATTATGCATTTTGTTATAATGAGTTAACATGGGCTAAAAAGTTAAATATACTAGAACTTCGTAGGGCACACTGGCAAAAAATAATTCTAGACCTAGATCTCTCATAAGAACGGATTATTCGAATTCATGTTTGCAGTGCCTCCCACCTGCAAAAGAAGAAAGCATAATGTTAAATTACTTCAACATATCTTTTTAACAATTATCTATGATTATGATTATATAGACATCTAAAAAAAAACGTCATCAACTCTAGCTATGAACAAGAGAGATTTTGGTTATGTCAAACTTTTGACAAGTGACTGTCACAATTTGTAAAATAAACAATGGCTGTCATATGGTGTGACAGTCTTGACAAGTAAATAAGGTTATAAATTCAATTAAGAATAGAAATACATATATTTTTTGGATGTCTATATTACTGATACATACTTTAAACACTTTTCCACTAAGATGGAAACACTACCATTATTGGGATCTGACATTGGCTGGTACTACATCTCGCGCTCAAAATAGTAAGCACTAAAATACTCTTACCATTTTCAGTATACAATAAAGCTTTGCATTGACATCGACATCAGATCCTCTTTTCATAACACAAAAGATACACTGTTGAAATATTTACTCCACATACTAAAAGTTCATACATTCATCAGTTCATAGTTCATACAAAGATCGTTGTTATGTAACAAACTGTGACAGTGTAGCAGGAAATAATTTCAGTGCGTACATTCTTCAATTCACAGTGAAACAAACAATTGAAACCTTGATCAATTGAAACCATGGAAAATATCTTTAAAAGTGAAAGAAGTTACCCAAAAAAATAATTATTGTAAAAGATTTAATTCAAAAAAGATGACTACATGTGTTTTCCTGCCTATTGCACATATATTTAAATGGAAGATATTCTGCGCCATATTGTGATGTAATGTCAAAAGTACCACACACGTCAGATCCCAATGCTTAAACTCTTTTACACATACCAATTTAATGCACAATAAATTGTAGAATTTATTTTTCAATAAATTGTCCAATTTTAGTAACTATTTACACTTTGCAATATTTGTAACAATTTATTGGCCAATTTCAACACTGCCAACTCTCAATGACTAAAACCTAAGAGTTATCATAGGTTTGTCCCTAAGAGAAATCGCTTATCTCATTATTAGGTTGGTACAATGAAATAAATGCAAAAAGTTATTACTAAATATTCCTACAATTGGCCAAGAAATTAGAGCAAGTTCTAAATTCTACAATTTATTATGGACAATAAATTGGGCGCAATTTCTGTTTTACACGTAGTCCAATAAATTGAAGGTCAACTTGTACAATTTATTTAGAATTTAAGTAGAATGTTTTGGTATTAATGGAAAAAAATGTTCTTCGCTAAAGGTTCCAGTCCCCTTCCATTATTAAATTACCGTATTGAACTTGACACTATTATCTTTTAATTAAATTTTGAAGCACCCTGTACTTTTTTAACAGTAAAGTTAGATCATTTATGTACCAATAGTCGAAGAGATGTATATCTATCTAGAAAACTACTGGTCAGGCAGGAACAATAAGAGTTGTTTTTTTTTTAACAAATTTTAGCAAATCGGACAAATAAATTTAATAAATAATATTACGATGATACAAAAAACAAAAAAAGTTACAAACATTAAATTCAACATACTATTGTGTTGTGAGATTATAAATGTTAATTATTAAAAGGAACAATGCAATTTTTTATATTTCATGGAAATTAAATAAAGAAAAATGCGGATTATCAATATAGATTTTCGTTATCAATATAGAATATATTTTCCAGAAATAAAAAAAATTCACGTGAGACATAAAAACACAAAAAATAAATATAATACTGTACCAAAAAGCAGCAACTGTAATATTACAATTTTCAGATTATTACCTTAAATGGATTTGGTGTCCAACCATTCGTCCCATTAACAGCCATTGGCATGGCATTGATGGGAAAGGCATTGATGGGCTGGAAGACCTGCGCGAAGCCATTCATTTTTACTGTATCCCTGAAGGGATTAGCAAAGGGCTGTTGGGTCTGCTGGAAACCATTGATGTTGGTACCCCAGTTGACACCACCTCCATTGTTGAAGGGATTTGAAACACCTGTAGTACCATTTTCTTGGGCGACTGGGAAGGCACTCAGAAACTGACCTACAACAAATTTACAAATTTTAAATCAAAGAAACTACTAATAGATAATATGAGATCAGACCGCGTGACGTCTGTCCTCATAAATAAATAAAATGCGATGTCAAGAATTAAAAATCATGAGACTGGCAACGTAGCGCCCGATCTAGCAACACTGCGAAGACAGGACTTGGAAGGGCGGTAGGTTATCATGTAATGCACCTTCAGTATAAGTTTAGACTTATTAGAGTCATTTGTTTGTTCTTTGTGACTGTTTTCGTAAACCGGTTTTTTCTAGTGCGTTTTAAAAAAATGAGTGACATTTTGATTCAGACTTGGACCCAGCGCAATGAATACTTTTGCCAAACTTCAACACGCTTACGGAGACATTGTTTTTTCATGAGCCCAGGTTTTTCGGTGGTTTAAGGTATTCTCAGAAGGAAGGGAGTCGATTGAAGATGAACCATGCAGCGGAACGCCTTCATCTTCAAGAACCGATGAAAATGTCGATAGAATACGGGATTTTTTGCGTTCAGATCGTCGGTTGACGAAAAGAATGCTCGGGGAAGAGTTAAATGTGAATCTGTTAACTGTTCATCAGATTTTGACTCACAAATTGGGGATGACAAAAAATCTACGCAAAAATGGTTCCAAAAAACCTTTCGCAGGAACAAAAGAACATCAGGAGAGAAAAGTATCTTGACTTTTGGAATCGATTGAAAATGATCTCCATTTTATGGAATGTGTCATTACTGGTGATAAGACTTGGGTGTTTGAGTACGACCCGGAAACCAGGCGCCAAAGCATGGAATGGCACACTTCAAGCTGTCCAAGACCCAAAAAAAGCAAGAATGAGCAAGAAGAAGATCAATGGCATGCTGATTTGTTTTCTGATAGTCAGGGAATTGTCCACAAAGAGTTTGTGCCTCCAGGCCAAACAGTAAATCAACACTTGTTTTACAGAGGTTCTTGTTCTTGAAAAACTTTAAAAAAGGGTCATGCGTGTGAGACCAAATTAGAGTTACCACCTCGATACCTACTCTCGGCCGGAGATTTTAGATGCACCAGGGGGGGGGGGGGGCAAAATTGAACTCGGTAAGAACATAATTGTATTCTTTTTTTCGACAATCAATCATCATTAAATTGACAAAAATACTCTTTTCTCTTTTTACTCGGTGGTGGGGATGAGTCTCACATTTCGATTAAAATACTATGGAACAATGTAATAATCAGTTTTTTCGTATTAAAACATCGAAGAATGTGACAGGTAACAGTTGCAATCTAAAATGAAATGATTTGAACGCCCTGGTGCTAAATAAAGACTTGTTTCTAAAATACAGTTGGTCAGCAACGCCATCTGTTATTTGTGAACATTAATTAATTAGGCTACTTTGATTTTCATTCTCTATTTCATTTTACACATGCTCTAAAATGAGACATAGATACTTGCTTAGGTTAATGCTGGAAATAACATTTAAAATAAATATTAATATTTTTTAAATCATCGTTTAGATTGGTTGGGCCGGAGAAATTGGAAGTACAACCTGAGACCGGAGATTGTATCCGAAAACCGGAGAAGTGGTAACTCTAGACCAAACATCAAGAACAACTGGAAGTTGCATCACGACAATGCGCCTTGTCACACAGCCATTTCAGTAAACGTGTTTTTAGCCAGTAAAAACATTCCTGTGGCTCCTCAGCCTCCTTATTCGTCTGACTTTAGTCCTTGTGATTTTTTTCTCTTCCCGAGATTGAAAAAATCACTTCAAAGGACGTCAATTTTGGGACCATAGAAAATATAGTTAATTAGTGGGATGAGGTCAAATGTTTCCAAAAAAAAAACTAATTTTCAGTTAGTCGACGTTTCGCAAAATTTATTTGCATCCTCAGGACTAATTGAATAAGCTTTTTGCTGTCGTTTTTTAAAAATAAATATGAATGAAACATTGATAAAACAATTGATATAACATAAAATAATAATAGAATACAACGTACTGTCACCCAGACGTGCATATGTGTGCATCTCTATCTACCCGTACTGGTAGATAGCCGATGCACGTCTGGGTGACAGTACGTTGTATTCCTATTATTATTTTATGTTATATCAATTGTTTTATCAATGTTTCATTCATATTTATTTTTAAAAACGACAGCAAAGCTTTCATTCAATTAGTCCTGAGGATGCAAATAAATTTTGCGAAACGTCGACTAACTGAAAAATTAGTTTTTTTTTTTGGAAACATTTGACCTCATCCCACTAATTAACTATATGGTTATATGGAAACAGGTCACTAATCCTACATTACAACCATAGAAAATATTCAAACGGCTGTAACCGACCAGCTGAAGGCTATCCAGTATATGAGTTCCAGCACTGCTATGAGGAATAGAAAAACCGTCTCCACCGTCATGTGGCTTCTCAAGGAAGTTATTTTTAAGGAGACAATACTGAATTGTAATTCTATTCCAATAAAAAAAAATAAAAAAAAAATCTACTCTCTACTTTTTTACACACCTCGTATGTTAAACTGTGCTGTTATTTAAAACATACATATAGTTAAGTATTTTTTGCGTTGCACTCAGATTCAAATTTTTGGGATGGCAACAGGTCAGATCAGATCATTTGGTGCACAATTGGATTTCGGAATCGCGGGACCCAAAAGGTTTTGCGGTTGCCTTATCCGAGTCTTATCTCAACACAACTTAGGAATGGACCGAGATGTTCTTTTAATGAAAATTTATTTCGATAAGTTGATGATACTGACCTTGACTAGGAGAACCGAAAATGGAGCTTTGCGGCGATGGCGAACTGTACACGGAACCCGTGGGCGTTGGCGAACTGTACAAGGAACCGTTTGAACTCGTCGAACTCCAATCTAAGTTTTTCTGCGACTTGATTTCGTTATCTAGGTCTTTGAGGGCGGCGTACTTGTCTTCCGCAGGCGCCGCCGCCGTGGAGCCGTTGAAGGTGCTGTTTGAGGAACCGTTAAGAGAGTTACTCGTGTTACTCTGGTGACTGTTCCAGTTGTTGAACGTTGCGGTCGTCGGCAAGCCTGCAAAAAAAAGAAAGAGTTTGTTAGAGAGCTTTATCCGAGCCCTATCATCAAATTTCCTAAAGTATTTAATTAAAGTATGTACAGATCTGCAATGAAAATAATTATAAATAAACGCGGATACTAAGGGGGGATGGTGGCTCAGGACTCATGAAGAGAATATCGAAGAAACTGCAAACAACGTTGTTGCTGAGTTTTTTGCCTAGGATACAATATAGAAGTGGGATGTAAATAGTGGATCAAACTGTAAACACGTTAAGAGAAAAGGCCGATGACTTAAGACTCAGTAAAGAAACTAACGACGCAATTGCAGACAATGTTAAAATAAACTATTTGCAGACAAAGAAAATTGCAGACAATTGCAGACAAAGAAAATATAGCAAAATACCCCAAAAGTATTTTGCTTTATTTTCTTTTTTTATATAGCATTTGAGCTGCGCTCCCATGCAATGAGAGGTAAAATCCCGAAAGAATATAGCATTGTTTCGGGATATTCTGCAGTTGTTCCGTCGTTCTCTTTTTGGGTTTTTAATTATTTTTTATTTTAGTTAGTACCTTAGTATATAGACTATGTGGGAATAAGATAGGAACAAAAGCATAGTCCACCTTTATCTGATCTTCTCTTATTATTATACTCTCAATCAGTCCACACATTTTTTGTATAATCAAGGTGGGTTCATAAGGAACAGAATCTAACATTTAATTAATGTTGACAACAATTCCATTACTACCGTTTAAATTGTCATGTATCTTGTGAATACAGATTTATATCCGAATTAAAATATAATATGTTGAAACGTTAATGTGTGCATGCTAGTGACAAGGAGCCAAAGAAAACGATGGTTCTGAGCTCATGTGAATTGATACCTTCATTATTAGCGACATGTAAGGAATAATTTAGAATTGTATACATCAATAACAACATGATAGTTTTGGATTGATAAACACAACTTTATTATTTCCTCAAAATTATTTACTCCACTATTATTTTTTAAATAACCCTAAATACTTTAAATATACACACATAAAGTGAGGGACTAAAGTTTGAAATAAAATTAAAAACTCAGGTTTTATCGATATCTGAACGAAATGATTCGACATACCTACCAATTTTTATTTTCACTAGAGTTTCTCAAGAAATATTGAACAGGTACAGTATACAGTGTACCCTCTCAATTTTAATTTTTTTGAATGGAACAGCTTGTATCGTTTTATATTTTTGAGCAGGCCTTTGAGAGACAATTTCAAAAATATAACTTTTGTCACCTGTCTAAGTCCGATCGTTAATTGTCTGACGTAAAAGTATGTTTGACATTACATTCTAATTAGCTTAAAAGTGTCAGTTAAAAGCTAGTAGTAAGTGTCACTACACCGTAGATTAATCTCTTCGGGCCCATAGAATGGCCAGCTCGTCCTCCGGATTTCAATCCGTATGATTATTTTCTATGGGGCTACTTAAAAAGTCTATATCACACAACCAACTAACATTGAAAATTTAAAAACTATAATTAGAAATAAAATGAACAATTCCTTCATAATGATACTCTATTCCTTTGCTTTCTATGTTTTTTTTCCCAACACGCTTTTTACAATAATCGTAGGAGAAACAAATAAGAAATGTAACAGGCCAGTTAGTATTGGAAAACAGTATAGAAACTGTTAAATGTAATAGTAGCATAACTTAAGACAATGGGCCTATACTAAACAGTCTACTGTGCTGGTTAATAAAACAAGGACAAAATTTACGGTTCACCGAACTGAAAATTCTACGGGTCGGTGAACCGCAACGGGAACTTTTGCATATATAGGATACATAATTATATTTAACTTCAGTTTTTATTTAGTTTTTAGTTTAGTTTTAATTAGCTCCTGATGCTGACCACATGGTTGACGAAACGCGCGCATTAAGAGCAATAAAGCGTTTCGGTGAAGTGAAAAAAGTGTTCAAGTGAATTACAATTCACAATTAATATTGTCCCCATTTTTTGTTGGTATATTGTTTTGTCTCTTTAATTAATTCACTTCACTTCAAACACGTTTCTTAATACTTTACAACTCTTTTATCTTAACTCTGTAACATTCGAATCACAATTGACTTTATCTTAGCAACAGCACCACTATTTACAGTATTAACATGTTCTAGAAAATTCATTTGACTTCTAGAAGGCTAATCTGTCATTCCATACAATTCTTTACTGACAGGTTGTGTAAACTAAATAGACTTAATATGTAAACCGTAAAACTTAATAACGAATAACTGTCAGCTGTCACTAATGACACTTCACAAATATCACAATATCTTTCCTTTTTGTGTTCTAAACGGTTTCAATCAATTTAGTAAAAACGAATATACATAAGACCGTCAGTATAGCCGGGGAAATAAGATAAGATTCTGTGTTACGGATGTTTTTCTTTAGCTAACAAACGTGACATTTTCGCTATCTCACTAATCCAGCTGTATGTAATGTACCTATGCGTATTTTTATCTGGCTTTATTCCAAGTATTGATACTTTTTTTTTCGTTGACTCCGAAAATAATCTTGTTCAAATTTACTGGGGGAGAATTTGATTCTTCGGCGTAGAACGCACCGAAACGCATTTTTGTGTTCAATGCGCACCTCTCGCCAATCATGTTGGCATCATTAGGAGACGATTAAAACTGTTTTCATATCTTGATGATGTCTCCTCTCCTGATCTCCTGATGACGTCAACTTGGTTGGCAAAATGTGCACATTGCGTTATGCAGTAAAATAAGATTTATAGAGGACTATAGATACTAACTACTGAAAAAAATAATATTAAAACGAACGTTGCACTTTAACAAATGTGGAAAATTATAAACAAAATAAATGTAAAATTGTAAGTAAAATTAACTAAGTACATAAAATACAACGATCCAAACAAGTTTGCGAATGATAAATTACAAAAAATAGTCGCCTCGACGTCGTCATTTTTTATGCCTCTCAAAGAAATCAATATCTTGTTATGAATATTTTAATCGGTCGTTAAGGGTCTAAACATAAGCATTCGCCCCATGTTTGTTTGTAAAATAGGAAGATAGTAAATCTCCATGTTAAAAAAATGATCCAGACGATGTACAGAAATTTCATTTTTGAAGTTTTATCGAAATAGCGTTAACTACCGTAAATTACTCAACGGAAACGAACGACGAATTTTAACACAAACCAAAGTGACAGACTTTTATTCAAATGCATAGCCGTTTTATGTAAATGCAAGTTAACCTACCTATCTAGAGTTTTTATTTTTCTTATTTAGTGTAAAATTTTACTTACATATGTAGAATTCTGTTTTTTATGCAATTTTATGAGATTTTTTTTCCTGTTATCTTTTTATAATCGGGGTTCTACTGTATTATTATCGGTTATTTTATTTTATTTATTAGAATATAAATTGTATTTGTTAAATTCTCTAAACCACGTTCAAGTTCATTCCTGTTTTAAAAATGTATACTCATATTATTATAAAACGTCTCAATGTTCACTGTTCTTTCTGTCACAAAATTTGGCGGACGATCTGGTGATAATAATATAATATACACGGTGATTGTTGTAACTTGACCACTCCGTTTTATTCGTTAAAGAAAACTATAATCTGCATAAACTATTTTGTTCCTAAAATCCCAGACCAGAATTTGGCATGAATAAAAGAAATAAAACTACACGACGATAAGCGTCAGGACCCAATACCAAACACTATTTTTAAATATTTCATTTGCTAAAAAGTTATGACTAGGTGTGGCCGATCGTGCGCAATACAACGGTGCGCGGCGGGCGAGCCATTGATTTCAGTCGTTTTCATTATTATTAGTGTGTTCGAGGTGTTTATGTCGTCGGCGTTGGTATTACACATTAATAATAAAATGTCATACGTGCACACGCCTACAAAACTACCATTTGCTGACAAAGTGAATAAATGAATCGGTGATGTGTAGAGTCTGTAAGGAAAAACTGCTGTGTAGAGACAAACGCGATTGTAGCCGTCACATAAATAGTGAGAAACATAAAAATAAAAAAGAGGGTATGCCTTTGCGCATGAGCTTCAGTTATGTTCAAATTATTTTTAAAGCTTACCAGGTCACACAACGTTACGTAACTCTTAGGGTGGGCCAAAAAAAAACTTTTATTTTTTTTTCTTTAGTTACCATGAAACTATTGTTCAAGATGACAAAAAAATAAGCCTGTCAAAAGGGTAGCTCTTAATTTTAATGTTAAGAGCTGTCTCATTGTGATTTTTGATTTCCCATTTAAATTACACGGGAACATTTTTTTCTTTTTTTTGGAATTTTATTACGTTCTAACGAATTGTTGTGTTGTAAAAATCAATACATATTTTTGAAGGAAATTAAACGATCTACAAAGAAGGTCTGAAATGATTTTTCGCTAAGTCAACTCGTTTAAAAATTATTCGAGGTTAAAGTTCAACCTCAAATGGCATATGATGACTTCCACAATGTTTTATACTTGTATCACAAAATAATGGCTCAAAAACATAAAACATCATATTTTTCGTGAGGTTCATTGAGTATTATCTGGTAAAACATTAAAATTTTTACGAAATACCAATAATCATGAGAAAAATCGATTTTTTTCTATATTTAATTTTAAGTGGCACTCGAAATTTTTGTTTTACCTGAGTAATGATTTAAAAAAATTAATTATTCCTTAGAAAATACTAAAAAATTGATAACAAATTGAAACTCGATCATTAGGTAATGTAAGATAATAAAAGCCATTTTCCAATAATTTTGTCAATCAAAATAAAATTTAAATCAAAATAAAATAAAAAAAAATATTTTTGTTGCAAAATTATTGGAAAATGGCTTTTATCATCTTACATTACCTAATGATCAAGTGTAAATAAGACATTTATTATTTTTCTAGTATTTTCTAAGGAATAATTATTTTTTTAAGTCATTACTCAGGTAAAACAAAAAATTTTGAGTGCCACTTAAAATTAAGTATAGAAAAAAATCGATTTTCCTTATGATTATTGGTATTTCGTAAAAAATTTAAATGTTTTACCGGAGAATACTCAATGAACCTCACGAAAAATATGATGTTTTATGTTTTTGAGCCATTATTTTGTGATAAAGTATAAAAAATTGTGAAAGTCATCATATGCCATTTGAGGTTGAACTTTAACCTCGAATAACTTTTTTGTAGATTGTTTAATTTCCTTCAAAAATATGTATTGATTTTTACAACACAACAATTCGTTAGAACGCAATAAAAATCCAAAAAAGAAAAAAATGTTTCCTGTGTTATTTAAATAGGTAATCAAAAATCACGATGAGACACCTCTTAACAATAAATTAAGAGCTGCCCTTTTTGACAGGCTTATTTTTTTTGTCATCTTGAACAATATTTTCATGGTAACTAAAGAAAAAAAATAAAAGTTTTTTTTGGCCCACTCTAGTAACTATCTATCAACTGTACGCAGTGTTTACTTAAGTGGATTAAAAGTCATAAAACAAGGTAGTTGGACAAGACATTTCCAGCAAATAAAAGCTATTATTTTACAATTCAATCATGTCGAAGCTGCAGCTATTAACCTTTTCCGTACGGGAAAAAATCAGTACAAACGACCTTCCAATTCATATGAAAAATATATATAAAATCACTGAATTTGATGTTTAGCATCACCGACTTCGGGGGTGGTCGATATATCGACCACTCCCGGCCGCAATGGAAAGTAACCCCGGAAAAAATCAAATTTTGTACAAAACTAAGTTAGATTGGTGGCTTTACCTTTCAAGAGGCAAACAACATAATTCGGTGCATAAACAACGAATTATAAACAATAAATTGCATAATAAAGGATTAAATCGCTGAAAACGCTCAACATTTCCGCATATATATATGTATAATCGTACACAGAGGACAACAAAAGTCCGGAACCGCCAAAAGAAAATCAGGGTTTCATGATTTTCAAAGAACTATCGAATGAAAAAAAAATCAACTCCCAGAAACCAATCCCCAAATAGGGGTGGGGGTATGTTTAGAATTCCAAATGGACGCCCTCAAAATTTTTTGCAGATTCACATTCTCGGGGCTAAAATAAGAGATTTTTCCACTCGGCATAGATGACGCTCCAATCGCAAAACATCAAAATAACCCTTTCCCCACGGAAGTACACGTGTCCAAGATGCTCGAAAAGTGCCTACTTCTTTTAGAACAGGGTTTATTTCACAGGAAAAGTAGGTCAGAAATATTCTTGAACATCCTGGACACGTGTGCTAACGCGAGAAAGAGATTTGACTACAAAATTTTGATTTTCCGCAATTGGAGCGCCATCTAGGACAAGAAGAAAACAATTTTTTGGACAAAAAGTTTCTTATTTTTACTCCTAGAATTCAAATCTGCAACAAAAATCAAAATTCTTTACAAGACTTCTTTTTCCGAAATTTTTTTCTTAACTAGTTAGCTTTTTTTGGGTCCGCACTTCCGTCTACCCTAATTTCACGCAGTATTATTTTATTTTATCTGTTTTCAAAACATCAAAATACATAGATACACCAATTTTACCGTAAAACTACTAAAAAACTTATTTGACCTTGAAATGTTCATTTTCATGGTCAAAGATGTCACCCAGATATTTTTTCTATTTTTTCTGTATTCAGGTTATAATTTCCCCCTAAAATATAACAAATTGAATTTTTTTTGGTGGTCGATATATCGACCACTCCCGTACGGAAAAGGTTAAGGAGAGCCAGACCAAATTTCAAGATGTGTCCGTTAAAACAGCTTTCAAAACTATTCATAGTAATTACACATATTTGTATGACGTACAGAAACTACGGAACAGTGCGTCGCGTCGTCGTTAGCGGAGTCACTACAAATAGTGGACGAAGTAAATTCGCTGCTACAAGGTGACGGTATAAATGAGCCAGTTAAAAATAAGTTCGAAAGTGTATTAAAGAAAGACGTCAGTTTTACCAAATTAAGACAAACTTGTGATTGTGCATTTTAATATCTGTTAAGTGAGTGCAAAGAGTATTTTAATTATGCTTGTATTAACATCACTAGATGTCGAATGGTCGTTCTCAAAATATAAGCATATATTTACACCACAACGAACAACTCTAGAAACTTCAAAATCCTGGAGTGAGTATTGGAACCTTTGGCGTAGAAACAAAAAACTGGAAGTTAAGTTTTACATAGATACATATGTATGCATATGATTATAAAGTGTGCATTTATTGCTTTTGTTACTATATTTAATATTAGTTACTGTCTTGTATTACATGTATTATATTATGATATGTCCCGCGGCTGACTATATAACTATCAACTATTTCTTTTTGGCATTACCTTTATGGCTATAGTTATTTTAAGGAATTCCTCATCCTGTATATGTATAGTATATAGCTATACTCAAGTTATTATTAAAATGATTTATTACTACTAGCCGTGCAATATTGCATGCAAAGTGAATATAGGAAAACACAATAACCTCTTCTAGTAAGATGTAGGACAAGATGTATGTAGCTCATGGCCTAATAGTGCATATACTATTAGTGTCAATGGATCAATAGTCTGTTTATTTGAAAAGTAAGGTACTATAACCGCAAGCACCTATTTTATTTAACGCAGATACTTATTTTTAGTTATTTATACCAAAAATTGAATTAGTGTCGTGTCGTTTTAATATTAAGAGGCTTAAAATGAACAAAAAAATATACATGTACGGGTGAGTTTGTGAGAATTGCCACCCCCACTTCTCCGTTATTTTTAGAGCTACAAAAAAGAGTTGTTTACAAATATGCTGTCAGAAAAACAATTGGAAGAAAAATATAGCAGCTGTTTAATTAACATATTTTTTTTAACGGAACACCCGGTGTTTTCGTAGCATGTGTCGAAGTCGAATATATGTTGTCGTAACATATGTCGTACTTTCTTTGACAGTTTCTTGAAATATTATGCATCGAATATATATTCGACAATAAAACGTAGTTTATAGTAATCTGTAAATAGTTATATACTCTTTGTACATTGCAAATGCTACAACATTTGGAGAGAGTTATAAAGGGTTTTCCGATAGGGACGGGCCGAAGTTGACAGGCTGTGGCGGCCATGTTGTTTTGCAGCGTCTGTCAAATATGTTGTTTATTATTTAGTCACTGCTGCCAAATCACCATGGCAAGTTACATGATTGAGCAGCACGTCCAAATGATAAAACTTTATTATCAAAATAAGTGTGCCTTAGTGAAAACGTTTTACGGACATTTTACTGCAGATGCGATGGACCTTCAGTCGGCTCTCCAACGTTTGGTAGCCAAATTCGAGACGACCGGTTCGGTGAACAATCTGCCAACGCCAGTACGTCAAAGGAACGCCAGATCGGCCGAGAACATCGCCGCTGTCCGTGTTTAAGTCTGCAGGAGAACCCGAGGCAGTCAATTCCTCGCCGTGCCACAAGAACTCGGCCTTTCGCAGACTTTAACTTGGCGAATTTTGCTTCGGGACTTGGGCCTGCACCCGTACAAGATCCAACTGACCCAGAAGCTCAAAGTTAATGACCATGGACACCGCCGGTTGTTCGCTGACTGGGCTTCGGAGTGTTTGGAAGAGAACCCCAATTTTGGTCGGTTTGGTTTGGTTAAGGGAGACTTCCAGTTTGAAAATTTGAAAAAAATCAATTTTTTTTATTTTGCATATTTCTAGTCTAGACATAAGTATAAATCACCGTGTAAAAGGATTTTTCGAAATTCGATCATCTTCGGTACGAAAAATGCTTTGGAATGCGGCGCGGTCAGCCATGTGCATTCCCGGGACAAGAGCAGAGTGAAGCTCGCGGAGAGTAAAGCGGCCTACTCACTATTCATTGATGTGTCCATTCGTACATTCGTTGATTAAAGCAGTGCGTCGTGCGTGTTTTGTCGAGATGGAATGGAATGATGATATTGTTTTCTCATTTGTGAAAAAAAATACAATCGAATCCGTGTTTATGGAATCCAAGTGATAAAAAACAAAAAAAATCGAAATAAGGTGCATGATGCTTTCAAAAGCATTGCTGAAGAAATGGGAACCTCAGCGAATTAAAAAAGAAAAAAGAAACTCTCTTTCAAACATATCGAGGTTATCACTGATTGAAGCTTCGTGGTCGCAGTTCGCACACTGGACGAATGTCCATGCACCATCGAAACGAAGTGAATCAACGCATAATGAGTAGGATGTAATGCGTCGGTTCGTCGATGCGCGTTTTATACGAAGTGAACCGACGAATCGCATCAACGCATAGTGGGTACTGTGGGTAGCCGCCTTAAGGTGAGCGACGCGACGCGGCAAAGCAGGCGAGAATCGACCAACGGGAAAGGCGAGTGGAACACAATAAACAGCAATATGAAGCGGAGGGTTGTCTCTATAGACCGGGCATAGCCGATTAATGGTAACTTAAATTACTTCACAATACGCACATTGCAAAACTTCAAACGCGTTTTTCTCAAAAACACTTTTTTAAAATCGGCCCACATTGTATAGACGACTGTATTTGACCGATCGACTTGAAACTTTGCATATATCTTCGTAAAGCATTTCTACAGGTAGTGACGTATGAGTTTTTGGATAACTTAAAAATTATACTTTATATTACAGTTTTTGTAAAAAAAAAAAAAAAAAAACGAAAAAAAATAGTTGTTTTTTTCAAATTGGCGTCATTTTTGTATTTTTGAAGTAATCAACAGACTCGTACGTCATTACCTGTAGCAAAGGTCCCTTTTTAATAAACTGTTTCAAATTTTAGTTTCAGACCAACGGGATGAAATCTGTGACGTGGGCCGTTTGTCTCCTTCTGTTCGCAGGCGCTTTTTCTCGAAGCTTTGGCGGCCGCCATTTTGTTATTTTTTTTACAAAAACATTTTTTTTGTTGTTAGTAAAGATTGAATAACAATTACCAAAAAAACCGCAGTTGTCTATGTTTGTTCACTTCCTCAAAAAAACATAAAACGTGAGCACCTAAAAAATGGTGCTTCAAACTAGAAGTCTCCCTTAACAAGCAAAATTGCCGCATATGGGACGACACCAACCCACACGAGGTTCACCCGGTGGCACTGCATCCACAAAAAGTTACTGTTTGGTGCGGATTTTGGGCCGGCGCCGGCGGCGCATTGGTCCGTACTTTTTCGAAACCGACGTTGGTGAGGCCATCACTGTCAACGGCGACCGGTACAGATCAATGATAACCAATTTCTTTCCCAAATTGAACGATATGGACGTGGACGACATGTGGTTTCAGCAGGACCACGCTACGTGCCACACAGCGAACGCCAAGATGGACATTCTGCATGAACCCAGGCCATCGCTCAAATTAGGCCGGATCTATGCGGCAAAGTCATTGAAAATTTGATTTTCGGACGGCGGCGGACATTTGAACGATGTCATATTGCATACATAATGGCATAACATGGGTGTTTCAAATAAAAAAAGAATTTCGCTACCTCACACACAGCTTGTTTTATTCCATTTCAACATCGACCCGCCCTTATTGGAAACCCTTTTATTTGCATTTTGCATCAAAATAAATGTTACCCATTTTCAATAGAAATTACAATTTTCGTATCGCCTACTTAATATGATACAAAATTATCAGTTACACTCTTATCATGTAGATTTATATGTATGTATATAGTACGATTAAGAGGTAATCTAAATAAAAAATGATTATCAAAATGATATGTGAAGATAACAAACTGCTTAAGAATTTAAAAATATGTTCTGACTAAAAACTAAATAATTTTGGGAAGTACCAAGTCTAGTGGTATCATCACCGGATCGTTAATAAAAGTTTATAATTAACCTACTTTAATAAAAAATTGAATGACGTTATCCGTAATCTACAAAAATTAGTCAAGTCTCTAATTGCATACTGTAATCAAAGTCTTCATGGGTCGGGGACGGGATATGGGAGAATATAGGTACGTAACTTTACCTATAGTATCGCATACAATAATAATGCATTTTTGTGATCAGAAAACTGTTTCAGTAAAAAAAATACAGGCTGATTCATTTGCTATATATATTTTTTTTCGCACCGTTTTGAGTTTTTTTTTAAATTAGTTTAAATACTCTAAAATTTTTTTTAAAAAAACTTGTAATAGCCTTTTTTTGATTTTATATTATATTTTTGATTCTATAAAAATTAAGAGAAGTAAAGGGGATGTCAATTTTAGGTGACTAACCCTTCATTCATATGCTTCAAGATGAGTGGCCTATTAAATATTTTGGGAGAACCAAAAATAATATGAGGCTGACAATTTTATTAACCCTTAAAGTACACACTGGGGTACAGCTGTACAACGACGTAATTCTTCAAATTTTGAGTATCTAAAAGTAAAGGAAACTGGTCTAGTGCGACATCTAGTTAGTAAAAAAATAATGATATACTTATTTTGTTAATAAATTTTCTGATACTTTTTGGCAATAATAGGAAATACATTTTTTCCCAAAAATGTGACCCTTTTCCAAAAAACTTTTTAAAACTCCAATAAAGTAATTTTTTTTTTCATATAGTGGCACATCAATAGAAGACACCTAAATATTTAGACCTTAATACCGACAAATTAAAAAGTTATGAATTTTTTAATGAAAATACCTATTTTTTCGCTCTTTTTTTATGTTTTAATTT
The DNA here is from genome assembly GCA_029963805.1 of Aromia moschata. Classification (NCBI taxonomy): domain Eukaryota; kingdom Metazoa; phylum Arthropoda; class Insecta; order Coleoptera; family Cerambycidae; genus Aromia; species Aromia moschata. The sequence goes on from JAPWTK010000579.1 coordinate 52,351, forward strand.
TTTTAACATACTTAATTTTAATATTTAGCTTTATTATCTATTCTATTTTATGAAATATACTTTCAAGAAGCTACAAACCAAAAATCAAGTCCAAATATTAAATAGTCTCATTTTTATAAAGGTTTTTTCATTGGGGTACAGGTGTAGCCATTGTGTACTTTATGAATCTGAAAATAAGTGTGTACTTTAAGTGTTAAAAGGAAGTGACAGAAGGTTGCCATTATTTTAGAAAAGTATCGCATGCCAGAAAACCATGTCCATGTATCGTAAAAGTATCGCATGTCCGAAATGACGTCCCTTGATTTTTCAATCTCGGGAAGAGAAAAAAGTCACAAGGACTCAAGTCAGGCGAATAAGGAGGCTAAGCAGCAGGGATGTTTTAAGAGGCTAAAAACTCGTTTACTGAAATGGCTGTTGTCAAAGCGCATTGTCGTGATGCAACGTCCAGTTGTTCTTGATGAGTGAGTTGAGCCTCTCTGTAAAAGTGTTGATTTACTATTTGGCCTGAAGGCACAAACTCTTTGTGGACAATTCCCTGGCTATCAAAAAAGCAAATCAGCATGCATTTGATCCTCGACTTGCTCATTCTTGCTTTTTTGGGTCTTGGAGAGCTTGAAGTGTGCCTTTCCATGCGTTGGCGCTTGGTTTCCGAGTCGTACTCAAACACGCAAGTTTCATCACCAATAATGACACGTTCCATAAAATGGGGATAATTTTCAATCGATTCCAAAAAGTCAAGACACCTTTCTCTCCTGATGTCCTTTTGTTCCTGCGAAAGGTTTTTTGGAATCATTTTTGCGCAGATTTTTCTCATCCCCAATTCGTTAATCAAAATCTGATGAACAGTGGTGTGATTCAAATTTACCTCTTCCCCAGTCATTCTTGTCGTCAACCGACGATCTGAACGCACAAGATTCCATATTCTATCGACATTTTCATCGGTTCTTGAAGATGAAGGCCTTCCGCTGCGTGGTTCATCTTTAATCGACTCTCTTCCTTCTGAGAATGCCTTGAACCTTGAAAAACCTGAGTTCTTGAAAAAAAAAAACTATCTCCGTAGGCCTGTTGAAGTTTTGCAAAAGTATCCGTTACGCTGTGTCCAAGTCTGAAGCAAAACCTGATTGCTCAAAAAGCACACCGTGTGAAAGCACACCGTTGCTCAAAATTATTATGTCACTAATTTTAAAAACGCACGTGAAAAAAACGGTTTACGAAAACAGTCATAAAAAAAACAAACAGATGACTCTAACAAGTTAAAACTTGTACTGAAGGTGCATCACATGTTAACCTACCGCTCTTCCAAGTCCCGTCTCCGCAGTGTTGTTAGATCGGGCGCTACATCGCCAGTCTCATTACTTAATTTACACACCCCGTATTTTCAATTCTTCCTAAATGTTTATATACTCCGAGTAAAGTATAACACTGCATTGAAAAGATTTTTTCTCATTGTGAAACTACTTTAAATAACTTGAGCATTTACTTGTTTTGAGAATTAAGAAAATACATACTATATACACATGCAGGTTTGTCTTTTTTTGTTTGATCAGGTTTGTTTGGAGCTATTTAGAACCAATTAGAAATAATGTAACGGTTCAAATGCATTCAGCTGCCACAACGAAGACAGGCAGTCGGAATGAAGTTGTCCGCAAAAGGCATTCTGCATTTCACCTAATGACTATAGTAACCCGTTCTGAACCACTGACTATTCACATCACGTCAAATATGTTTAAAAAATGATAATAGACTCGATCGTTCTAGAGAACCGTTAACGACAAATAAATGCCAATAATTTTGCGGATGACGCGCTATGCCATTGTCACAGATGTCAGTATAGCCAGTGGCGTAACTAACTAGAAAGATTTTGGAAAATATAAAGAAAACATCGTGAATATTAAAATTCTGAAAATTTAACGACAAAGTGAAGTCGATATGTTTTATTTAATTAAAATATTTTGAGAGACCTGGGAATTCCGTTTATATCAGAAGTAGAAATGGCTTGCAAAATATTTTTTTTCCACAATTACCAGGTGAATATAAAAACTTTTTATTATTGCGCATTTTGTAAAATGTTCATTCTGCTTAAATATACAACTGTAAAATCTTACAAATGAAATAACAATTCAAATTACCATAACTTTTACAGATTTCGAGTTTTTGAGAAAATCACAGGTGTAAAAAGAAAAAATATTTCACACATAAACTCGACTCGACTCGACGACTCGGGGTATACCAAAAAGAGTTCATCCATCCTCAGGAAAGCTCTCGGAATCACCCCAAGTATCAAGACCTGCTTACAACCCGTTAGCGTGGCAAACTTTCAGGGGGTGGGTTGGAGTTGGCATATTGGCACTCAATCGGACGTCCGTAGTGTGTTCCGTCAACGTCGAGAGCCTTCAAGTAATGCCGTGATATGAATTCGAGACAAAACGACATCCCATCCAGCCTTCTAAGGGGTGGAACCAGAAGGGGTGAGTGGGGGGGGGTCGTTGTGGGTGTGGCCTGGAGAGCTGATTGAATTGTCAAAGGGTGAAAGTGAGTTGCGACACCCCACACCAATTCATTTGACAGCATTAGGATTAATGGATTTGCCCAACAGAGGTCAAATCACGCAAAAACCAAATACACAGAACTTATTGAGGGGGTCTTAAGTGGGGAAATAGAATTAGAGGGTCCAAAAAATCGATTGTTTTTTTTTTACTTAAAAATATAGTAAATGTATCGTAGAATATGCATGCAATGTTTTAAAATCAAATTCTAGGCCCTTCTATTTTTTTTTTTTGGCCGTTCTTCGAAGAGAGGGCTATTACGCATTTCGGTGCTGTCGACCCAGGGGACATTTTGTCTATTGTGTCCTCTTTTGAAATACCCTGGGACGAATTTATAGAGGCTCAAGAGCTTCACAAAGGATAATACAAATGAGTATTATGAAGAATCTGAAGGACTACTGTATGCCCCTGGCATCGCTGATTAAGGAGTAAATAGTATAATTTTCAGGTAGATAAAATTTTAAACGCGTTTTTCTCGAAACAACATTCTTTTCAAAATTGGTGGAACCGATAACTCAAAAACTAATCGTCCGATTTGGCTGAAATTTTGAAGACTTCTTTATATAATTAGTTTTTAAGTAAAGCTAAAAAAAAACAAAATTTGATGTTGCAAAATTGAATTATTATTGCAAAAATGACCGAAAAAAAAATAATGGAAAATTCACATTTTTTCGGAAAAACGTGACAATCGTCGACTTTTTTTTTCACTTTTTGTTTGGTTTACTGACAAATTGTAACTATGTTTTACATACATTTATTTTCTAGTCTGATCAAAATTACGACGTCCAGAACTTCCACCGTTTTTTTTAAGGATCATACAGCCGGCATTTTGTTAAAAAAAAATTTTTTCGTATACTTACTTCCAATCTTCATTAACAAATGTACAAACTTAACCCTTAATGTGTGCCGGGATGGAGTTTCACCATCACAGCGTCCTTCTTAGTCCATCTTGTAGGTCTCTGAAAACGCCGTCAAAATCTTGCGAATTCAAATTTCGACATGGGGTTGGTTTTTGGGGTGTGGACGCCGAATCGTTTACAGCGTAGCGACTTCGAATCATTAAAACCAACTCTATAGGCTACCGAAAATTACAAACACCAAGTCTCTAACTAGAATAGAACGCGAATGACGCTAGTCTAAAAAGTGTTACGCTAATTTTGACGAGCAGTTTATTTCGCAAGCCATTTTCAAAATCTTCTGGGGAGGCAGGCATTTTTGAAAAATTTCCATTTGATTTTTTTTTTGCTATTGTAAGCTTCTACTTACGTCTACATTGCTACACTTTTGGTTCAGTTCTCTCTCTGGCACGATATTTCGAGTTTCATAAAGAATAAAGTTACTTCAGTAAAAACATTGTGTAGCTCTAAAAATAACGGATATATGTTTAGTAGACAGGCATTAGAATTAAAGGTAATATTATATATTTACTTCCGTCATGAACTTAATAAAAGCAAATATGTTTCTTTAATTTTATTTTAAGTACGTTTGTTTTAGTTATTTTTAGATACATGTAGGTACCTAAATGACTGCGGCGGCGCCACTGGCCATACGTGCGAACTTCTTACCACAAATCAGTGGTTGTTTCGAAATTCACGGGTGATAAACTTAATTTATATTGTTACGGTACATCGGAGATATGCGGAAAATGTAGACATGCATACCAGCAGTGAAGTATGAAAATAATGCACTGTATTGAACGCGAATATCAGTTACGGCGTAACAATAAAAGGTAATGTAAATTATCGAAGCAGTTTAAGGAAATCCAAGGGCAATTGGTAATTCCAGAACTATAGAGAAGTAGGCGACTGTGAATCATTCCTAGAGGTATTCAGTTTTAGAAAGTACTTAATGAAACATTTATATAGCACACTGCTCATTGTACATTCGCGATGTTTCCATTTGGTAACGCCATCTATCGGTTCCCGATTTGAAAAAGTTGTAAAATACATTCTCTGTTGCGAGGTAGGCAAAAGAATCAGAACTTTAACATTCAATATTGTCTTGGGTCCTTTATTTATTCTTATTGTATATGTAAATGAAATATTTCATTCGGACAAAAACTGGTTAGAGAAATGAAAATTCTCTCGTCCAGAGGTTTTCAAAAATTCAGAATAATTTAATTGTTGAATTAATTACATTTATGGTCGCATAATTCACACAATTCTTTTTAAAAAACACAATCAATACAACCACCTCAAAAGAGAAACAATAAAAAAATTGTAAAATACATAAAAAAGTTCACAAATGACGTAACTTATTTCACCCTGCATATCACATATATTATATAGTCTTTTGCTTTTTGTGAAATATAATTAACCGTAGAAATATTCAAGTTTATGGCTGCTGCTACACGCTAACATTTGACTGTGGTTTTAATTAATATTTTTATTTTATATTTGAATTATCTTTCCAACAGCTGTTAAGGGTAGCAATGGAGCATTACTGTTTCGTTCTTTTTTAAAATATCGTATCAAACATGCTATTAACTTTTGGCAGCGGCTGTTTAACTGTTTTGGCATTTCGCAAATGGAAGTCTGACAACTATAACACTTTGATTGTTCTGAAAATAACAGTTTTTTAATTCTAGATAAAAGTGTGAAGCTCAAAGAAGACACAAACCACTGTTAAAGCCCATGTAAGGTTCAGATAATTTCAAACACAATAGAGGCAAATCTTCAACAAATGTAATGTAAGTAATACAACTGACAACTATAGAACAACGAATAACAAGCGCAAATTTTAAAATTCAATAAAAAGAGTCCATTACAGCTTTTATTTCAATATAAACTACTCGTCAAAATTCGCGTTAATACTTTTTAGATTAGCGCCATTTGCTATATTCTAGGATTTGAGGGTGACAAACGATTCGAGGTGGGCCGAAAAGGGTTCAAGCATCCTCAGGAAGGCTTTCAGAGTCACCCCACGCATCAAGACCTGCTTACAGCCCCTCAGCGCGGCAAATTTTCAGAGGGGTGATGGAATATCACATTTGGCGCTCAATCGACCGTTCACAGTGGGTCCCGTCAACTTCAAGAGCCTTCAAGTAATGCCATGGCATGAATTCGAGACAAATAGACATCCCTTGCAGCCTTCTCCAGGGGCCGAACCAGAAGGGATGAGTGGGGGCAGGAGTAGGTGTGGCTTGGAGGAGTGATTGGGTTGTCAAAGGGTGAAAGCCGAGTTGTGGCACCCTACACCAATTTATTAGGCAGCATTAAGATCAATGGATTTGCCCAACAGAGGTCAAACCACGCAAAACTCTGCGTAAATGCAAAGGGGTGGTTAGAGGGTCTGGAAATGGGACAGCGACCAAATACAACTTATTGAGGAGGTCTTAATGTGTGCCGGGATGGAGTTTTTACCCTACAGTACATATTTAAAGATCGCTAATGATCCCAAATTGTGGCAAGCTGGAAAGGTAGCCAACAATGCAAATATACATACAGGGTGTCCCAATATTCCGTGTACAACGAGCTACCACATGCTCCTGACGTCAAAATAAGTCGATTTAACTAAACTTACCTATATACCAAGTTGTCTCGTTTAGCAGCTAGAGGCCGTCAAAGTTGACATAAAATTTTAGTATTTTGCCAATAACTTAGTAACGCCCTGCATGAACTTAATGAAATTTGGTGTGCTAGTATGTTCCGACAGATGGCACATTTTGACATTTTGAATTGAAGTTATTCCATTAACGGGGTGTGAAAACTACCTCTACCCTTAAAGTAACCTGCTCTTATTTTTTTTTTTTTGGAGGGGGTGATACCGCTTGAAAGGCACTTCACATACATACACAGGATATAATAAAATTATGTCAAGACATACTTGATTTTTTGAAAATGAAAATATGATATAATTATTTTTCAAACAAGCAGGCCTGTGGATCCCAAAAGTTTAAATTTCAACTTAATTTTTTTAATAACATAACTTATTTTCACTTACATAGAAACACATTAACATTAACATAAGTATGTACCTTAAATTAGTCCTTATTGTCCCTTAGAACCTGAGAAATAATGGGACATATTGATGTATATTTCTGTATTATGTGTGTCATTCACTACATGCATGAATTTCTGTATAAATGCTATATTAGGTAAACAAAAATTTATACGCATTATACTCTTAATCTCTTAACTCTTTTCTCCGTCAGTTATAATAACCTTGAACTCATGTATATTACATTATTATTAAGGTATATCTTGATTATCATGTATTGTATCGACAATATACATTATAAGCATATATCTACTCCAACGCAATCTCTTTCCGATCATAAAAATATGACCGTAAATATTGACACATTTGTCTACAATGCTTATAATTTATGGCATATAAAAAGGTAATATTGGATATCTCGTCAGAATCACGTACGAAAATATGTGTGTATTTTATGGTCATTTATGGTAATTATGATAGATGCAATTAAAAAAAATCACGCAATTACAGAAAATCATGATATTGTAGGGTATTTCCACTCCACTAAATGGATTTGGAAGTATTTTCTGATAGTTTATCAGAAGTGGCTAGTTTAAACCAATTTCCAGCATCCCAAATTTGCAATGAATACAAAAAATATACTGTTCACATGATGTCTGAAATTTCCAAGACTTTTTCAGGTTTTCTAAGATAGAAAATAAATGTCTAGCTTACCGACTTGATAAAATTTAAATTCTAGAAGTGTCGAGATGTGCAGTCGATCACGCTGTACCTTCCTTTGTTTCGCCACACACATAACACAGGTAATTCTAGATTCAACAGTTTCCTTACGTTGAACTTTACTTCTGGCTAAACTGGGTCGACTTTCTAAGTTTGAGCTCTATGATATTCCTTCGTCATCGGAAGATGTGTACAGAATAGGGGATCAATGTTATGTGCATTCTGTGCCTCGTGGCGTGTTTATTTAAGTATACATATGTATATAAATAATAATGTCGACAATGTCCTCGATATTAATAATTTATTACGCAAAAATTTTACAATAAAAATGGTGAATGAAAAATGACGACGTGAAAGAATGTAAGTATTTTAATCAATAATACCCTCAAATAGTTCTAGAACCAAACAAAAAATATGTCCCCCTCCTCAATCTCCATAATTATCCACTAATTTATGACATGTATAATAAAGGCATTATTTTTCTAGTAGGAGGAAAAAAATTTTAACACATTTACCTCTAAAATACTAAGTTGTTACAGACAAACTAAAAGAGTTGTTTGGGAAAAAATATTGTCTAAGATAAAGCCTCAAACGAAAGTATTGTATCTATTTTGTAATTGTTACTACATATTTCCCACTCTATTCTTGCAAATAATATTCAAAATTGAGATTAGGGAGGAGGTCATATTTTTAAGTATTATCTAATTCATGACTTCATCAATGAGCAAATTGCATCCCCTAGTTGCAGATATTGGTGATAGTCTTGATAAAATCATTACTATCACCAATGGCTGGAAAGTTTGGAAGCTTTTAAAAATTTTTTTTTGTTTTTTCTCCCCCAATTGTCCTTTCTTTTTTGTTGGGTTTTTTTTTGTTGTTGGGGAAGAATTTTGGAAAAAACCTTATTTTGGATTTTGTTTGGGAAATTTTGGGGGGAGGAGCATTTAATTTATTTTACTTATTTTCTCATTTAAATATGGATTCGGAAAAGTATAAGGAAATTTGAAATGAAATCTGCTCTGGGTTTATTTCTTAGCATTTTTTTTTTGCTTAAACATTGTACTTATTAAAAAAAAACTGGACGTTTTCCACGAAACACCGTCCACGTTTTCCACAGAAAACGTCCAGTTTTTTGTTTCTACGCCGAAGGTTTCAGTACCCACTCCAGGATTGTACTTATTGTTAGCAAAGAAAATAGCGGAAATACAAAGAATAAAGCAAGCTTGGGTAGAATTTGGATTTAAATTTTGTTATTCAAATACGAAAGAAAAATGTGGTGTATTGTATATACACCATATTTATGACAAAAAATGTGTTCGCCAGATTTTGCATGAATCGTTCAACATGAGCAAAGTTACCGCAAAAATGGTGCCAAAACTCCTCACTCCCGAGCAATTAGGAATCAAGAACGAACATTTGCGCTGACATTCTAAACAACATTGACACTGATCCAGGCCAACATTGACACGGTTTATTACTTGTGATGAATCGTGGTTTTTTTACTTACGACCAACAACGTAACTTACGAACAAAGCGCCAATCCATGCATTGGAAGAGCCCGAACTCACCAAGGCAAAAAAAGCAAATCCAAATTCAAAGCGATGATGATCATCTTTTTTGACATTCGAGGCATTGTTTACGTTCACTGAGTCCCTGAGGGTCAGACGGTCAATCAACATTATTATATCGAGGTTCTGACAGCCCTTCGTGAGCGTGTGAGAAGATGAAGACCCGATTTGTGGAAGACCAAATCATGGAAGATTCACCAAGACAATGCACCGGCCCATTCTGCTTTGTTTGTGAAGGCGTTTTTTGCAAAATAAGGTATCACTGTATTGGAACATCCACAAATACTCGCCCAACGCTGCCTCCGGTGACTTTTTTTATTTCCCAAGGTCAAATCGGCGCTGAAGGGGACACAATTCGAAATTGTGGAAGCGGTTAAAGCAAAAGCGCCGGAGGTTCTGAACCAGTTGACAGAAGCGGACCTTCAGGACTGCTTTCAACAATGGAAAAGTCGTATGGAGGGGTGTAGAGATCGCCAAGGGGAGTACATTGAAGACGAAAAAGTTGCTACTGTAATTGGTAACGAATAAAAAGTGTTATGACAGCAGTTCGGTTATTTAATAGCTACACCTCGTAATATGGACTTGGACACCAGAACATTAAAATATCAATATGACGGCCACCAGTTTGGTGGTATGATGATTAAATCAACAGCAGGAATACTATGTTGGATCCGTGATGTCGCACTGTAAAAAATAGAAGACGGAATGGGAAGATAAAAGAGTTATACGAGGGTGGTTTGATAAGTCCGTGACTTTTAAAGGAAAACATTTTATTTTTCTGCATAATCTCTTTTTAGCTGGATACATTTAGTCCAACGTGTTTGTACTTTTTTAATTTCTTCTAAATAATATGATTTCTCAAGGCCCTCAAAATAAGCGTTTGTTTCAGCGATGACAAAAAAAAACGACGTTTTCCACGAAACGTGAAGATTAAAACTGTTTTACTCTTCAAAACAGTTTTAATCTTCTCCTGAAGATGTCAACTTGGTTGGCGAAACGCGCGTCGAGAAAAGTGTAGTAGTTCGGTGTTTCGTGGAAAATGTCCAGTTATTTGTTTCTACGCCGAAGGTTCCAGTACCCACTCCAGGATCAGCGATGACCTTTTCATTCGACACGAATCTCCTACAACCCAGCCATTTCTTCAGGTTTGGAAACAGGAAATAATCGGAGGGGGCTAAATCTGGAGAATATGATGGATGAGGTAACAGTTCGTAGCCCAATTGATGAATTTTTGCCATGGTGATTACACACGTATGCACCTGTTGTCTTGATGAAACAACACTTTCTTCTTCGCTAAATGCGGTCGTTTCTGCTTCAAAACAGTGTCAAATCTGCCCTTCGATATGAATGAAACCGCGCGAATCCCAGAAAACTGTGGCCATGACTTTGTCGGCCGACAGACCCATCTTAGCCTTCTTCGGTGAATGTTCACCTGTAGAAACCTACTGTTTCGATTGTTGCTTGATCTCTGGTGTGGTGTGATGGGTCCATGATTCATCTACAGTAACGAAACGGCGCAAAAATTCGTTTTAATTGCGGCTGAACATCCCCAAACACTCTTTTGAAGTGGTCACACGGTTGTGTTTATGGTCGATCGTGAGCAATCGCGAGGACAGCTTTTTCCAAATATTCATGCAAAATGTGATGCACTCGCTAAGTTGAGATGCCTACAGCCTCAGCCAACTAACGCTGAACCTGAACGTTCAGCGTCTCTTGTACTGGTGCGGCCACAACGGAACTCAGTAAACCACTTTTTAACCATTGAAATTGACGGTGCAGAGCCCCCATAGTATTTATCAAGCCTCTCCTTGGTTTCGGTAATGGTTTTTTTGCGCAGAAAGTAATGCTTAATCAGCACACGAAATTCACTTTTTTCCATTTTTGTGGAAATCAACGAGGTTAGCTGCTTTTAATGGCTGTCAAACATAAATTAAATGACGTAGCTTGCTCAAAATTTTACATTAGTCTACAGATAGATGGCAGTTGACGGGAGCAGTGTTGCCATTAAAGTTACTGCGCGGGAAATTCAAAGTCTCGGACTTATCAAGCCACCCTCGTAAGATGAATTTAATAAAGATGGTTTTAACATTGGAGCATAAAAAAGGAAGTTTCTAACGCGACTCGATTGGAAATTCTTGGGATTCCTTACCCTACCAGGAATACACTATAATACAGTTAAAATAGCTGACTGTAGGAGACCTCCCCTACAGTCCCTCTTAATAGTTGCTATGCACGTTAGGTGTATCAAGAACGGAAGAGATTACGTTGTCCTAAACCTTAAACGTTAATCGACCAGCAGCTCGATAATGGGGAACTGATTACTCAAGGTTGAGTTAGGAAGTAGATATTAGTACCGCACATTTAGTGGCAACCCGCCAACGTTTTGTCCACTTGCACGTAACCGGTACCAGTGGCGGCTCGTGGGTGTGTTACATGGGTGAGCACAGGGTGTGTCAGTAGGATTACTCATTAGCTACCAATGGCGCCGGAGGCGAAAATTTTAAAAATTTTCAAGGTCATGCGTTTTACTGACACTTCAGAATTTCAATGAAAAATTCTTTTATACAAAAATATAGACTTTCATAAGAATAATTTTTTGGGATTTGGTAGCTTTTTGAAATAATATTTAGTCACGAATATTGAGGGCTTAAATATATTAAAATAATGGGTGGCAACATGTGAAAAAAAATTGATATGGTATATAGGTATCTTACCGTTATTTGTAGAAGAAATCAGTTCGCCTGTCCTCATTGTTCACAAAAATGTTAATCGCCTTTTCATTAAAGTCCCGGATTTGTTTCACAGAATTGAATACAATTATTTTGTTTAAAATATGTCTGTTTTTATCCACATTTTCATTGTGACGTCTTATATTTTCACGATAAACACTATCAAGCTGTTGCCTTATGTCTACCTTTCCCAACACACTAAAATCTAAGATGTTATGTAAATGTTTGTCATTGTAGCTAGTGTCAGATGTTTCTTAGCTCGTTCATTTAAATGTTTTAAATCACTCACCCCTTCTTGAGTCAATGCACTTTAGTTGCCACCCATCACTAAACAAATAAAACAAAACATTTTTTCTTGGACACCCACATAACCACTTAAATCTGTCGTAGACTACTATTAAAATTTCGTGAATAATTTCGCGATTTTCCTACGTCTGTTTTGGAAATAATCAAATCGGGTATCGGCCTTCCTAACCGTTTAATTTCCGTTCGGATCTTTATTAGTCAAAAAAAAGTCCACCGAATTCATTTTGAAACGTTTCACAATCAAAAACAGTAAAAACACACTTCTCAGCGAAGAAAATAAAACAATCACTAAAAAAAGGTCACTCAACAAGTGTGACCCGTTCAGCTGATTTTCGAACGATTTAACGACGACTGTCTGCAGCAATCGTCTCCAAACTTTACCAGTCACCGAAAAAGCCCGATTAAAAACGAGGGCTGGGAAACTGTGTGCCCTCGCCCACGCGTGCGAAATGCGAGGAATTCAGACTACGGTGGCTCGGTGCTCGATCGATAGTCTGTCATATATATGTGAAAAAATCATTATTTGTGGTATTTGAATATGAATAGTTTGTCGTAATTAGAATAATTAATTGATATTATTGTAACAGTAATTTTATAGTAAATTAACACAAAAGAAATATTTTCTATTGAAATTTGGGCCGGGCACGTGCCCTTGTGCCCTTTACCACCAGCCGCCACTGACCGGTACGAAAGGTCAAGTTCGCATGGGTCGACGAAATCTGATTTTAGAAAATTATTTTCTATACAATTCACCAATCGAACGGTGAGCTCTAAAAATAGAACATCATTTATCTCGTTAAGTAATAAAAACGGTAATGGATATGAATATTCCAAAACGTTTTCCAACCTGCTATCACCGTTCGCGCCTAATATAATTTAATATCTAGCTCTCTTTTAATACTTCCGCTCGTAGCGCAGTGGGACAGTGAGAGTATTTTTCGAGCAACTGAAGGTTAAATTTCACTTCGCGAGCTCATTGTGTGTGAATTAGTAACTGAAAGGTTCTCAAAGTAACAATGGATGTCCTTTTAATGTTCAATTACCCTCATTATGTGCGGACTGTAAGGGGAATTAAGTCTTCTGTCTTTAATTGCAAAGAGAAACATATTTTGTTGTATGACTTCGGCATCGTACAGTACTAATCACTATAAAATCACAATAAACAGTAATGTAGGGTAAACTGGTCCATAGTGAGCCACGGTTCATAATGGGAAATGCGATATTGTCGCTATTTCTACATCATGGACGAACTATACGAGATGTGTAAATTAAGGGAGTATCCTGCTTTAGGAGGCCTAAAAAAAGCGTTATTGTGGGATTTTTTTAGGACAGAAAACAATAAGCAAGTCTAACGAACTTTTCAGATTATTTTATTGCATATTTGAACATTAAAAAAAAATTCGAGAGAAAACTATTCATACGCATCCGATTTTTATGCACATTTGTGCAACACCTTGTAATTGCAGTCTCCAATCGGCGGGAAAGATGAAGCTCGTAATTTTCGTCTGACAAAAAAAAAACAAAGAAAATTTTTATTTTCATGTATTTTTCTTCCAGATGAACTAACAAAAACCCAAAAAATTTTGAAATTTAAAATCTTTCAGGTTTGAAAAAAAAGTGCTTATCAAAAAAAAAAAATTCAACTTGCTTAAAAAATTGTTTAAAATTTTCGTACAATCTTTTCAGTTCAAATAGAAGAGAATGCAAAACTGAAGCTAACAAGCCTTGGTTTGTTTTGATTGAACGTATAGTTTTCTTGCGATCTCGCCCGCCAGTTTAGAAAAATCATAAAAACAAAAACTCGAGAAAACGCCCTTTAAAGTTTACCGTTGAGAGGACCGGTCTTATTCCCTCACTACCTTCGATGCGTTTGCGGTTGCTCTTATATGTCGTCTCACTTCTGTTTATCCTTTTTCATAACAGGTCGATGTCGGCTTTACACACACGGTATAGTTCGTAGATATTCGACCGCGAGAAGGAGCGCGCGCTCCAAGCTCCAACTGCCCGAGCGCCCGTATACCGGCTCGACACACCACTGCGTTTAGTGATGTATCTATAAAAATATTGTAAATTAGCCTCTATAACTTTAGATACATATTCTTAGATACATTAGGAATAGATTTAAGCAAAAAATTAAAAAATCGATTTATTGAGCCCCAAAAATTCCCCTAAGCATTCCAAAGAACGAGTCGATTGAAGATGAACCACGCAGCGGAAGGTCTTCATCTTCAAGAACCGATGAAAATGTCGATAGAATACGGAATTTTGTGCGGTCAGATCGTCGATTGACGACAAGAACGATCGGGGAAGAGTTAAATTTGAATCACACTGTTCATCAGATTTTGACTAACAAATTGGGGATGAGAAAAATCTGCGCAAAAATGGTTCCAAAAAAACCTTTCGCAGGAGCAAAAGGACATCAGGAGAGAAAAGTGTCTTGACTTTTTGGAACAGATTGAAAATGATCCCCATTTTATGGAACGTGTGATTACTGGTGATGAGACTTGGGTGTTTGGGTACGACCCGGAGACCAAGCACCAAAGCATGAACAAATGAGCAAGTCGAAGATCAAATGCATGCTATTTGCTTGTCTACAAGGAGAATTGTCCACAAGGAGTTTGTACCTCTAGGCCAACAGTAAATCAACACTTTTACAGAGAGGTTCTTGAAAAACTTCGAAAAAGGGTCATGCGTATGAGACCAAACATCAAGAACAACTTGGTGTTGCATCACGACAATGCGCCTTGTCACACAACCATTTCAGTAAACGAGTTTTTAGCCAGTAAAAACATTCCTGTGGCTCCTCAGCCTTCTTATTCGTCTCCACTTGAGTCCTTACAATTTTTTTCGCTTCCCGAGATTGAAAAACCACCTCAATGGACGTCATTTTGGGATCATAGAAAACATTCAAACGGCTGTAACCGACCAGTTGAAGGCTATTCAGTATATAAGTTCCAGCACCTCGATGAGGAATGGAAGAATGAGCAAGTCTTCAGCGCTGTGTGGCTTCTCAAAGAAGTTATTTTGAAGGAGACAATACTGGTCGATGAAGATACGCTTTTGAAGATATCATACTGAAGCTACCTCCATTATATTTCCGGAAAAACAGAACGGGCAGCCCGACAATTTGCATTTTCGATTAAATGTCCCAATTTAACATTAACTAAAACAGTTAACAAATACAACAAATCCCGCTATAGACCAACATGATTCCCAGTATAAACCACCACGTGGTTCATAGTGGGGTGTATAGTGGGATTTATTAAATTTACTATTACTATTCATACTATTAAATTTACTTAATTGTTTAATTTGTTAAAAATTTTCTCTTAGCAACATAAAATGCTTTTTATGTTGTTTTGTTTAGTTTGAATTAAATAATCTTGTGATAAGTTTAATTCATGTGTAAAAAAACATCCCACTATGAACCCAGTCTACCCTAATCATATTACTTGATCCCAAACCAATTTTATTGTTTTTAGTATTGAAGACGTTTATTTAAACGTTTTAGCTCTCGTGTTACTTCAAAATGTAAGGTATAAGTAAAATTTATTCTTATTTGAATGGAGAACGACACATATATCTGACATAAAATAGAATTATAAAGACATCCAAAAAAACGTCATCAAATCTGGCTATGAACGAGAGAGATACAAATAGCGGTTATGTCACACTTTTGATAAGTGACTCACAATTGTAAAATAAATAATGGCTGTCGTATAAGGTGACAGCTTTGACAATTAAATAAGGTTATAAATTCAAGATGGAATAGAAATACGTATTTTTTTACTAGGCTAACTTTGACATTTTTTTTTTGATGATCACCAAGATCTACGGGTTCTTCCTAGTTGATGTTTAAATATTATCTCTTCTGGTCGCAAACTATATTATATTGGTCAATAAATTCGTCTGATATTATTATTGTGGATTTTTGTTATAAGGACGAATAAGAAATAGATCATTAATTCAATCAGCTCTACATATATTTGTACTAACATTTGAAGGCTGAGTAAGATATACCTTCTGGGGGAGAAAAAAAATTTTTAAGGGGGGGGGGGGGGGGTTTTTTGTTTTGGTCATATCTTGAAAACGACGAGTACAGAAATACCTTCTAGGGCCAGAAGGGGGGTTTGCTAATGTTTTAAGTATTGGAATTAGATGAGTTGTCCAAGTTCTCTAGGTTTTCCATGATAGTGGAAACTATGGTAACACTTTTGCTGTTGTTTTTTTTTAATCTGCAAAAGCACTAAAAAGTGAAGCATCTGACAGCATATTATAACCACACTAAAAATGAAAATACGTATGTAATTAGTTACTAGCAAGCGTAAAATTGCTATTGTATCCTACTCAAAGCGTCTAAAATGTTATGTGCTTCTAAAATAGTGAGAGAGGAAACTAAAACAGGCGAAAATGTCGGTGAAAATTAAGTGTCAATTACAGCATTTTTATAGCATTCTAATCTGTATAGTTAGGCAGGTTAACACACACCAAACGGATCGTCTGCAGCATCAGACGCAGCAGACTTACTCCAGCGGTTTACGTTGCACTTTGGAAACAGAGGTACTTGGTTTACCACTGGGCCGTTGCTTTCCGTGAATATTAAATCGAATATGCTGAACTCGTTGTCTGCAAGAAACAATCGAATTAATAGTGATTGGGTCTTTACGATAGATATATGAATGCAGAACATTTTTCTGTCTTCTGCAGTGGTCGTCGATTTCTCCTTAACATTTCGCTGCTTATTCAGCCGGCTTGTACATGCTAGTAGAGTCTAACCAAGAAATAATGAAATGAGTCATCCGTGCGATGGGAGGTATAAAGTGGAATTGCAGTTTAAGAGCATCAGTGGCGGTGGTAGCAAGCGAAGCGGTGAACTGTAATTTAATAGACATCATCACAGGGATGCACTAGTCCATACAGTTACGTGTAATAAACCGTTGTCTTACCTTATAAATGCTTGCTAACAAAATTGAATGGCGCAGGAAGGTAATGGGTAGAAAATAATTTCTTGCTCTTCAGTTGTATGGCAGGTGTAACCTGGCCAACTAACACAATAGCACAAACACTGCCAGTTATTCGTCAGTAATATAGGGTGGGCCATCAGATGGTTTGTTTTTAAAATTGCCATTAAAACTACATCGTTGAATATCTTAAAATGAGTGTTGCTTTATTCAAGAAATTATGCATTCCCATTATTTATGAAAAACAATTTCAGTTAAATGGCCGCCGCGGCTGGCTTGGCAGTAGTTCATAGGTTCTATTGCACGAATAACTCGATTGATGTTTTCCTTCAGTGCGTGAATTGTTTGTGGATTGTTGGAGTAAGAACGGTCCTTAACATGTCCCCATAAAAAATAGTCCAACGGTGTTAAATCGCAGCTGCGCGATGGTCAATTAATGTCTCCAAAACGGCTGATAACACCGTTACGATTACAGAATTTAGTGTGCAAAAGGTCGATTGTTTCACGGCTTGTGTGACACGTTGCTCCATCCTGCTGGAACCAAAGCTCGTCCAAGTCCATCTTCCAATTATCTGAATAGTCTCTGTAACGTGTTACCATCTTCATTTTGAAGGAAGCACGGACCAATGATGCCACCACACCAAACAGTCACTCTTGCAGGACGCATTGGCTTCTCTCTGACTACGTGTGGATTTTCGGAACCCCATAATCCTACAGTTCTGTTTATTAACATGTCCTCCAGGATGAAAATGAGCTTCTTCCGAAAAAGATATTTTTCGATTGAAATCGGCGTAATCATTTAAAGCTCACACGGAGAAGCGATAACGAAGTGGATGGTCATTTTCCTTTACCTCTTGAGTAAGTTGCAACTTGTAAGCAAATAATCCGAGGTCTTTATGCAATATTCTTCTCAGAGAAGTGAGACTGACATTAAGTTGTACTCTGTGACGAGTTGAGGTTCTTGGGTTTTTACGCACACTATGGGCAACAACTGCAATTCTTTCAGCTGTGCGCACCGAACGAGCATGTGGATGACTTATGTTATCCATAAGCATGCCAGTTTCACGAACTTTGCTTAAGAACTTTCTTACACCAGGCGCTGACGGAGCTACATTTCGACCAAAAAAACACAGCATTCACTTTGGAAATAATTTTTCAATATTTCCCAACGTTGTTCAGGCGTAAAACGATCCATCTTACAGTGGAGGTTAAACACCACATATATGTCAAATATCAAGCGCGTCAGTGTCGGCAATGTAGAAATGACACTCAGTTTAAAAAGAAACCAGTAGATGGCCCACTCTTTATTAGATGTCCACTAACAAAACCTTTCAAAGAAAAATGCTGCAAAAAAAGCTGCTGTGTGAAGGTGAAGACACAGACTGACAAGTTTTCCCGTACATACCAAATTAATATCATATACGATTTGAGCAAACATATGTAATTTTTGCAAGTGGCCTCATCTACAAAAGTACGACAGTCAAGTGTTAGAGACAATCCAGGATTTATAACTATTTGCTGTTCGAGAGGAACTGTTTTCGGAAATGGGAGGTAGATTTTTCTACACTCAGACTTCATCAAGAGTCTCTATATAAATATGTCTAAAAAAAACTGGACGTTTTCCGCCAAATACCGAACTACTATACTTGTCTCGAAAAGCGTCGTGTTCGCCAAGTAAGTTGAAAAGTTAGTTGTTTCTACGCCGAAGGTTCCAGTACCCACTCCAGGATGTCCAATTTTGATATGTCTCCTTGACTTCGAAAGGTTAATTTCCTATAGAACTGGCAGGATGTCTAATATTTCGACAGAAGCACCATCCAGAGAACGTATGAAGTGAAAATGTGCCCACTTGCGTAATCTTTGAAAAGTTTTGTCAGTGGACATCTAGTAATGGTGACGAAGAGTTTAAAGTTTTTGTGTTGTGTTAGTTGGTGGGGTTACCAAACAGTTTTCAACCAACAGTAAGGAATAATGTTCTATACATCATTTCCTGTGTCATTCTACTTTGTTAAAAATTTATAAGGTAAGACGCCGGTTTATTATACGTAAGTAATTATATACATAGGTTAGTGAGACCCTGTGATGACCCTCACTTCCGCGACGTCTAGATATGTAATAATCAGTCAACAATATAAAAGTATGAACAAGTACAGGAAGTTATACCGGAGGAAGTTATACTTAATACATACCTATTAACTGAGCAATACAAAATTGTATTAGAGATAAAGAAACATGACAGTCAATGGACCATAACGCATGCACACAGGTAACTAACCGTAAACACGAAAGAATATAAATTGAGGAGAGCCCACAGTACTGTCTTTAGAGATCTTCTGAAGAGTAAGACGAGTTAAGTAGCGAAGCGATAAGACAAAGTCCACGACCACATCAGAAACCAAAAGATTATTACTTAGATTAAGAAATGGTTAATAGTTAAGAAAGGGAGAGGAATGAGAAACATATTTAACTATTAAAAGCTTGCATGTGTGTATATCAAACACTACTAGTCTCAAAAACTCTAAATAGATTTGGGTCTACGTACACAGACCTCAATTTACATACATATGTTTTATCATGTTCGCCAAACTTAATATAAAAAAAGCAAATATAACTTAATATAATACTTATGTATAAAATACAAGAACTGGTAAATCTAACAGTCGTGTCATAAGTCATAATCTCATGATATAACAGGGAATTACGACGTTGATCATTCTCAGTGTATGGTTAAAATACTCGTATAACAATGATATCAGTGAGATCTCCTGGCTAAAGGCATGAGAAAAAACTGTAAACATAATATATTTTTTTAAATAATTTCTTTGAAGGCACTGAAGGAAAACGACAGGATATTATGTTGTTTTGAATTAATCTTTGTCTGCGGTGTGGTTAACAATGACAATAGTAAATTCGGTGACCACCCTTGACTAATAACTTGAGCGAAACAAATATTGTATAGTTATTTTTTAAATATATAATTTCTTTTGAAGGACCGAAGAAACAATGCTAAAGAGTCGTCCTTTTGAAGCATTCTGCAGTTCGTAAATTATTTCGTAAATATACTGCTCGTAAAAATTAGTGTAACACTTTTTAGATTAGCACTGTGTGTGTTATATTCGAGTTAGAATCTTGCGGTTTTAAATTTCGAGGCATTAAAACCTTATTAATGCCTTCGAGGCATTGAAACCAACCCTATAGGCTACCGAAAATTAAGAAACGCAAATCTCTAACTCGAATAGAATGCAAATGGCGCTAAAAAAGTGTTACGCTAATTTTGACGAGCAGTTTATGTATGTGTATTTTATACACAGTGGAGACTTTAACTGGAATATATTCGCTAGCGGGGTGGTGAATGATTTTTCAAAAAATTCCCGAGACACGTCAACTTTTAAATGTATTTACCTACATTTTGCAAGTAATGTGAAAAATATAGCCCTTCAGGGGTGGCTGAAACCACCCTCGACATGATTTTTTCAAATGCAACCCTATGGCTTGTGACCCCTCATTGTAAAGCTGGTGGAAAGAGGAATCCAACGCACTAATCAAATTTTAATTTTTAGTATGTTTGTAGGGTTGCATACAATTAAAACGTAATTTTATAGTTTAATTTATTTTTAACGCAACAATTTCGTACTCAAAATGTGTGTTGTTTAGTTTTGGAATGTAAACCTTACTTTTCATATGTCCCCACAAAAAATTCCAAGAAATTTTTTGCCACAACTGAAATTTATTATTTTTTGCTAGTGTTTTTACACGGCCGCAAAGAGTAATTTAGTTTGTATGCTGTATTCAGAGTTTGAAACGAAGTGTTATTACAAATTGGTGAAAATGTCTTATTTAACTGAATCACTAAAAATCGAAATTTTGATGATGATTGGATATGGTGATAGGGCGCGAACTCAATGCGAAGTTGTTCGCTTGTTTCAAGAAATGCATCCTGACTTGCCACCACTAAATCAAGGTACCATTAGTAAAATTGAGGCACAATATCGAGAGATGGGTCATGTCAGGAAAGTACCGAGTAAGAGGCAGGCTGTTGTTGATGACGACACGAAGTTGAATTTGTTGCTTGCTCTAGAAGAAAATCCAATCACTCCAGCCCGTCAACTGGCCCGTGATAGTAATCTTAATCACAAAACAGTTTTAAAAATACTTAAATATGAGAAAAAACGCCCATATAAAATGCAAGCTGTTCAAGAGCTACTTGAAGATGATCCAGATCGACGAGTGGAATTTTGCGATTTATTGATGACTTGTATTGATCAAAACCAGTTATCTTTAGAGTGGATAGTTTTCTCTGACGAGGCTACTTTTACATTAAATGGGCATGTAAATCGCCAAAATTGTCGTTACTGGGCTGAAGAGAACCCCCATTGGATGAGTGAACTTCATACTCAGCGCCCACAGAAAACTAATGTGTGGGCCGGAATAATACAAGATAGAATTGTAGGACCATTTTTCTTTGATGACACTCTTAATGGAGCAAGATACTTGCGTTTACTCCAGCACGAACTAATGCCAGTGCTATGTCATTTATTTCCAAACCCCGTAATCCCTCACTTGACCGACGAGAGGTTATGGTTTCAGCAAGATAGGGCCCCACCACACTATGCTGCCATTGTTCGTCAGTATCTGGACAGGATTTTTCCCGGTAGGTGGATTGGGAGGCGAGGTAATATTGCGTGGCCAGCAAGATCTCCATATCTTACACCACTGGATTTCTTTTTGTGGGGACATCTTAAAAGTAGGGTTTACATTCAGAAACCCAACAACATAGCAGATCTGCAGGAAAGGATAAGAGAGGAAATCGGAAAAATAACACCGCAAATGCTGCATAATGTAAGGGACGAAACCTACCACAGACTGGGATGCTGCCAACAAGTGAATGGTGCACATTTTGAACAATTGTTACGTTGAAAATAAATTTAGTTTTTGAATTGTTTTAATTGTATGCAACCCTACAAACATACTAAAAATTAAAATTTGATCAGTGCGTTGGATTCCTCTTTCCACCAGCTTTACAATGAGGGGTCACAAGCCATAGGATTGCATTTGAAAAATCCATGTCGAGGGTGGTTTCAGCCACCCCTAAAGGGCTATATTTTTCATATTACTTGCAAAATGTAGGTAAATACATTTAAAAGTTGACGTGTCTCGGGAATTTTTTTGTAAAATCATTCACCACCCCGCTAGCGAATATATTCCAGTTAAAGTCTCCACCGTGTATATGTACTTATTTAAATTTCGCATTTGCTGCAAAATATGTATGTATGTAGGTCACAAAATCAAATAGCTCAGTAAATAAAAATAGATACATCTAATTTTATTGAACCGTTTCATAGGTTAGTTGACTTTCAAACGACTGTGTTAAAAATAACGCCTTCCAAGTAATATATTCGCAAGTACTATAATATGTACCTATCTACAGCAGCTTAGAGGTCGAGGTTAAAAAAGATCGATACCAGCTCTAGAGAAGTTAAAGGAAACCCTCTAACCGTCATATTGTAATGAATAATGAATAAATCGGGTATGATAAATCGGATTATTATTTACTGTAGAAGTAATGCATCTAACGTTATTGTTACTTCCCCATGATTCAAGCAGCTGATTGTGGGGAAAAATGGCATAGAAAAACTTTGCAACGGCTAAATAGGCCGAAAATGTTCCAGTTGAGATTTTAGTTTTGAGACAATAAAACACTGTGCTCAACTGTCGGTCTGCATGTCTATTAATCGTTTTGATATACTCGATAATTCGAGACCACCTTAAAATATTATCTTGATATGAGTTTTAGAGGTGAATCAATGAATGAATGAGAAAAGTGGGCGGGAAAACCCATGCACTTAGGTCGCCTGACGGGCCCATTTGTGCACCCACATTCCATGAGTATTCACCCAGGTATGCCGACCTCTCTAGCAAAGGCGCATACCTTCCTGGGGTGAATACTCTTAACATCCTCTGGGTTCAGAACACAGCTCCCAAGTGCCGTTCTCTGACCCTTGCAATTGCAGGGCATTCTGTGAGGATGTGAGATGCAGTCTCCCCATCCTCCATGCACCATCCACATTCAGGATCATCTATGACCCTTATCATGTGGAGGTGCCTTTTAAGGTGACAGTGACCTGTAAGGAGTCCTGTCACCGTTCTAATGTCTCTTCGGTTCATACCTAGGTAGACTTTGAGTTAATCTGAACGAAGGCCCAATAACATGGGTCTTCGCCTGCCTCATACTCGGGGCTTCTTGCCATGACTTTTCGAACTCCTTATTTAGGAGCTCTTTCATGGTTGAAACCCCCATTGAATAGGAGACCCCTAATATAGGTTCAGGTCCTATGGGGTACCCTATTGATCCTACTCTGGCCAGTCTGTCGGCCTCCTCATTTCCCGGGACACCTGAGTGTCCCGGTACCCATGTGAGTATCACTCTATTGCAACTGGCCAGATCATTTAGAATCTTTTTACAGTCAAGGACGAGTCGTGATTTGGCCTTGCTGGATTCAATAGCCATCAAGGCCGCTTGACTGTCCGTGCATATTTGAATCGTTCTCCTTTTTGGAGCTGTTTTTAGGATTTCCATCCCGCATGCTAGGATAGCATATATTTCCGCTTGGAAAACGATAGCATAAGACCCGAGGGCAAAAGATAATGTTGTCCTCGTGGTTTTGCCATATACTCCCGCTCCGGCCTTATCGCCAATTTTGGAGCCGTCTGTAAACCAGATGATTCCATTTTGGCATATATTATTATTTATGTTATCCTAGTCATCCCTACTAGGGATTTGGATCCCTAGTTTTGGACTGGGACAAATGGTAGGCTCCACACTGTCCTGCAGCATAAGGAGTACTGGACAGTTTTTGGTAGCCTTGTTCCATATTGTGGCGTGGCCAGTAGTTTGTTCCTCGCCTATCCAATGACCAAGTCCGAGGACAGCCCCAAGTAGGGCCATAGAGGTCCTCACGGGGCTGCCTCCTTTGCACTTGGTGATTGAACATGAGGCAATGAGGTCGGCTTACAGAGTTTTAGAGGTAGAACAATTACGATATTTTTAGGCATTTATACACTGATATTTAAATTTCAATAATCTAGAAAATTATAGACAAATTGGATATAGAAATTGTAATTATAATTGTTGTATTCCAAGTATTTTTATTTTGTTTTATACACAGTCGACAACAATTTTAATTAAATAAAGTTGGTACACAAAAAAATTAAAAATAAATTATATAAAATCGAATCACTTGTTATGATTGTAGGTATGTATTTTTTTTACATAGAAGTCTCAATATTAAATACGGAAATCCTAACAGAAAGTCTTAATATTAGTAAATGGTTAACTGAAGTGAGTATTATTATTATCATTAATTTATTTACACTATTCCTTTTGATTTAAGCAATACGGATTATTTTAAAAGAGCACCAGAAAAAAAAACACTTGACAAACATAAAATAATTCATGTCGATTATAAATATTCAGTAAATAAAAAGTCAACTTTTTATAAAGTCTTTTTGCGCTTTATACTAAATTATGCACCAATTAAAAACGGATACACTTTTTTTAAACAAATCTATTAGTGATATAAACATAAAGTACAAATTCATGTAAATGCACTGTATATCAGATACGGTGATAGGTATAAAAAAGAGTATCAGAAAATGTGAAAATATACAGGGCACTGCATTCAATAAAAAATAACGTGTCACCATTCTTTTGCAACACTCCGTATATTTAAGTCCAAGTCATGGTTTTCTAACTGTAATGTTCCCATTTAAAATTTCATATCAATATTTTTATTAACTTCAGATAGTTATTGGTTCCATACTTTTTCCAATGACTGTATTTTTCATTCATGTATTTGGAACCGCTCATTGTTGCAATGTTAATTTTTTTGTTATATTTCCTATTTACGAAATTCTATTCTTATGAAATACATATGTGTCATTATATTATGTCACCTAGCATGATGTCATGAAAAAATAACACTTTTATTTCCTGCGAATTCACTGTATACTATTGACCAAAATAAATTATATTTTTTTATACCCAGTTATGGTTACAAATGTACCCATTTGTAACCACTCACTGGGAAGATAAGTTTTGATTGATGACGCTTTTTATTATATACCGGATGCTTAGTGTCTAATTCCGAATCAAACTGTGAGTGTGTAATAAATTTCGTCGCATCCAAAAAGTGGGAAATATTTTAGAGAATCTGATTTCACTATTCTCACAACACAACTTTCAGATAAATGTAATATTAAAAATGGTCAGTTGAAAGGCCTTTAGTTGTTCTTAAAACAATGTTTATAAAAGTAGGTATATCTTTAGTAGGAAACAAAAAACTGAACGTTTTCCACGAAACTTAACATTAAAATTATTTTAATGTTCTCCTGAAGATGCCAATTTAGTTAGCGAAACGCGCGTCGAGAAAAGTATAGTAGTTCGGTGTTTCGTGGAAAACGTCCAGTTTTTTTTTTTCTTTATAAAATTAGTTGAAAGAACATCTTATTGTAGAGTAGGTTCTGCTGAAGGGTCTCTCATTAAATAAATAAATGCAATCTAATTTCAAGATTCTCTGGTGGATTTTGAAACTTCAGGAAGTACACAAGAGAGTCAATTAACATACATATACAATGAAATTATGCTCCAATCTTAACGGTGCAAAATTTAATGACTTCACAAAGACCGTACTTGGCGGGAAGCCAAGACGATTCGACATAGCGCACTCGGCAACCGCTTGTTTGAAAGAGGAACGAGGGCTGTACAATAAGTAAGAATCTTTTGGTTGTAGCGCTTTAGAGACCTTAATTTTAGGATCATCGTACATCTTTTTCGCGGACAAGTGAAAC
Organism: Aromia moschata; assembly: GCA_029963805.1. NCBI lineage: Eukaryota > Metazoa > Arthropoda > Insecta > Coleoptera > Cerambycidae > Aromia > Aromia moschata. The sequence continues at coordinate 77,967 of JAPWTK010000579.1, forward strand.
AATCTACATTATTATTTATACTGTCTTCAATATTGACTATGACCGTTTATATTTTCCCGAATTTGCCATTTCATCTTGCTACATTACAAATCGTTAATAAATTAAATCACGTCAGAAAAATTCATATAAATTCTTCTTCAAGGATTGATTGAGGAAAAACAGAACACAAAACCAATTCCTTTGACAAAGGCTAATTGCTACATGCGGGATCCGAATCCGCGCGGATATAACCATCGGAGTAATCCGCGTCTCTCACCTCGCTATTAACCCATTAAGTTATCACGGCAGTAAAGTGTCTCAACAAACAAACATGTGGCTTCTGTGACATAACATTGGCCACGCCCACTGTTGGAAATTTCCATGGCAACTGGTTTGCTCACTTTTACAATGAAGGGAAGCAATCGGTATGTTCCTAGTACCATTTTCAGTTTCTTTATAGACGAGAGTATTGTAATTGATTTTGGTATAGGATCCAAAAACCTCAAAGTCTTTAAAAATATGCATTTAGGCATATACAAGTGGTTTGGGGATTCAGCAAACTTCTATCCCATAACACAGGCCAACAAAATTTTACTTATTTTCGGAAGCAGAACTTTTTCGAAGGTTTCCGGTGCGCTGAATTCGAATCTGGCGTCATCACGTCAAGTTTTTGAGATTTTCTAAACTAAAAGTGCAAACACATTGTTTTTTGACATATTTGAGGGTATGTAACACCATAAGATATTTTGTTTTCACAGAACTTGTCACAGAATCTAAAAGTATGATTCTTTTTCTTTAAAATCAAATTTGAATCATTCAGATATTTTTTTTTTACCGAGATATGACAATTTGAAGTTTGTGTCTCATCGATCATTGTAAAATCTATCAAATTTTGTTGGCCTGTTACAAATTGCTGTAACAGGCCATTATGCTGGTTACAAATTGAGTTAAAAATAGTTTTTTCATATTTGGAGTACACTTTTTAGTTGCGAGTTGATTAAAAGTAAAAATTCTTTATACGTTAATTTTTTTTATCTCGAAAATTAAATAAAATTAAAATTACACAAACATTACCAATTACTTACATCACTGTTACAGTAGCCTGTTGTTATCGCCAGGAGAATAATATTTTTCAGTTCCAGAATTTTTGTTTTGTTTTGCATATACATATTTAGAAGTCACTTCGTTTTGCATGTCATTTAGTCATTAAAATGTTTTTTAATGACTACACGAAGTTGACAGGACAAACAGATTAAAATGGTGTTTTTTTAAAATTCTTTTCGTTTCTATTTCTAGTAAATATTTTTATGTCGAGTATTGTATATACGTCCAGTAAATATGCATAATAACATAGCAGAGGGAAATCGAATGAAATTTTAATTATATTCTTCACCTTTTCTTTCAGCAGACGTGCTGCACGAAATTAACGAAAGTATTTTTAGACTGGGTCATCAATTAAAGCGTTATAAACCTAATAAATGAGAACACGATAATTCTATTGTGGTTTCTACGAGGCCGTTTCGTCCATTGACGAACTATTAACTTTTAATTATTTAGATATTTTCGATTATTTGACTTTAAAAAACATTGTGTTATTAATCAGAATTTTTGTCAATAAATTCCCAAGATTTGATAAATAATTTAGTTTTTTACATATCAGATTTAAACATTGACCCGTTCTAAATATATTTTCCTTTATAAAAAACAAATGTATTACATATCTATAGTAAATATGTATATAGAAATCCCCGGACACGTCAACTTTAGTTTATAAAATGTTACTTTTTTCAGCCATCGACTACTTTTTGTTTTGATTGTTTGTGTATTGGAAATAAATGAAAAGGGGCTTTTTTCTCACAAATCCTTTATTTATGACTTGCTACCGGTTTCGGTCACTAAATGACCATCATCAGGCAACAAATGTTACAATAGGCTACAATTAATATTTGAAGTTAGTGCATGTGATCTATCTGTTTTTTTTTAGAAATTGTTGCATGTATTATTAATGCATGGTTTAAAGCTTAGTTTTACATTATGAAGAAAAAGTATTATTTATTTATTTAACGATTGTTTTTGAGCTATGACGTCATCGGCAATTTTTTTAAATGACAATCCATATTTTTTTCGACGGATTTCAACAGACATTTTTCTGAGTACGAACATGTCAAAAACGTATGACCTTCAAGATGGAAGTTTTCGAGATATTCGGTTCCAAAGTTTCTAAAATGTACCATGTACAAGTTATCGGATGGATCAAACTTTTTAATAGCTTATCGAACATTTTAAACGATTTTAGGAGTAATTTGTTTATTTTAATAGCTTATCGAACATTTTGAAAGATTTAGGAGTAGTTTATTTAATTTTTTAAGTAACAATAAATTAACAATTTTAACAAATGAAAATTGTTTTTGTACAAATGATGATAATTAAAGTAAACAAGAAAATCAGAGTAAATTTTCAAAGTGACCTCCATTCACTTCTTGGCAATATCCCATCCGCCACTGAAACTCCTGCAGAACCTTACCAAGAGTATCGGGTTGACTGGCTTGAATTTCATTGCGAATTCTGTCCTTTAATTCTTCAATGGTGTTTGGTCTATTGAAATAGACTTTGCTCTTTAAATAGCCCCATAAAAAGTAGTCTAGGGGAGTGAGATCTGGAGATCTAGGGGGGCATTCGATAGTTCCCCTGCGACCAATCCAACGGTTAGAAAATACTTGGTTTAAATAGTCGCGAACGATCACTGCAAAATGGGGTGGTGCACCGTCTTGTTGGTACCATATTGTGTTATTGGGCAGATCTGGATCTATGTCATTTGGGTAAAGCACCGCAAGTGCAGGGACATCTCTGCAGGGACGTCTCTTAAAAATTCCAAATATACTTTTCACCTGTTAATGCGCTTTCAATGAAAAATGGGCCCAAAATACGGTTACCTACAATGCCAGCCCAAACGTTCACTTTTTGTGGAAACTGACTACGAGTTTCCATTTTCCAGTGTGGATGTTCAGGAGACCAATATCTACAGTTTTGCCGGTTTACTGTGCCGTCGAGATAAAAGGTAGCCTCATCAGAAAAAACAATATTGCGTAAGAATCCGTCATCAATCAGGCGTAGAAACATGGTTTCGCAAAACTGTAACCTACGGTCAGGATTATCTTCGTTTAATTCTTGGACCAAAACCACTTTATACGGATGCCATTTGAACAATTTCAAATATTTCAAGACGGAGCTTTGAACTATTCCGTTGTTTGCCGCCACTTGGCGGGTGGGTAAATGGGGATTTTCTGGAAGTTCTAGTAGAACATAATTTAACATCTTCTTGTACTGGTGGACGACCCGTTCTAGGGCGATCTCTCGCATGACCCACTTCTAAAAATTTTTGTTCTATTTTGCTAACCTGTGGTACTGTGGACTGTGTAATTGGCACAGTTGGGCAAATTTTAGTCGATTGATGACTAATGACTAATTTAGTCATTACCTACAAGTAATTTGTCATTAGTCATGAACAAAAACGACTATGACTAATTTATTCATTAATCATAACAACAATGATTAATGACTTATAAATAATAAATTAATCATTAGTCACGGAAATCACTCATGACTAAATTAGTCATTATTCATTAGTCATGACTAACCGCCAATCAGTAGCCATTAATCATGAGTAACCATCAATCATCAGTTATCAACCATGACTAATCACAAAAAATTAAAAAAAAAATTGGAATAAAGTGTAAAGAACGAAGTTGTAAAAAAACTACGGATTGAAGAATACGAAGAAATTATAAAAAACCAAAATAGTTAAAAAATTAAAAAAATAAGTGTTAAAATATTAAAAAGTAGAGTTAACTAAAACACATTGATAAGTAATGCAAGCATTACAGGGACGTGCCATTAGGTGGTGTACAGTAGTGATACAGATGTAGTGATACAGATCACTACATTGGTTGGCAATAGCGAAAATATCATATTTGCTCGTTATTCACCCCCTCCCCCCCCCCATTCATATCATGAATTTAGGCATAACCGAGGCTTGGTGTACAACTGGTCTGGAAACTGAATCGAACAAAAAAAGAATCATCAAAAACGATTGACTAGCGGAAATGTCATAATTTACCGTTATTTACTCCCCTCCATTCTTCTTCCTGTAATAAAATTCAACATTCCCAAGGCTTGCAGCTTAATTTGACCCAAATCTTAGTAGAACAAAATAAGAATAATGAAAATCGGTTGAAAATTGCGAGAATTGCAAGATTTTACTGTATTTACCCCCTCCTATTTCCCTCCTCTAGTGATGAAATTCGAAATTTCCGCGGTTTGTTGCACAACTAGACCGAAATGTGAATTGAACAATTAATGAATTACCAAAACGATTGACGGTAGCGGAAATGAATCATTTAACGTATTAACCCCCCTCCAATCTCCCTCCCGTAATGAAATTCAACATTCCCAAGATTCGTAGCTCAATTTGACCCTAATGTGAACAGAACAAAACAAGAATCATGAAAATGAACAAACATTGACGGTTACCGATCATGATCAAAATTTCGATTCTTTCCCTTTCACTCAAACGAAGGATCATTTTCAAATAAAATGAATTGTGATAGAATAATGATTAATCAACTTAAAATAAAACAAACTTGCGAGGACAAACTTCAAAATTCTGACAACTATCAAAACTGTAATTTTTCCAGCGCTTTCTTGATAAATGATTAGTATTTTGTCATTTTTCTCATCGCTTGTATAATCCATTCTTGAAACTTTGGAACCGAATATATCGAAAACTTCCATCTTGAAGGTCATACGTTTTTGATATATTCGTACTTAGAAAAATGTGCTCTGTCGAAATCCGTCGAAAAAAATATGGGTTGCCAACAATCAAAACAAAAAAAGTCGATGGCTGAAAAAAGTGACATTCTATAGACTAAAGTTGACGTGTCCGAGGATTTCCTGTGAAAACCTTTCAATAACGATTTATCAAATTTATTTCAAACTTTACGAGCTCACTGTATGTTCAAATCTATTGGTGGCCATTGAAATGCATTCAAACGATAGTTTTCCTTCGAACGAAAGAAAAGGTCAAGGATATACAGCAGAAATGAGAAGTGGCAGTGTATTTAAACAATTCTGAAGGTAAAGTTATTAGATAATATCTTAAGTATGCATATCCATAAATATAAAAGTACCTCGATCTTGATCTAAGCACCAGAGACAGTTATGTAATTAATATGCTTGTAAATTCATGGTTATATTTTGTGGTCATGCAATATGGAAAGTATACAACTATAACAACCACATATTTTTTTGTATAATTGTCAATAAATATTTTTGTATTTAAGACTACAGTGTTTCACATAAAAACGTGTCGCTGATATGTTCTCTTGTCTGTACGATAGCCGGTGAATCACAGCGTCAATCGAACGTCACAAGAGGTAGGTAAGGTGTTTTGTCAGAGCACAATTAGAAATCCATTCTCTATCGAAATAGTAGTGTTTTCAAGATGAGTCCAGTTTACGCATCGCGCTTCAAGGCAGTTTTTCTGTGTACACACCCGAAAGGACCTAAAATAAGCGCAGCAGCCGCTGCTAGATATACGAGACGTTCAGTATCCTATGTTAAGAAGTGGGTAAAATTATATACTGTAGTTAAAAATGTGGATGATTTACAAAAAAAAGGAGATTTCTGCAATGTTAAAGGTATTTGCCAAAAACCCCATATTAAGCTTACAGTCTAGTAGGCAGATACTTTTATGTGTTCGTGAACCATATAGGGCTACGGTCAAACAACTCTTGACAGAAAAACATATCAGAAAGAGAATGAAGCGGGCAACCGAAAATGTTGACCGCAACTGGGGTAATGTAGTGTTCACTGATGAGTCTTCCTTTTGGACTTGGAGTCCTAGAAAGAAGCAAGATCAGTTAAACATCCGGTTATAGTCCCATATGCCAATACGCGAAGATTTCGAACACTGTGTGAATTTACAGGAAATCTGAATACGATTCAGATTCACGTTCCTTTCAGGAACGCTAAAAGAATGACTGATATACCAGAAGGGCCTTTTAACATCAAGAAAGAAATGCTTTGGCAACAAGCAACAATGATGACTGGATCCAGTGGCGTAGCTAGTCTTAAATGGGTCCTGTATAAAAATTTCCACGCAGTCGCTTTCCCTTCCGCTACTTTGTAGCCCAATCAATGGGAAGAAAACCGGTCACTAATTGTAATCAGCAAAGAAAAAAATATGGTCGTATAGAGAAAACAATTCTAAGAAAGATAGCGTTTTTTGCTACTCGAGTTTTAATGGCGAACATAACCAAAAAAAATTCGCAAAAGTAAAAAAAAAGTTTTTTTTGCAAATAAAAAAGCTTCAAGTCCTACACAAGAAAGTTAAATTAGGAAGTTGTAGGTCGTAAAAATGCGCGTCGAATGAAGTTTGAACGAAAAAAAATCGGTTTATAAACATTTGAGAATAATTAAAAAAAAAACGTCAAAAATCGCGTTTTCATATTTTTGCTGTATAAATTTCAATTTTGTTTGAACAGACTTCTTGTTAACTATAAATATAGCCCAAGACAAGCGGAAAATGATCCTTTTTTTCAAAAATTTAAAAAGGTGTTATTTTTTCGATTTAAAAAAAAAAGACGTGTTCAAAAATCAGCTTTTACAGAGGCAAAAATGATCGTACACAAACGATCATGGGCTCATTTTATTCGCGAAGACTTGTACTTTCATGCTATTAAAAAACCAAATCGCTTTTATTTAATTTTTTTCATAAAAAAATGCGTTGTAAAATTGTATCATTTTTTCGAACCGTTTGTTTTAGAATAACTTTTTTAATTTTGGTTTTACATTTTTGGCCGTTGCATATTTGAAAACTGGCATTCAAAGCGCATTAAAAAAAATGAAGGTCCTACGACCGCAGGGAGCCGAGATAATTTTTTTTTGAGCGGAGGAAAAGGTAATTTTGCGAGCGCGATCGATTTGAAATCGTGTTTAGTTTTCGATGCGCCCAAGCGGAGTGTCCCTCCACTCTGTCGCCGTGCGCTGGCTAGCGCGTGTCGCACCCAGCACTGTTCTTTCGCAAACAATTATGTCAACTTAATTTATGTGAAATGATTTGAAATATTTTTTTTAAGAAAGTAAATGTCTGAGATCTATTTCGTGTAAAATCGGACGTTATACAGCGCTGTCAGGAATTAAAAAAAAAAACATCTCGGCTCCCTGAGGTCGTAGGACCTTCATTTTTTTTAAATGCGTGTTTTGAATGCCAGTTTTTAAATATGCAACGGCCAAAAATGTAAAACCGAAATTAAAAAAGTTATTCGAAAAAAACCGGTTCGAAAAATGATTAAATAAAAGCGATTTGGTTTTTGAATAGCATGAAAGTACAAGTCTTCGTGAATAAAATGAGCCCACGATCGTTTCTGTACGATCATTTTTGCCTCTGTAAAAGCTGATTTTTGAAAACGCCTTTTTTTTTTTTAAATCATAACTCGAAAAAAAAAACCTTTTTTAAATTTCTGAAAAAAGGATCATTTTCCGCTTGTCTTGGGCTATATTTGTAATTAACAAGAAGTATGTTCAAACAAAATTGGAATTCATACAGCAACAATACGAAAACGCGATTTTTGACGTTTTTTTAAATTTTTCTCAAATGTTTATGAACCGATTTTTTTCGTTCACATCTCATTCGACGCGCATTTTTAAGACCTACAACTTTCTAATTTAAGTTTCTTGTGTAGGACTTTTTAGCTTTTTTTTATTTGCAAAAAAAAAAACGTTTTTTTGACCTTTGCGAATTTTTTTTGGTTATGTTCGTCATTAAAACTCGAGTACAAAAAAACGCTATCTTTCTTGGAATTTTTTTCTCTATACGACCATATTTTTTGTTTGCTGATAACAATTAGTGACCAATTACCATGGGGGCTTTCGCTCGTTGATTGGACTAATGCCATTAACAATGGTCCCTCGAAATACAGACATAGAGAACAAAGCTAAGTAAAGTATGCATTTATTCATTACGAGCCTCTTATCAATAATAATTTAAGGGGTAACACTACCCTGTAAATTATTTTGAACATTTTTTTATTGGCTTAAATGCTTCCTTAACTATCCAAAAACGATATCCAAAAGGTTTTATGTGGGGGAAAATTTTTAAAGCTGTCGAAAAATGCGGTTTTCCGAGTGAAGTCACGGTGCTGTTTAACTAGTAATTTGTGCGCGTTCGATATCAGTGCGGTAGGTGTCACTATTCCTTCTTAAACACAGTATACCTTGAATTAGAAGGACATGAAAGCAGGAAATTGCAGAAGGACAGCATGAAAACTTTGCATTAGTAGAACATTTATATGGCTCCAGGCATCGCCGAGTGGTAAATAAAAAATTACATCGAAATATACGTACTTCAAACGTTAAACGCGTTTTCCCGAAGCCATGTTTTTCGAGCTGGCCGTAAAGCTAGCGCCTACAATTTTCAATCAATCGACTTGAAATTTCAAATGTAGGTAAAAAAAATAAAAGTTCTGGTGAACGCCCGTAGAACTTTTTGATGAAAATTTACCGATATAGCCGATTTTCGGCCGATCTTTTCCGAAAAAAACGTGTTTTTTTCTTTAAACTGACGCTATTTTTATAAATTAATATTTCGAAAAGTTCTACGGTCGTTCATTAGATTTTTCGATGTAATTTCAAAATCTTTTTGGTTTTTTGTTCAGGATGCATAATTGTGACCTGTAGGTTTACGGCCAGGGGAGGTCATACAAAAAGATGTTTCATTCCGAGAGCTGTTGTGCCATCATTTTGTTTTTACTTTAACTAACTTAGACTTTAAAAAAATATTTTTGTGTACTTTAAGAGATGTGTAATTATGTCTAAAAAACCGAATTACAATAAATGGTTTTGCCTTTCTACAATAAATTCGAGCAAATGATCCTTGATTTTGACCCCACAAGGTAGTGTTATCCCTTAAGGTGGTGGATGACATTTTACGAATTCTCTTTTACACTTCGGAGCACCTGTAACTGAGGGGCCCCGTATCATTGATACGATTGATACGGCGGTAGCTAGGCTAGCGATGGGCATAATCGAGATATTTCAATAATCGACTATTAGTAATCGAGACATTTTAATAATCTACTAATATTAGTAGTTAAAAATTAGTAGTACTAATTTTAGTTATGAAACCTAAGATAACACAGTGCAATCGATAATCTTACTGTCGTATATGTTTGGCATTAATTTATTATATACAATGATATTTTATGCCATCGTACCCAAAATAATATCTGCCTATAATTTTTTTTCTAATTTATGTTATAGTTTATGACGTGAAGAGTTTTTAAAAGTAATGAAAAAAATAAAATTTATCGATTATCATTCATCATTTCTGTTCTGTTTTTTTTTTTTTCAATAATTTTACCGCCAAATTAGTAGTAGGGTTTATATATCCACATGCCAAATATACTAAAACCTCTCCTTAAAAAAAATCAATAACACTTGAGAGACTTGTCTTCATATTATCGACTCTGCCGTGTATTAATTAAAATCGTATGTATTGTATATCGCCGTATCTTGCAACAAATGAGAGAACCATACCATACGGCCGGCAGCTATCTAATAATTAGTGTTGCGAAAATTCGAATTAAATAATTCGACTAATTCGATAGTTAATTGAAAGCAACTAATTCGATTATCTTTTTCGATATATCGAGATAAAAATTAGTAGTATTAATTATTTACTAGTAGTAGTCCGACGGGAAACGGAATTACGAATTATTCAACTGGTATACGCCTATACCTATGGAATATTTACGATGGAAGTCGAGTGTAGCCAAAGGGTCAAGTAAAAACGGAAATACTGGGGGGAATGCGGTTGCCGTTGCCTGTAGTGCCCTTTTTTTTTGGATTTTTTGTTTCATCTGCAGCCATCGCCCCTAGCTATAATTTAAATTTATAATTCTACTAAATAATTCGAATTATTAATTCGAATTTTAAATATGAATTATTACTAATTATTCGATAGTGAAAATAATTCGATTATTCCCAACACTACTACTAAACATGTTCAATTAGCAAATAAATAGATCGAGAAGTGCCTGAGCAGTGCGCAATATATCGCGTCTGGCAGTTGTATCTCGGTTCTCGCTTCTCGCCGAACAACTAATTTTAGTACTACATACTAATTTTGACTCCTAATTTTCAGATAGCATAATCGATTATCTCGAGATATTTTAATAATCTACTAATTCGATTATTGCATCTCGATTATTCCCATCGCTAAGCTAGGCCCCTGACTGGATCCCTCAAGAAGAAGACTGCGTGCAGTGGAAAGCTGAACATGGCATCAACACATTAGCCTGGCCTTCACAATCACCAGACGCCAAAACAATAGAACATGTGTGAGCCTTAATGAAACAACAGCTTCGTGGAACGCGTGTATTATCACAGCTATCACGATAGTAGACGAAATACGTCAGATATGGCGGTGGTTTTCAAAGGAATACGCCAAAAATTATACGCCAGGCCATATTAAATTATAATGCTGACTGGATGGTTTATTAGGTATGTGGGTCAACGAGATTATAACACAGTTCTTGTACAAAGAAACTTAATGTTGTAGATGACAAGATGACATAGGTTGGACAACATCGACGACACGTCTTTATGTGATGGAGTATATACGGGGTGAGTCAGAAAAAATGGGCCAACACTAAATTGGAGATACTAGACACCAAAACATTATGATTGAGTACAACATTCCTTAATACCAATGTCGCTGGTTTAAAAGATACAGCGTGTTCAAAGTTTAAATTTTATTCTGAAATTTCTCAATAATTTAAAAAAGTTTTGATAGTATAAATATGAAAATTGGTAGTTTTGTTTTTTGGTGTGAGAATTGCGAATTTTAAGCTTATTTTGACCTTGCTATTAGAGGGCGCTAGTTTTACCATACTATTTAGGTAAATTAAAACATATTTTTTTAATCTGTTGAGCCATGCATAAAACAAGTCGAGAATGTAAAAGAACTCTCAGTTTTACAGAGAAAAGGTACTCTTGTTTAGGTCGTCTAAATCTATCGATTTTTAAGTTATTTGCATTTAAAAGGTTCAATGTATTTCGTTGACTTTTTTCAGGTGCTGACATTGATATTTTTTTTCTAAGTAGGCTTGTGCATTTGTCAAATTTATACATCATTTATAGAATTTTGAAAACAGAAATGCTCCATACATATCATTATACTCCGGTTCAGCAGTTTTGCCTCAAGATTTACCAGCTCACCTACAATTTCCTCAGTTTCTACAAAATATGTAAACCGAAAACCCAGATTTTCTTAATAAGACGGGGAGTTTTTAATTGGGGGAAACAATTATTTGTGGGATTTCGAGAATCCACATGATGTAAAAGAAAGATGAGTTTAAGGTGAACATTTGGGGTGGTGTAATTTCTAATTTTTTTTACCGCAGCTTTCGAATTGTCACCCAATCCAACTGGACCTCGGTATTTAAACTTTCTTCAACATCATTTAAACGAGCTCCTAGAAGATGCACTACTCGCATTAAGAGAAAACTGTGGTTTATGCACGACGGAGCCCCACCACATTTTGCCTTACCAGTACGTCAATTTTTACATGAGCATTTTCCTCATCGGTGGATTGACCGTGGAGGTGAATTTGTTTGGCCACCGAGAAGTCCAGACCTAAACCGTCTGGACTTCTCTGGATGGTCAAAGTTGAAGGATTTAGTTTATCAGGAAGAAGGTAATTCTCTTCGGGAGTTGCGGCAGAAAAGCAATTTGTTGTACAAGCCACGAATACATTTAAGAATAATAGAGAAATTTTGTTTAATATACAGAGACATTTAAGGAGGTGTATTTTAAAATGTATTGAGGTAGGTGGTGGACACTTCCAATATTTGAGTTTGTCATTATCACTTTTACCAATAATTGTTGTTCTCATTTACTGTTGCTTTGATTGATTATCTGTACCTTTTCGACTTTTTAAGATTTAAAAAAATCATAACAAAATAAATTGAACGAAAATTAATTAAATTAGACGACCTAAACAAGAGTACATTTTCTCTGTAGAATTGAGCCTTCTTTTAGATTCTCGACTCGCATGGCTAAACAGATAAAAACAATGTTTTAATTTACCTAGATAATACGGTGAAACTACAAACAAAATAAAAATAGTAAAAACAAGGTTAAAAACCGTATTTCTCACACCTAAAAACATAAAACTACCAATTTTCAGATTTATTTTATCAATACGTTCTTAATTATTAAGAAATTTGAGTAGAAAATTTAAACTTTGAACACGCTGTATCTCTTAAGCCAGCAACATTGGTTAAGGCATATTGAGTTCAATAATAATATTTTGGCATCTAGTATCTACAGTTTAGTGTTGGTCCATTCTTTCTGATTCACCCTATCTAATCAACCTGATAATGAAGAAAATATATATGTATGTAAACAAGAAAATATATATGTATGTAAACAAGAAAATAATATTGTAACGCTCAGCGTTACTCATAGGCAGACACTACTTGAATAAAGTCTAAATTCTAGTTACATTAATTGACTTTACCACGTACCACTAATAAAAGTCATACTAACTCATGCTATGTTCAAAACAAAAAAGCTTTTCGTCGTAAAACGGGAAACATCGATAATAAAATAAAAACAGAGATACTCAGATCGCCTTGACGAGCAATTTTATGAACTTTTCCTTGCTTTGACGTTTCTGGTATTCGCACTAATACACAAATTTATCACTCGAGCAATTACATTTTTTTCAAAGCAAAATGGAATTTAGTAGAAACATTTACACTTTTGAGAACCGCATATACATACGTACATACATAACATGTAGCTGAACCCCAATTTTCACACGTAGTTAATAATTTCGAGAATTATTATTCATTATAGAATTTCGCATATTGTTGTAATGTATTTTTTTAATTAAATCCAATCATTACGGTCTGTATAAGATATAAATGTAAACGATCTATTGTTTTTTTTTTTTAACTGAGTGTTATTTCTACATTGCCGACACTGACGCACTTGACATTTGACATATATGTGGTGTCTAACCTCCGCTGTAAGAAATGGATCGTTTTACGCTTGAACAACGTTGGGACATATTGAAAAATTATTTCCAAAGTGAATGCTGTGTTGCAGAAACAGTGAGAAAATTGAGAACAATTTTTGGTCGAAATGAAGCTCCGTCAGCGCCTGGTGTAAGAAAGTTCTTAAGGAAAGTTCGTGAAACTGGCATACTTATGGATAACAGAAGTCATCCACGTGTTCGTCCGGTGCGCACAGCTGAAAGAATTGCTGCTGTTGCCCAAAGTGTGCGTAAAAACCCAAGAACCTCAACTCGTCACAGAGCAGAACAACTTAATGTCAGTCCCACTTCTCCGAAGAGAATATTACATAAAGACATCGGATTATTTGCTTAAAAGTTGCAACTTTCTCAAAAGGTAAAGGAAAATGACCATCCACTTCGTTATCGATTCTCCGTGTGAGCTTTAAATGAGTTTGAAAATGACGCCGATTTCAATTGAAAAATCATTTTTTCGGGCGAAGTTCATTTTCATCTTGGAAGACAATAATAAACAGAACTGTAGGATTTGGGGTTCCGAAAATCCACACGTAGTCATAGAGAAGCCAATGCATCCTGCAAGAGTGACTGTTTGGTGTGGTGGCATCATTGGTATGTACTTCTTTCAAAATGAAGATTGTAACAGCGTTACAGTAGTAAATGGATGCGTTACAGAGACATGTTAACTGATTTTTTGTGGCCGAGATTGGACGATTTGGAGTTGGACGAGCCATGGTTCCAGCAGGATGGAGCAACGTGTCACACAAGCTGTGAAACAATCGATATTTTGTACACTAAATTCGGTAACCGTGTTATCAGCCGTTTTGGACACATTTTTTGGAGTCGTTTTTGACGCACTGAAGGAAAACGTCAATCGAGTTATTCGTGCAATAGAGCCACAAATAATCGAAAATCGTACTGCAAAATTGGGTGAAAAGAATGAACTACTGTCAAGCTAGCCGCGGCGGCCATTTAACTGAAATTGGTTTTCATAAATAATGGGAAGGTATACTTTCTTGAATAAAGCAACAATTATTTAAAAATATTCAACGATGTAGTTTTAATAACAATTTTAAAAAGAAACCATATGATGGCCCACCCTATACATCAGCTGTGGCATGTAATGTCCTCCTAAACAAAATTCTGAACAGGGTAATAAATGTTAGGCATGACAACAGCAAGGAAGTAGCTGCAAATGTCAATGTGGGTGCTTTTTTTGTACCTATCTATGGACGTACAAGGTGAATTCATGTATAAATTGGACTTGCGATATTGAACTTATGCTATATAAATTAAAATACATAAGTATTTTCTTGTATGTTAACGTGATATGTTCCCAGATGAACTTTGAACGAATTTTTTGGAAGATTTGTTTTGTAGTCTTTGAACCTACACCTACAAATGAATAGACTTAATTAGTTGAAAATTGACGAAATGAAGAGAATCTGACACCGAATAATATTAATAACATTTGAGTTACTTTTTCTCGGTGTAGATATTTATGTTTACGTTAAAAATAACACACGTCCACAAAAATGTTTTTTCATGTGCAGAAGACTAGATCAGGTCTCTTAAATGTTTTCGGGGTTGCTGAAAATGGATTCAATTTTAGATTTGCCCTATTACCTATCATTTTTCCTAACCCTCAACGTTATTTTAGAGGGTGTGAAAACATGTATGTATAACCACAAAACTCGAGGAAAAAGTGGATTTTATGTATCGGATGACCAAGACTGTAATGTTTGTGGGTGTGGGTTATCTATGAATTCATAACCCTTCATCCCATACCCCCATAAATCCGAAGCCCTGCAAATTTTAATTTCATGAACCAACCGATTTTTTGGAATATTTGGACATGTTTTTGTAGTTTTTGAACCACACCTACACACGAATTGACTTGTAAGTTGAACAATGAGGAAATGAAGAGAATCTAACACCGGATAATAGCAAAATTGATGTTTTTTTTTATTGCAGATATTTATTTTTATGTTAAAATCTTTGTTTTCTTTCAAAAAGTTTAGTCTTTTAAAAAGTTAGTATAACATCGCCTCTATCCCTCTTTTTTTTTTAATATGGCAATTTCAAACGAGACAAACGTTCCTCATAAGACAGGTTTTGAGCTGATACCATATGGGTAGCAGATCGTTGTCCTTTTAAGTAGTTGAATATCTTTGGTTAAGTATGAGAACCAGAACTGAATAGTGTAACTTTGGACCACTTTAATGTGTTGTCAACTATTATTCCTAGACCTTTCTGTGACTCGACAGATGATATTGGGATACCAAATAGAAAATTGTTCTCACGCAAAGAATTTTGCGGAATCATCGGTAAAAAAAAGCATGGTCAGAGGAGAAAATATGATGTAAGTCTGAAGAGTACAATAAAAATAGCGTGGGTCCTTGAATGGACCCTTGAGGGACGTAAGTTCGTGCCAATTTTTCGAATCCATTTATAACTGTTCCGAGTTTAAGTAACAATTCATTTTTTGGAATGTTATCAAAGCCTTGAGAAGAGGAAAATATTGTACATGGACACGACGAGAAGGATCTAAGGCTTTGGTTCAACTGTTTAAACAGTAAAGCAGATTAGTTACTATTGATTTTCCTGGTACAAATCCATGTTGACTGCTGGAGTTGAAAAAGTGCTTTTTTTTCACTATTTTTTACTAACTAACTAACTAACGACTAAGATCATGAAATTTCTTGGAGGAACTGCTATTTGTAGTATGAAGTTGAAGAAACAAATTTCAGCTCGATCCGTTAATCACTTTTCGAGTAATTGACGACCGAATTTTTTTGCAAGCCTTAATTAAAAATGACGCCATTTCTTTGTTTATTGTACGATATTGACCGGGTTGGGCTAGAAAAATCATAAATTTCTTCAATTTACAAGACTTTTTTGAGATTTTGAAAAATATTAATTTGGGTCAGTTTTATAACGTTTTCAACGCGACTACATTTTTTTGACGCGACATACATACTGTTTTAGAGTTAGCGCTTCGAAATTCTCGGAATTGTGACTATAATATCTTGAAAGTATGCTTCAAGACACGTATTTAAAAAAATGGGCGTCAAGATATTTTAGTCACAATTCCGAGAATTTCGAAGCGGCAATGCTAAACAATATACGAGTATATGTACGCCGCGTCAAAAAAGGTAGTAGCGTAGAAAACGTTATAAAACTGGCCCAAATTAATATTTTTCAAAATCTCAAAAAGTCGCAAACTTGAAGATTTATGATTTTTCTAGCCCAACCCGGTCAATATCGTACAATAAACAAAAAAATGGCGTCATTGTTAATTAAGGCTTGCTAAAAAATTTGATCGTTAATTACTCGAGCTTATTGGAGAAAGTTATTAACGGATCGAGCTGAATTTTTTTTTGAACTTCATACTACAAATAGCAGTCCCTCAAAGAAATTTCATGATCATAGTCGCCCTACTTTCGAAGTAGAAAAATAGTGAAAAAAAAGCACTTTTTCAACTTTAGCAGTCATTTGCAAGTTAACAATAGCACTTGGAGACTTCGGGTTGGGCTTAAAATTTTGGAAATTCAATAAGCTACAACTTCTAAAAAAAACGGTTCACCGTGGCAACAAATTTGGTATAAATGGTGCAATTGTGTAGGCTAGAATTTAGTTTTAACCTTCTCCTGAAGATGCCAACTTGGTTGGCGAAACGCGCGTCGAGAAAAGTGTAGTAGTTCGGTGTTTCGTGGAAAACGTCCAGTTTTTTGTTTCTACGCCGAAGGTTCCAGTACCCACTCCAGGATAGAACTTCTTAAATGCATATGCTATGAGTTAAATGTTCGTGATTCGGGAATCGATTTTTTAAAAAGCGAACAATTACTTCACAAACTTTATTAGTCTAAAGGAAGAGATGGTACAGCTTCAAACGTTAAAACACGAATGTTTTCAGTCTTATAGTATTATCAAAAGGCAATCTTCTATGCCTGCCTTTACCACAGTAATATATATGTCAACGTAATATGAAGGGATGGTTTACATAAAGTGCTTATCTTTATCTCTAAGGTCCTTAGATTAAATAGTAAACTAAACGATAAACAATTTTAAGTAACGTGTGAAATACCTTAAATGCAAAAAAAAAGGGCACTCTCCCCTAACTAAATAATAAACAACTATAAGTAATGTGCATTATGATAACTTAAATACTACAAAGGGCAGATTCTAGCAAATTGTACTAGGCGCCCGCATCGTCGCCGTCTCCGTCGTGAGATGCCAACAGAATCGCACGCCTGGTTTCGTTCCGCGACCGACCGTAACGGATTTGAGAAACCGCTCCGGCTGAACGCAAAATGTATCGATGCCGCGTTCGCCGCTGGTTGAAAAAAAACGAACTCGGTAGAAATGTAGATACGAGGTGTGTAAATCAAGTAATGAGACTGGCAACGCACAGTAGGGCAAACTGGCTATTTAGGATTGCAAAATTATGTCCGTTCATAATGATAGATAATTTTGTATTACATGAGTTGTATACCTACATACAGTAAGCAACGAAAGTCATCATACACCCACTTTTTGAAGTTTGCTTAAATTCTAATAATTTTTGTATTACAGCATTGATTTTTTTTGCTTCTGACAGGATTATAGCTTGTGATATTCTGCGTCTAATAAGCCGAAGTTGAAGGCGGTATGGTATGTCCATTGTGTGAAAAGATATCGCTAAAAAAGTAAAATTTCAATGTTTTCAAAGAAATGTAAATAACTCCGAAAATAGTAAATCTCTTTCGAAGTTGTTGGACTCGTATTAAAGGGAAACCTTCAGTGTATCTATTTGACTAACTGAATCATTTTTGAAAAAAAAAATCGTAGACATGAAAAAAAATCTAAAGTTGAACCAAAAATATCAGGAAAATTCAAAATTCTACCATCCTTAGCATCGTTTTCGTAAAAATCTCTGTTCTGAGAGATCTAGAGGGATATTAATCCTAAATTTTTGTTGGAGTAATATGTGGCGTACAGGGCTTTTTTTGGATTCTCGTGATATTTTTTGGTTCAACTTTAGATTTTTTTCATGTCTAGGAAATTTTTTTTCAAAATGACTCAGTTGGTCAAATAGATACACTGAAGGTTTCCCTTTAATACGAGTCCAACAACTTCGAAAGGGTTTTACTATTTTCGGAGTTATTTACGTTTCTCTGAAAACATTGAAATTTTACTTTTTTTAGCGATATCTTTTCACACAATGGACATACCATACCGACTTCAACTTCGGCTTATTAGACGCAGAATATCACAAGCTATAATCCTGTCAGAAGCAAAAAAATCAATGCTGTAATACAAAAATTATCAGAATTTAAGCAAACTTCAAAAAGAGGGTGTGTGATGACTTTCGTTGCTTACTGTATATGTATTAAATAAATATAAATAAGCTGTTTAAAATTGTTTAAAATTACTGAAATAGGTTTAGTTAGGAAAAACGGGAGTTAATATAATTTAGACAAAATTTTTATATTTACATTTATTTACATTATTTTTATATTTAATTCTGTTCAAAAGAAACGGAATTAAATTACAAGATATATATGTAGAGATACGAAAAAACGAGATTTGCTCCCAAAAAAATTGTTAATTTGAAGTCGCTGATTTTCAACATTAATTATCTGAATTTTACGTAGACTGTTCTGAACTGAGCTGAAAGTTTTCATTTCCTTTTCAACGTCATCATTTTCGAAAATCGATATTGTTCTGTTTCCGAAACATTTTTTAGTACACATGATTGTGGAAATTAACCTTTAGACTGCCGGCTGGCTCATATATGGGACAGTAATAAAATAATAGTTTTAGTGATGAATACAGAAATTATAGTGAATTTTTCCCATTTAATAGGCTCTCTGATCTCTAAAAGATACAACTGAAATTCTTTCTAGTTGATCGAGGTACCCAAACTACCCCTAGCGAGGGGGTGAAATATTTAAAAACTCGTTATTGAACTTGTATTCGTTATTGAACTTTTTACTGAATTTTTTTAGTAAATAGCCTGTAAAATCTGTAAAATGTATCCTAAAATTTTCCGCAATTGATTGAGATGCTGAAACTACCCCTAGCGAGGGGGTGAAATTTTCAAAAATTCGTTATTAGGTGGGTATTGACTTTTTACACGATTTTTTTTCGGAAGCACGCTGAAAAAATCTGTAAAATGTATCCTAAAATGTTCCGTAATTGATTGAGATGCCGAAACCACCCCTAGCGAAAGGGGTGATAGTTTTAAAATTCTTTATTGAACGGTTATTGACATTTTATGGGTTATTTCAAATTAAATTTCTTTTACATAAAATAATTATTAGTTTTTTTTACTTGAATTACTGTATTTAGGATAAATAATAATTTTTTTTAGCGATACTTGAATATAATGTGTTTGATTGAATTCGAATGTAAAACTTTGAATTTCTACCTATAACTATATAAATATATAAGTATAAAAATATATACTTATGAAAATATATACGTATGAAAGTATGTAAGTCTAGGGATGAAGAAAAAAATATTATTTCAGTGTAACTGATCGCTTTTTTTCACGTTTTTGAGTAGTTTTATTGGTGATTAAATATACTTTAGAGTGTTTTTGGCAGCTTATTACATTATAATATCAAGCACTTTCGGTTAAACATAAATATATAGTAATTTACACAATCTGAAAATTTGTAACATTGGCCCGACCGTTGCCAGCCGGCCTGGCTCATATATGAGCCACCCGTGACCTCGGCAACTACTCTAGATGTATTAGATGTTTATATATATAAACTTTGCCCCTCAAAAATATCCATTTATAAGGGAAAAATGCCGGCAGTCTAGTCCTTGTGACTTTTTTCTCTTCCCGAGGAAAATCACCTCAAGGTATATCATTTTGGGACCATAGAAAATATTCGAACGGCTGCGGCGGCGGCTGTACCGACCAGCTGAATGCTATTCCAGTATACGAGTTCCAGCACTGCTATGAGGAATGGAAGAACCGTCTCCAGCGCTGTGCAGTTTCCCAAGGAAGTTATTTTGAATGAGACAATGCTGAATTATAATTCTATTCGAATAATAAAAAATTTAAAAACCCGTCTCATTACTTAACTTATACACCTCGTAGTTACGCCGTGAAGGGAAAAAAAATGCGGCGCGATCTGCAGGTCAAGGTTCCGCGATTTAAGGAGGTTACTCGGCTACTTAATGTAATCAATCGTTCATTGAATACAAAACAGAACCGGCTAATGGGAAATTACCGAGACCATTACACCG
This sequence comes from Aromia moschata, assembly GCA_029963805.1. NCBI lineage: Eukaryota > Metazoa > Arthropoda > Insecta > Coleoptera > Cerambycidae > Aromia > Aromia moschata. The sequence goes on from JAPWTK010000579.1 coordinate 98,287, forward strand.
GCGAGATGCGTAGCGTAATTCGTTCGCAGAGGTCATACAGGGTGTTCTACTAATAATACACAAACACAAAAAAATCTGATTGAACGAGAAATGCGAGTTCATCGACAGCTTCCCTTTATCTTAGCAAAGTAAAATCGAGTCAACCAATTATCATGGCAAATAGACGTGCCGAATGTATGCGTCGTCAATGACAGCTTTTTAGATATTACGTCACAGAATCCGCTATCCAATAAGATTATCGTTATCCGTAATCACTCCTACTGACCCACTTGCTATCTGCTAAGATCAAGTCTCATATCGTCGTTTAATATCCAGCATCACACAACTCAGTTTTCACAACATTACAGTAGAGCAAAAAAACTGCAGTGTGCTGTACTGCCAGAAGATTTCAATTGTGTGAAAGATGTCAATTTATCAAGTTGGTAAAACTGCGGATAGCAGTGCTACGTGTGGATAAATCAAGAAACTAAGTCCTCCAGTCGCTCAGGCGCGAAACTTTGAATGGAAATAAATTATAAACTCAGTTTGGCCAAAACTGAGTTGTGTGATGGATCTGGATCTTAAGGGGGTATTCTAGTCTACAAATTTGAAAAAAAGATCGAAATTTTTTTGCTTCATATTTCGAAAGTTTAGATATTCAAGAATATGCCCTTAAAAGGATTTTTCAAAATTTCAATTATTTTATGAGTTACAGCCATTTTTGTGACGCGGCATCGGCTCCGGTCCGACCGGAACAAATGAACAACAGACGGTAGACACTGCCCAAGTACTTACGAAACACGAAACGTATTTAGTCGGAATCTTTTCGTCTTTTATTTCAATTCAAGTATTTATTTCAAATTAGTTTTGAGCCAGCCTTCAAGTAACGTGAACGTGCTAACTGAGTAAAATTGCCGGAAACTTGTCTTAAAACTTTAAACGCGTTTTTCTCAAAACTATTTTTTTCGAGTTGGCGTGCACGATATCTCAAGTTCTAATGAACCGATTTATTTGAAATTTGGTGTGAATGTTCTCTATACATTCCTCTATCGCCTCAAACATACTCAGATAAAAAATTTTAATTTTACTATTTTTAAAAAAATCGGAATTGTTAAAAAAACATGCAAAACAAAATTTTTTTTTTCAAACGGCCGCCATTTTATGAAAATTTTTTTTTTGCTATTCCAAGGTTCGGGCTATAGGGGCATCTATACTAATTAAGAATCCGTTCGGCTTTTTTGTTTCAGTTGACCAGAAGGGTTGAAATCTTGCACGCCAGGACACCCTTTTTTTTGGACCCCCCACTTTGCCAGCTCATAACTTTGTCAATTTTGAGTCTATTTTTCAGTTAATTTTTGTTCACTTTCAGTTAAACAAATGATAAAAAAATGGATAGTAAAAAATATTTTTTGTTTCGTTTGTACAGAGCTTCAAAAACCGCCTGAAATTCATGCCTCTAGACTAGAATACCCCCTTAAACGATGATAGGGTATATGATTTTCCAACTCAAATGGACCTCCTAAACACGCGTCTGAGCTTGGTTTAACTCTATTACCGCTGGTTTTTTCCCTAGGTGAGAAAAATCCCTATAAAACTCCATAGCATGTAATGGATGGGAACATTCGTGACCAAGCAACTTAAAACCTTATAATCCTTTAGGATGAAATTCTACAGAGGGACAAATTCAGACTCTATAGCCCGAGGTCTCCAAGTATAACCCATATACACTAGTAACAAAAATTTAAACGATATTTAAAAAAATCCGAATTTTTGGGTGATTTTCATCAAGGGATAACTCGGAGAAAAATATTCGTACAGAAAATAGCATCCGAAAACAAAAAAAAAAAAAATCCAAATTTTTGCTCGTCTTTAAAATGGTCTGTGGACTTCAAAAAAATTTTTTTCATCATGCGACCATAAGGCTCTTTTTATTTTGGAAACTGCAAAACATTCTCTATAAGACACAATCGGGGTGATTGATAAAAAATTTGATTTTTTTTTGAAGCGATAATGTTGGCTAAAAAAAAGTTAAAAACTTGCGAATTTAAGGATATTTGGAATATTTGGTATAACTTTGGATATAGTGGATGAACGAAGGATATCGTCGGTAATTTTTTAACCTCAAAGTGTCCCCAAAAAACCCTCAAAGTTGCAAAGCGCTGAGATTAACAAGGTTTAAAGGTGGAGATTTTTTCTTAGTGCCCCGAAGGTTTAAAGCAAAATCAATTATATGGATTTTTGGTTCCCGGCTAATTTTTCTGGGGTTGAAATATGTTGTAATTTGGAATCCCCTGAACAAAAAGTATTCATGGCACCAAGGTCCAAAAGTCAACTCCAAGCGAGTTACCAGCCGTCGAAATTGGATTTTTTTGGAATCTATTGAGCTTAGCAAAAATTAGCTAAGAACAAAAAAATGTCTTAGAATTAGTCCAAAGAATACCCTCAATTTTTTTATGATCTAAGAATTTTTAGATGATTTTTGAAATGACGAAAAACTTGCAATTTTTCGCCAAAATTTTTTTTAAAAAACCAAAAATCATCTCTCAAAATTCTGAAATGAATTTGAAGAAAAGGTGTATAAGTTATTGTAAATTTTAACAATAAATTCTAAGACATTCTAAGACATCGTATGGAGCTCGTTAAGAGGTCAAATTAAAAGCTGATTAAATTGTATAAAAGAGCTTTATGGTCGCATGATGAAAAACAATTTTTTGAAGTCCACAGACCATTTTAAAGACGAGCAAAAATTTGGATTTTTTTTGTTGGGTTTCGGATCATTGCGTGAGAACTGGCATTCGCTAAGAACCCGCGTAAGTTTTTAGTCTAGTAAGATTTTAAGTCAAGATGAAAGCTAGACACGTGTTGAGGATTTAAGTCAATGCTTCCTTGGGCTTTTTTTTTTTATTTTCTGTACGACCATTTTTCTCCGAGTTATCCCTTGTTGAAAATCACCCAAAAATTTGGAATTTATTTAATATCCTTTAATTTTTGTTACTAGTGTAAATATGAGGGTATACGAGTTTTATGCATCAGACGTCCGGAAGCATACAATTCAGTGTCAACTGGTTTATGTATCGCGATAATTCGATCACCCTATAATCCCAAAACCCCATAACTCGGAGTATTGTATGGTTCTGGCCAACAACTCATAACCAGAAGTACCCATAACAATAGGGTTTCAGTAAAACAATGCAATGAAAGCTCTTTCAAACTCCATTTTTCTCAAACTTTCTTGTGGTTTGTCAGTGACAAGCTGTGCTTAAAATTCCCCATAATCTGGGGTGTGCTAGTATCAGTGGCGGTGCGTGATCCTAAGAAAAGGGGGTGCACCATACATAAAAATAACGATAATCATAAGAATAATAAGAATATCCCTAATATGAGATAACTATTTATATGTTATATTTAATATGAGATAAATATTTATCTCATATTAAGGTTATTCTTATTAACTTTTATTAATTTGAAAACTTACCTAATTTTCTTGGTAAATGAGCTCAATTCTGCGATTTTTACACTGTGCAAATTTTTCAATTACTGTGTTGTTAAAATTTTCGATATTTGTAATAGTCTTTTTCAATGGAGAACAATATATTTATGTGGGTCATTTTTAACATGGTAGTCTAGTTCACTTTTTAAACACTCCGCCAATGACTCTGCATCATGTCCTACTGGTTTTAAAAAACTCCAGAATCTTTCTACAGGCTTTCCACCTACCATGTAACGATATATTAAAGCCAACTAAAAAATTGTAGAAACGTCTGTAGTTTCGTCTGCTATTATAGCAACAAAAGTGGATTTTTTAATTTCAATGGTTATTTCATCGTGACAAACTTCAAGCATGCACTGAAGTAGCTCGTTTTGTATAGTATCAGAAGTTCCTTTAAAAGCCGCCGCGTTTTGTAAATGATACTTCTATACGTCTAATTCGGCACTGAAATCAATCAACCCACGAAAAATGCCTGTATTGGATGATGTTTCCGATTCATCGTGTCCTCTTAGGGCCAGTTCAAATTTTCCACAAAAACGAAAACAGTTAATAATAATGTTTAAAACATACCTGTTTTTTGAAACCGCTTCATTGTGTGCTGCCACTGCTCGTCCATGAGCAGAATCGAGCATTGTCGCAATATTTGCAGTGCCTAGCATGGCTAAATTCAAAACATTATTCATGTGTCCAGCAGAATTTTCATGTTTTTTTATTTTCTCGTTTATGTGATTTAAATCCGTTACTCCAGTTTTGGTCCAAGGTGTTTCTCCGCCAAACAAAACACACGGAAAACAAAACACTGCGTTGAATACATCGCATCCACTTAACCACAAATGTTTTTTAAATAAGTCAATAATAAATGTTCTTACAAATTGTTTATTTTTTCCTTTCACGGTTAATTAATTTGTGGAGTGGGCCTACCTAGAGTTTTAATTTGCACTCTTTCCTCCAAACTCAAGCTAGAGAATGGAATTTTTAATAAGTTTTGAATAGAATTCATTATTCCAAACTAGATTCTAACCGAAAACCCGAGTTTATATTTATAAAACGTGAGCGATAAAACAGCTGTGTACGAAAACAATTCACAAACTAATCGATCACTCTCGTGCGCTCTTAAACTCCGCACATCATATCTATAGGATTCGCCCACTCCTTTTCGTAATTGTGGAGGGGCAAGCAGTAACAATACGCGTTCGCTTTTTCGTATTGCACGGAAGCGCGATGGTCGTCCCGCTTTTTCGTATTGCGCGTGTCGATTCCCGTGCCGCGATCGGAAACCAGTGGCCTTGGATATAGAGACCTAGCGTCTAGTGGATTCGTAACGCTGCTGCCAAATAATATTGAGATGGTATTAACGCTAGGGATGCGGCAAGGCGATAAATTAAGAATGCATCCATTAATTACTAAATAAAATTATTAATGCTAAATTGTCGGTAGTGCGCGCGCACCAGCGCACCTTATAGCCCACCGCCACTGGCTGGTATGTATAACCACAGAAGTCTGAGAAAAATTAGATCTTATGCATCAGACTACTATAATCCCACAACCCCATAACCTGAGGTCGTGTAAGTATAACCCACAAAGCTACTAGGAAACATGGATTTTATGCAACAGATGTCCAGAATCATACGATAATTCAGTCTTGGCTGGTTAAGATAACCCCGTAACTCGACCACCCCATAATCCCAAAACCCCATAAGCAAACTTACATAATATAACCATACAATCCTGGACGTGCAGAAGAAGATATCCATAAGTCTTGCACTTACAGAAGCCTGCTTGCCGAGGGTTATGTGGTTCTAGTAAGATTACTATAACCACATAACCCTCCTATGTATATGTTGTTATTGAGAATGTGAGCCCTGGATCATGTGGTTATAGAAGTTTGATTATACCGGATTATGCGATAATGGGGTCTTGAAGCTAGGGATGGGCACCTAACATCGATGTTTCTGAAATATCGATGTTTTCCACTGAACATCGATGTTTAAAACATCGATGTTTTAATTTCGATGTTATAACGTTTTAACCTCAATAGGAGCAAGAATTTCTATTGATTTTGTCGAAAACACTATACTGGAAGTTGCTTTTCTCGGGTGTCCAGGTTATTTAGATTAACAGAACTTTATTTGTATCGTCCGTCACTGACCTTATTTGATACAATTTTGATCTCTTGCAATTTTGCGCTAACTGTGACGGTTTTCGAGATATTGGCCATTTTTAGTCTGATAGTGCATCTCCTTACATAGCAACAAAAAAAAATATTTTTAGTTTTCATTTTATTTTATTACGAAGTGACCTGGGCATCCGAAAAAGGTAACATCCAGTATAATATTTTCGATAAAAATATTAAAAATTTGATCTCATCCATCTTAAGACATGTGCACCGTAAAAAATGAAACTTTAACACCCTGTATCTCCCATAGGAAGCTAGATAGACCATACATATGTTTATAGTAGCTTTTTCTCTCAAAATATCATGTTCTATCAATAATTGTTAAAGTCTTGCTACAAAAAAGTGATTCTCTGGATATTTTGATAAAGAAAGTTCCAATAAACATGGTCTATCTAGCTTGCTAGCTATAGAGGGTGTTAAAGTGTCATTTTTTTCGATGCACGACATGTTTTAACATGGATGAGATCAACATTTTTAATGTTATTATCGAAAATACTATACTGGATGTTACTTTTTTGGATGCCCAGGTCACTTCGTTATAAAGTTAAAATGAAAACTAAAATATTTTTTTCCGCTGCCATGTAAGGAGATGCACTAGATCAGATCAGACTAAAAATGACCAATATCTCAAAAAACCATCACAGTTAGCGCAACATTGCAAGAGGTCAAACTTGGAGCTAAAACATCATTGTTTTATAAATGTTAGTCAAATAAGGTCAGTGTCGTACGATAAAAAAGTTCTGTTAATCGAAATAACCTGGGCATCCGAGAAAAGCAACTTCCAGTATAATGTTTTCGACAAAATCAATAAAAATTGTTGCTCCTATTGAGGTTAAGGCGTATGTAAAATATTAAGCGAAAATACCATTCCGTTCCGAAAATATTGTAAAAAAACTAAAAAAAAAACTGAAACTTTAACACCCTGTATCTCCATTATGAAGCTAGATAGACCATGTGTTTATAGGAACTTTTTTTCTCAAAATATCGTATTCTATCGAATGTTAAAGTCCTGCTACAAAAAAGTGACTCACCCTGTATATATGATTTTGAAACATCGATGTTTCCCAACATCAATGTTTTCTAGCCGATGTTTTTACTACCATCGATAATAGGTACCGATGTTGAACATCGACATTAACATCGATGTTTTTAAAAATGTGCACATCCCTACTTGAAGCTATAGGGTAGTCGGGTTATGGAGCAATGTTGCTTTTAATTCAATAAATGATGTTTTTAGGTTAAAAAAAGCATCCCCATTTCAATGTAGGGATGGGCACCCAACATCAATGTTTCTGAAATATCGATGTTTTCCGCTGAACATCGATGTTTAAAACATCGATGTTTTAATGTCAAGTTATATTTTCAACATCGATGTTACTTGTAAACATCGAAACATCGATAAGTAATACGTATCCCACAAATATCATTTAATATTTCAGTACGAACATTTTTTAAGTTGCTAAAAAAACGAAAAAATTTCTAATTGATTCGTTTTACTCTTTGTACCTTGTGGCTTACGCGACATATATCCCGTCAAGGCAGAAAGTATTAAATTCCAGCAAAGATCTCATTTATTAAACGACAGTAAGCCGATATCTGTAGGCACATTTTCTAGTTTCTACTTCTACAAAACTATACACTTTTTTTCAGAGAACATAAAAATTAAAGTCACTTTATACTGGGTGTAACAGGATTATGGTACACCCCCTTTTCTCCTTTAGTTTTCAAGAGAGTTAATTGAAATTTGGGATATCCTATATACATAATAAGCGGCACTGTCTGACATACAAGTGATTATTTTTCCACTTCCGGTTTCGCCGGAAGTGACACTAACTTTCGATTTTTAAATGGAACTCCCTTTATATTATTTTTGAATTCTGCATAATTTTCTGAATCCATCGATACCAAATAAGTGACATTTCAAACAATATTTTTTTACAATTATAATTTTTAGTTTTTCATTTAAGTGGGCCATGATGGTTCCGATTTATTCTAAATGACCCATGTAATGCTACAAAAATCAAAATCTCGTCAAAAATACTAAATTATGTGATTTATGAGCAAATAAAGTTCATCAAATCAATTTCTCTTAGCTGTAATTTTGTTTGTATTTATCGCACATATTAATACGACATAAGAATAAATTACTTATTAATAGTAATAATAAATGGTACTACGGTACCAATATGGTTCCATTTGAAAAAATTGAGTTCTGCTCCAAAAACAATTTTGATGAACTTAATTTGCTCATAAATCACATAATTTAATATTTTTGACGGGAATTAATTTTTTGTAGCATTACCTGGGTCTTTTATACTAAATCGGAACCGTCATGGCCCACTTAAATGGAAAACTAAAAATTATAATTGTAAAAAATATTGACGTTTTAAATGACACTTATTTGGTATCGTTGGATTCAGAAAATTATGCGGAATTCATAAATGCAATCATATACACGGTATTCTATTTAAAAATCGAAAGTTAGTGACACTTCCGGCGAAACCGGAAGTGGAAAAAAAATCACTTGTATGTCAGATAGTGTCGCTTATTATGTATATAGGATATCCCAAATTTCAATCAATTATCTTGAAAACTAAAGGAGAAAAGGGGGTGTACCATGATCCTGTTACACCCGGTATATATTATTTTGAAACATCGATGTTTCACAACATCGATGTTTTCTAGCCGATGTTTTTACTACCATCGATAGTAGGTACCGATGTTGAAATCGATGTTGACTTCGATGATTTTAAAAATGTGCCCATCCCTATTTCAATGAGAAAGTAATAGATAAATTTGCTAATGCCAGACTAAGACTGCAGGTAAGATATTTTGGGAAATCGTCGGGAAATCGAAATCGAAAAGTAAACATGGCTTTCGAAAACATTTATAGATTTGCAAATTTTTGCTATCTAGCCAGCAGTAACAAATTTCCTCTTCTTTGGTGATGTTTAAATTTCAAATGGGAACATTCCACGTTACTTTAACCCTCCCTGTCTGAGAATTAAAATGTCGTATCGAAATATTCCTTAGCTCAAAATCTTCCTTAGGTCATACACTACCAGATGCATAGTGGCCTTTTTTTGGAAATCCAATAGCGGCCGTGTAGAACGCCATATTAGCGGAAGGAAAGTGAAAAATTACTTCACAGTCAAAAATATACAAAACACAGTTATTAAACACACCACAATTATTAAGTAATATTGAACCTAGAAACCTTGAATCTAAGAACTTAAAGTCTAGGTACATAATGTCAAGGAATGTATGGAAATACTTGAAAAGTACGAAGTCCATTGGGAACTCTTGGTTAACTCTTTTCTTCTTCTTAAAAATCTCGAGTAGGTGTTGTATTGGACTACAAAACAATATTAGATCCGTTTCGATTGTAAAGAGTAAATGACATACAGTTATTCAGGATTATTGAGTAATATTGAATTTTTTCTGACGTGTTTTTTGCCTAATTCTTAGGTTCTTATATTGATAGTTCCTAGATATATGTATTTCTGTCGTCCTAGTCACCAGTGTTACCAACTTTTTCAAATCAAATAGTGATCAAATATTGTTTCATCATTTCTTGCACCTACTCGAGATTTTCAGACATCTTGTAGTTTAGATTTTAAATTCTTGTTAGTGTCTAGTCACTCTAGTCTGTCTGTAGTTACCAAAAGAGGTACTTTAGTTTTTTTTCTGAAATTTCAGAATATTCTACCAGAAATAATAATTTAATGAAAAATGCAGCAGCTGTTGAATTAACATACCTTTTTTTAAGGAATTCGTTAAAACTGCACATGTATTACGTCAAAGTTTTAGTGATTCGATTTATCTAAAGAAAAAACAACATAATAACTAGATAATAAATTAATTTTACTGATACATAATACATTGATTTTTTCCAAGTGAATACATTTCCTGGAGGTATAAAAACCTTTCTGAATCCACGTAAGCATATTACTAATACACATTTATAGACCAGACTACCGGAATAGTTAAATTTGCTCATTGAGCTGAAGTACATAACAAAAGAAAATGACCTACTGGCGACGTGCGTTTTTAAAATAATGATCCTATAAAAAGTAACCATTATAGTATATAAACGTTTGGCTGCAGAGAAACCTCATGAACTCTACGGGATCTCTACATCATAGTTTAATAATTGGTATAATCATTTTCTATCAATAGTCATATATTATTTCTATAATTAATATAAGAGGCATTGGCTATATGTTAAACCTATTACACGGGGGTAAAACGGAACCTATTAACTCATGAATGACAGGTTAATGCATTTAACTTGTTGAGTCGGTAGTCGTTAAAAATTTTATTGACAATTAGCTGTAATCTAATACAAATATGTACACATATTCATTTATTGATATGATTCATTAAACTAGCGGCTGAAAAGAGGTACTAAAAAGTAAAACTGGAAAGAGTACAAAGAGTAAAAACAAAAAAAGACAAACAAATTATAAATAAAATAATAATAATCGAGAATTATTTTCAAATACACACATACAGTGTGGAACAGCCAAATGGAATCCTAAATTTAGTAGCTCCATTACGTATGCATTTTTCTGAGACACGTCAATTCGAAGAGAGAGAGACACGAGAATTCTGATACACGTCAATTTCTAATTCTAAAATGACATCTTGTGACGTAAAAATGTCATCCCTAAACTCAACCCCCTTCGGGTGACAACTACAACCCCTAAATTTTCAAATTGGAAGTGGGGGCTTGTTTAAAAGGTCTTTTCATTCTCTATTCAAAACTGCTACGGTTTTAAATTTTATTGCAGAAATTAACAAGAAAGAAAAGTTTCTCTAACGTAAGAAATTCGTTACATTAAAATAAAAAACAAATCATTATTAATGCAGCAGATGTTCAAAATGCATACCTCCACCATCTTGGCAGCATCCTAGACGTAAATAGAAATGTCGTCTAACGTTAGTTAACATATGCAGGGTAACCGACCTAATTGCAAGTGTTATTCTTCTTCTTAAGTCAGCTAAATCGTCGGGTTTGATTTTGTAGACCATACTTTTTACATATCGCCATAGGAATTCTAACGGCGTGAGATCACGTGATCGTGCAGGCCATTTTACAGAACCACGTCTTCCTATCCAGCGATTTGGAAAGATATTGCCAGACATTGACGTCATAATGTGCTGGTGCACCATCCTGCTGGAACCATATTGCATTACCTGGAAGTTGTGGGTTTCCTTCAGCTGGATACAAGTTTGCCATCGTCGGTATAACATTATTTTGGAGCAGCGTTAAATAAGTTGCTCCATTCAAATTGATCCAATGGAGAAGGGACCAATAATATTTTCTCCTATTATTCCTGCCCAAACATTAACTTTCTCAGGGTTTTGCGTGTGTAGTTCCCTCATCCAGTGAGGATTTTCTCTCGACCAGTAACGACAGTTTTGGCGATTAACATGGCCGTGAAGGTAAATGTAGATTTATCCGAAAATAAAACATTTTCTATTTGTAAAGTATTGTAATTATTGTCATCTATTATTTGCATCATTTGTTCACAAAAGAGAATTCGTCCATCAAAATGGTCTTCCGCGAGTTCATTAGTTGGTATCAGTTTATATGGGTACATATGATTTTCTGTCAATAAGCGGAGAATCGAGGAATGGTTAAGATTTAATGCTGAAGCTGTTTGACGACTCGACGTATGTGGATTTTCTTCAAGCATAAGCATTACATCCAATTTCTGATCATCACTGAGTTATTGGGAGGATTTTTCTTTAGCTGCCGTATATGTCCACGTTCCAGAAATTGCTTCTCTATTTTACTTACGGTACCTTGAGATATCGGTGGCAACTCCGGATATTTTTTTTGATATAGGCGAACAACTTCGGCCTGCGTTCGTGTTCTGTCTCCGTAACCAATCATCTGCAGAATCGTTATCTTATGCATTTCTGTTAGGTAAACCATCTCTCTGAATTGCAACACGAAAACTAAAGCAAAAAGTTTAACGCTGATAACTGTTAACTACTGTTACAATGACAAGCACGTTTCTAGGTAATTTCACTAAAGCTGATACATTTTTTGTCGTTCGATTGTCAAGCAAAAAATTGTACGAGTTTGTTAGTAACTTTTTATCTTATAGTAGGGAATGTCGGCAATTACAGGCATTTATTTTTGTTATTATTAACATTTCAGTACCTAAAATTGACAAATAGTGTTATTTATAAAACTTTTATTTTAATGTAACGAATTTCCTACGCTGGAGAATTTTTTTTCTTGTTAATTTCTGCAATACAATTTAAAACCATACCAGTTTTGAATAGAGAATGAAAAGTCTTCAAATGAAGTATCACAAGCCCCTACTTCAAATTTGAAAATTTAGGTATTGTAGCTATCACCTGAAGGGGGTTGAATTTAGGGATGACATTTTTACATCGCAAGATTTAGAATTAGAAATTGACGACGTATCTCATGACTTTCTAAAAAATATGCATAATAATGGAGCTTCTGAATTTATTTCATTTGGCTGTTCCACACTGTATACATATTATATTGAAAAATCATGACAATTTGGGGAAAAAAGAAAAATTGAAATGTAAATACCCAGGTGATACACAAAACGACTTTATTTAAACATTATTATGTATGTACAGGCAGGGAGGTATGGTATTTTTTAAAAGATTGCCTTATTCTTATTTTTCAACGAAATTCAAAAAATTTATTTTTTAATACATGTTGCAATGTTGCAATTAAACGATGCATCTGGAGACCGAGGAGGCCACCACCACGCAACTAAATCAAACGTCCTGGGAAACGTTCCCTTAAAAAAGCCATTGTTGCTCTGGATGTATGGTAAGTTGCTCCAACTTGTTGAAACCGTACAGTATTGAGGTTAATGCGTCGTCTTCTCAATTGCGACAGAAAAAATCACGTTACATCGCTAGGTAGCGATCTGTGTTTACAGTTACTGTGCGTTCATTTTTACAAAAAAGTAAGGGCCAATAATAAAGTTTCGGCTAATGAATTCGAAACCGTCGCTGTGTTTGAATCACAGAACGGCCCGTTTCAATGAAGGTGTAAACAAACACGCGATGAGCTGTAGTCCACGGCTCCATGGTAACTGAAATGGCATCTGCCACAGAGTAGATAATATCTATTCGGAAAATATTAGGTTCATCCCACCTCACATGATTTTCAAATATTCCATATCTCCCTGCCGGACCCTGTACTTGGACTAATGTGTACCTAAATAACCACCAAACCGGTTTGAAGAAGTTGTTTTATTATTTTTTTTTTTTGCTTTATTGTCTTCATTTTTGAGTTAGTGCCCAATCGCGAATCACTAACTGTAACAATTGGACTGTCTCTCTTACCTTTCAAACCACTGAAATAAAACGTCCACTGCTTTCAGCTCCGAGCGTGCGGTCCACGATCAAAATAATCGTTTTTGAGGTATCCAACCGTTACGCTGACTTTTGGCGCACCTTGTATACATAATTATGCATAACTCTACTCGTATAATCATTTATAGGCGTAGGTAGGACGGATTCTGATTTGTGTAATAAGATTGTTACAAACAATACGTAACCTTAAAATGTTAATAACAATGGTGCAGTTCGGAAAATTGCACGTTTTATTGCAACACTTATTATAGTCTTTACGGTGCAAATTATGATTAAAACAATAATAAAAGTCGTGATATTGTTGATTTTAAGTAATGCATGAGGTAACTTAATTTCCTGAAACACTACAGAAAATTATATCATTCGCCTGAATCCTACAGTTTTCTCCATTTATTTTCAACCATACTTTTTCTTCAATATACGTTTTAGTTTGGATATTAAAATCGATAAGAGACAATAGGGCGATTCAAAAAATTTAAATCAGAAAAAGGCTTAAAAATAAAAAAACCAAAAAAAAAAAAAAAAAAAAAAAAACCAACCAAAAAAAAAAAAAAAAAAAAAAAAAAAAAAAAAAAAAAAAAAACAAAAAAAAAAACCCAAAAAAAAACAAAAACAAAAAAAAAAAAAAAAGCAAAAAAAAAAAAAACCAAAAAAAAAAAAAAAAAAAAAAAAAAAAAAAAAAAAAAAAAAAAAAAAAAAAAAAAAAAAAAAAAAAAAAAAAAAAAAAAAAAAAAAAAAAAAAAAAAAAAAAAAAAAAAAAAAAAAAAAAACCCAACCAAAAACCCCCCCAAAAAAAAAAAAAAAAAAAAAAAAAAACAAAAAAAAAAAAAATTTTTTTTTTCTCCCCTCCAAACCAAAAAAAAAAAAAAAAAAAACTCCAAAAAAAAAAAAAAAAAAAAAAAAAAAAAAATTTCCACACAAACCCCCCAAAAAAAAAAAAAATCCTCCTTCTCACACCAAAAAAACCAAAAAACTCCCCCCCCCCCCCCCCCCCCCCCCCCCCACCCCCCCTTCCCCCCACCCATTTAAAAAAAAAAAATTTTATAGAGCGTTCAATTCTGGACAAAAATATATTAATATAAGTTAATATGTAATAAATTTTCCATATAGTACACTATTAGCAAGCAATAAAAATCAGAAGGTGCCAAAAAAAATATTTATATTATTCTTATGGAAAATAGAAAGTGCGATGCGGACTATCTTAATATTAATATTAAGGGCTCAAATTTTAGCATTACACACCAAACGGAACTTTTTAAGCCTGTTTGCAAAAAAATAAAGTAAAAAAATGTTTTTTTGAATCACCCCCTAAAATGACAAGGTGTCTCGAATTTAATGTCACACTGCCGATATTTTGGATACTTTTGAGCTGAAATGAAAATTAAAATGCTGAAGTTATGCAGAATTCGTGATATACAGGGTGTTGTTAAAAATTTACTCCTCAAAAAACGACTTTTGGAAAGTCGAATTTTTAGTGCGGAATACTCAAAATATTGCAGTAAGAAATTATATTGGGACACCCTGTATATACGAGGTGTCGCTATTAAAATCGAACGAAAACATTGAAAAAACTGGTAAATTAATCCGCGAAGATCGTCGTCTAAGCATCCGAAGGCTTGCTGAAATAGCAGGAATCGACAAAGAATGTGTTCGCCAGAATTTTGCATGAATCGTTCAACATGCGCAAAGTTTTCGCAAAAATGGTGCCAGAACTCCTCCTACGAGCAAAAGGAATCAAGAATAAACATTTGCGCGGACATTCTAAACATCGACACTGATCTAGGCTTGTTAGACACGGTGATTACTTGTGATGAATCGTGTTTTTTACTTAAGGCCCCGAAACAAAGCGCCAATCAATGAATTGCTCGAATGAAAGAGCCCGAACTCGCCAAGGCAAAAAAGTCAAGATGAACAAAAAACAAACAAAACAAAACAAAAACAAAAACAAAAGCCAAAATCCAAATTCAAAGCGTTGACGATCATCTTTTTTGACATTCGAGGCATTGTTTACATTTACTGAGTCCCTGAGGGGTCAGACGGTCCATCAACATTATTACATCGAGGTACCGACGGCCCTTCGCGAGCGTGTGAGAAGACGAAGACCCGATTTGTGGAAGACCAAATCAAAGGAAGATTCACCAAGACAACGCACCGCCCCATTCTGCTTGTATGTGAAGGCGTTTTTTGCAAAATATGGCATTACTGCATTGGAACATCCACTATACTCGCCCGACCTTCCCCCTGTGACTTTTAAATTACTTTTTTATTTCCCTATGTCAAATCGGCGCTGAAGGGGACAAATTCTAAAGTGTGGAAGCGGTTAAAGAAAAGCGACGGAGGTTCTGAACAAGCTGACGGGAAGCGGACTTCCGATACTACTTTCAACAATGGAAAAGTCGTATGGAGCAGTGTAGAGACCGCCAAGGGAGTCACTTGAAGGCGAAAAAGAGTTGCTATTGTGATTGGTAACGAATAAAAAGTGTTATGACAGCAGGTCGGATATTTAATAGCCACACCTCGTATTATATATGTGAGTATATATTAGAGATGGAACCAAATGTTTTTGTGCAACTTAACCATATCACCAGAAAATGGGAAAATGTTCAAATTTGACCCTATACATTTTGAGCATGTTGTACATTTGTGTCGATAATATCTAATGTCTGACAGTAAGCTTAAAGTCTCGCACTCATATGATAAAAAAAATTAACAATATAATTTTTACGCGAGTTACTATTTTATATCTAGGGGTTTTCCATTTTTTAATTGAAATATTATCTTGAAACCCGTTCTATTTACAGATTACCAGATAATGTTTATTTATGTAGCATTAAGTTATTAATTCAATTAGGAATTCAAATATGACATTAAAAAATAACCCCTCACATAGTATGCTATTCAAAATAATGAAGTGTGTGTCCGCTTTCGGTATACTCTAATTTGAAATTATTTAGATGACTAGAGCATATCTGAAAACTCTCTAAAACAAATTTTCACTACGTATTATTATTTACAGTTCTCCAAAACGCTTAACGGGCAAAACATATTGAAGCACCCTGTACATGTACTTCAAAAATACAAATTTCTTTTAACACTTACAAAGAATAATTTTCCAGAGAAAAACAATTAAAGCAAATGTTATTTTTTTACTGACTAATTCACTAAGTCTGGAAATATTAATGGATGACCCATATTTTACAAACACGATTAGATGAATGAGGTGAGGGTAATGCAGTACTTAGATAACTTGGGCTTAAAAAATATTTCCTTGTCAGTATAATATTCCTAGCCTTTATGGGTTACGGTATACATAAGTATAATTGGATGTGCAGTACGTCTTAGAAAGGCGATTGGTGTTTCTGATTCAGGATGGCCATGAAGTAATGGAACCTTAAAAATTGTAAGTAGAAATTAACAAGAAATTGAAAATACATCAAAAACTGTATAAAAAGGTAATACCTAGCGCGTCCGTTCGAAACTGACCCCTTTGCCAGCTAATTTATTTTTAAATATAACAATTTACAAAAGGGGGCAGAAACCTATATAAGCGGTTTTGAAATCTTTCAAAACAAGGAGGGTTAATTTTTAGACTGAGTTTACGAAAGAAAGGTTTAAAGTGAGGTTTTAAAGTGCAAAAAAGGGAAAAGAAGAAGGATCAAAAAAAAAGACCTTAAAGATTTTTTTCGTTTTTCTCGAAAGCGGGCCGGATGAAAATCGGTTCTGGGTACCTTAAAACTCGTGCGAAACCAAAACTGAAGCGATCGGAACCTTTTTTCCCGATGCCGCAAAAGCGCCGGAAGTTTCTAATGGGATTTACATGTTAAAAATCACTGAAAACGTTCGATACGCTCAAAAACTATTAAAATCATCAAATCTGATAGTCGCAAGGATATATTTCCATGTAATTTTTCCTCCTGAGTTAAATGGAATCGTCAGATTTCGTTTATTCGTTGAGTGAAAAAAATTTGACGAAAAATTGCGAAAAAACACAAATTAATCTGAAAAAAGACGAAATAATTATTTTTTTTTTTTTGGGGGGGGGGGGGGGGGGGGGGGGGGGGGGGGGGGGGGGGGGGGGGGGGGGGGGGGGGTTTGCTAAACCGGAGTTACGATCATTTCAAGTTGTACGCAAAATTCAGGAGCGTATATGGCGGAAGGCGACTTTCTGTTTTCAATCTGATTCTCAAACGATAGATTCTCCTGCATCGACTAGTACGAAAAACAGTACAGGTCTAAAGTACCTACTAAGGGAAACTTGCTAAGAAAACGACACTAGTCTACACTTTCTCTGACCGCGATATCCCTTTGCAATATGAAATATCGATTGCAGAATTTTAATGCGGACTGCTAATTGTTTTTGTTTGTTGTACTTTATAAACTAGTAACAAAAATTAACGGATATTAAAAAAATCCAAAATTTGGGGTGTTTTTCAACAAGGGAAAACTCGGAGAAAAATGGTCGTACAGAAAATAAAAAAAAAGGAAATCGTAGCCTCAAGTGTCTGATTTTCAGATCTAGATTTAAATTTTCTTAGCGGGAGCGGTAATCTCGTAATCGTCCGAAAGACAACAAAAAAAAAAAAATCTAAATTTTTGCTCGTCTAAATTGGTCTGTGAACTTCAATTTTTTTTCACATGCGACCATAAAGCTCTTTTAGACATTTTAATCAGATTTAATTTGACCTCTTAATGAACTCCGTATGATGATTTGCCGCAGGTATCGTCGATCAAAGCAAAAAAGTCCTTTCAACTTGACAATCAATTACTCGGGAACTAATGATCGTACAGAAAATGGAGGTAGGGCCGAGGAAACAGCAAAAGCATTCTCTATAAGACACAATCGGGGGCGATTGATAAAAAAGAAAAAATTTTGAAGCGATAATGTTGGCTGAAAAAAGTTAAAATCTGCGAATTTAAGGATATTTGGAAAATTTGGTATAACTTTGGATATAGTTGATGAACGAAGGATATCGTCGGTAATTTTTTAACCCTCAAAGTTCCCCCAAAAAATCCTAAAAAAGTTGCAAAGCGCTGCGAGGTTTTTTTTCTTAGTGCCCCGAAGGTTTAAATTTATCGTTTCGGCCAAAAATCACCGTGACAAGCAATTTTTCCGATTTTTATGCATTTTTTCAACTTCAATATGATTTTTTCAATGTCAATATGACATTTAGGATTCGGAGTCGAAGCTCCGTAACATCCCTGATTGTGTCTACCCGCTGAGGGCGATGCGCAGCATGCAATGCGCTCCCCCTTGATTTTTTGTTGGGAGGGTTTGCTGGTCCTCCTAATGTGTTGAGAGAGCTTGGTCTTGGCACGCCATACCTCGAAGACGCTGTCCACGTCTTAACGGGTCTAATACCTAAGCCATAGTATTGTATTTTTGTTGCCATGAATTATTGTATTTTTGCCTTTTTATGTTAAACTTTCCAGTTGTTGTATACATTTATTAATAATGTTATAATACCGATCATTATTATATTATAAAAATGCCTTTTAATAGTATGTATATAGATTTTACATGAAATACATATTAGTTAATTTGTACAGCAACTTGATTAACACACTATCGTTAAAATATACAGGGTGAGTCGAAAATATGGAAACTCTTAAGAATCTCGCGAACAGTGCATTTTGAGAAAAATGTATTAGACAAAGGTTCAGGAAATTTCCCTGGCTTTCCATCGTTGACCTTAGATTTGACCTTGGTCTTGTCCTTGAAAGTCATATCAAGGTCACAAATTTTAAATGGAAACCCCTATTATATGTGGATTCGGAAGAGCGGAAAATTTTACCCCAGATATGGTTGACCTTGACTATGACCTTGAGAGTCATATCAAGGTCACTAACGTTTCTAAAGGGGAACCTCTGATATTTTATTGTGGATTTTCTGCTTCATTCAAATGAAGCAATTAATTTGACATTTAATGAGGTCTTGATATGACCTTGACTATGACGAGAGTAATATCAATGTCTCAGACATAAAAAATAGGTACCCCTATTTTTTTTATCTGGGATTTGGAAACAAAAAATTCATCCGTGGGGGGGGGGAATTTTTATAGTGGTTTCTTTTAAGAAGCAGAAAATTTTACGTTTTAATGCGGTTTTAAGGTGGTTTTAATGGTCAGGTCGTGAGCAACACCATATCTGGGCATAAAATTTTCCGCTCTTTCCAAATCTCGATAAAAAATAGAAACAAATTTTATGTCTGAATCTTGATATTACTCTCAACGTCATAGTCAAGGTCATGGTCAATGCCATAATCAAGAACTTACTTAAATGTCAAATTAACTGCTTCATTCGAATGAGCAGAAAATCCGATAAGAAATAACAGAGGTTAGAGTCAAAGGTCATGACCAACACCATACTATCTGGACGTAAATTTTCCGCTCTTTACAAATCCACGATGAAAAATAAGTGTTTCCATTTAAAACAATTCTGAGTGACCTTGATATGACATTCAAGAGACAAGGCCAAGGTCCAAATCTAAGGTGACCGATGGAAAGCCGTAAATTTTTCTAAGACCTTGTCTAATTACATTTTTTCTCTAAAATGCACTGTTCGCGAGATTCTTAAGAGTTTCCATATTTTTGACTCACCCTGTAATAAGGCGAATGCTTATTGTTTCGACAGTAAGGCAGACTGTTGCAGCAAACCTAAGGGGTGAGCCATCTATTGGTTTATTTTTTAAACTGAGTGTTATTTCTATGTTGCCGACACTGACGCGCTTGATATTTGTCATATATGTGATGTCTAACCTCCCGCTGTAAAAATGGATTGTTTTACGCTTGAACAAGTTGGAAATATTGAAAAATTTTTCCAAAGTGGCGTTGCAGAAACAATGAGAAAATTGAGAACAATTTTTGGTCAAAAAGAAGCTCAGTCAGCGCCTGGTATAAAATAGTTCTTAAAGGAAAGTCAATGAAACTGGCATGCTTATGGATAACGAAGTCATCCACTTGCTCGTCCGGTGCACTGGCTGAAAGAATTTTGCTGTTGCCCAAAGTGTGCGTGAGAACCCAAGAACCTCACCTCGTCACAGAGCACAACTTAATGTCAGTTGCACTTCTTTGAGGAAAATAAACACCTCGGATCATTTGTTTACAAGTTGCTCAAGAAGGTAAAGAATGACCATCCACTTCGTTATCGCTTCTTCGTGTGCTTTAAATGAGTTTGAAAATGACGCCGATTTCAATCGAAAAATCATTTTTTTGGACGAAACTCATTTTCATCTTGGAGGACATGTTAATGTTAATTAAATTGAAGTGACTGTTTGGTCTAGGTTTTGGGTGGTGGCATCATTGGTCCGTGCTCTTTCAAAATGAAGACGGTAACAGCGTTACAGGTGCGTCTGCAAATGGAATGCATTACAGAGACATGTTAACTGATTTTTTGTGGCTGCGATTATAAGATTTGGTCTTGGACGGGTTTGCTTCCACGGAATGGGCAACGTGTCGTATAAGCCGTGAACCAATCGATCTTTTTGCCACACTACATTCGGTAACCGTGTTATCAGCCGTTTTTGGAGACATTAATTGGCCATCACGCAGCTGCGATTAATGCCGTTGGACTATTTTTTATGGGGACATGTTAAGGACCGTTATTACTCCAACGATCCACAAACAATTGACGCACTGAAGGAAAACATCAATCGAATTATTTATGCAATAGAGCCACAAATAATCGCAAATGTACTGTAAAATTGGGTGAAAAAAGAATGACTGCCAATGAAAGAAGAACTATGCCAAGCTAGCCGCGGCGGCCATTTAACTGAGGTTGTTTTTCATAAATGTCACAGGTCTACAAAAAAAAATTGTTTTTGTCTTTGCGATCAGACCCATCATTTCCTATATATTTTGATGCACTGAAACCAAATTTGGCAAAACAAATTTTCTACCTCATCAGTTTTTTCTCCACCCCCATATAACCCCCATAAACTCTTATGGAGGAAATTTAATTTTTTTTGTTTTGGATCGCTGATCACGAATCTGAAGTCAAGAATAAATTTCGACTTAATGACAGCTGTCAACAAGCTGTCAAATTTCACTAAAAAGTAAAAAGTTGATATTAAATGCATATTATTAGGTTTTTGGGTTGCTGATTACGATTCTGAAGTTAAAAAATGAATTATGTCAAAAATCATTTTTGACTTCAGAATCGTAATCAGCAACCCAAAAAAATTAATAATACGCATTTAATATCAACTTTTTATTTTTTTAGTGAAATTTGACAGCTGTCATTAAGTCGAAATTTATTCTTGACTTCAGATTCGTGATCAGCGACCCAAAAACCATTGTATTTTTTTTTAATTCCCTCTATAAGAGTTTATGGGGGTTATATAGGGGGAGACAAAAATTGAAGCGGTAGAAATTTTTTTTTGCCAAATTTGGTTTCAGTGCATCAAAATACATAGGAACTTATGGGTCTGATCAAAGACAGAACTTTTTTTTTGTAGACCTGTGTAATAGGAAGGCATACTTTCTCGAATAAAGCAACAATAATTTAAAAATATTCAACGATGTAGTTTTAATAGCAATTTTTAAAAGAAACCATCTGATGGCCACTAGTCCAGACTAGATAGATTATTTTTTTTGAAGAGTCCTGAATAAGGTTTCTCGGCGCGATAATTAGGTAAAAAATAGTAGAAATTGATTGTGTATGTTTTGGATAAAATCGGTATGTAGGAACCTTAGTAAAAAAATCGATACAAGTGCCGAAAACCGTTTTTTGCGGATTAAGGGCCAAAAATAATTTTTTTCGTAAAACAAAAAATAGCACGTTGTAGCGCTTGAAAAAAACGAAAAAATAGTTTTTGGTGATCAAAATCGGTTCAGAAGTTTTTGCACAAAATAATAAAAACCGATGAAAAAAGCCCTTTTTTTGAAATCGAATTACAAGGGTTCTAATGGTCGCAGAAACTTCTGCTTTGGCTTAAATTGTAGCTTTTGGTCGTGCCCATCTGCAGTAAAAACTTAATTAAAATAATAAGAACTTTTTGCATAAATCGAAAAAAACTAAAAAAACGAAAACGGCTTGAACAAGCCGAAAAATGGTCGTGGAGCATTTTTTCCTGGACTTAAATTACTCGTCATTAAATTCCTACAAATCCATTATCGTGACTTGTGGGAGAGTTCATTCAATCGGCTGAAAAACGCGTTTGAAAATCAAGCATCACGTTGCTTCGAGCGCTCAGGTAAGCGAGTGGATGTGTGGTGGGGGAAGCCTCTCCGCCGCAGACTTCTGTCAGCGCGCCTGCGACGGGAGAGGCTTCCTCCACCACGCGTCCACTTCCCCTTCACTCGCTTACCCGAGCGCTCGAAGCAAGCGACGCTTGATTTTTAAACGCGTTTTTCAGCCGATTGAATGAACCTCTCCATAAGTCACGATAATGGATTTGTAGGGAATTTAATGACGAGTAATTCTAAGCCCAGGAAAAAAATGCTCTACGACCATTTTCAGCCCGTTCAAGCCGTTTTTCGAAAAGACCTTTTTGAGTTTTTTTTTTCGATTTATGCAAAAGTTCTTATTATTTTTACATGAAATTTAAACTGCAGATAGGCACCACCAAAAGCTACAATAGGCACCACAAAAACCAAAAGTTTCTGCGACCATTAGAACCCCTTGTAATTCGATTCAAAAAATGGGCATTTTTCATCGGTTTTTATTTTTTTTGTGCAAAAACTTCTGAACCAATTTTGATCACCAGACTAATTTTTTTTTTTTCATTTTTTCCAGCGCTACAACGTGCTACTTTTTATTTTACGAAAAAATTTTTTTCGCCCCTTAATCCGCAAAAAAAAACGGTTTTCGGCACTTTTATCGATTTTTTTACTAAGGTTCCTACATACCGATTTTATCCAAAACATACAGTGTATCCCAAAAAGTTGGAAACAGTCCGCAGAATCGAAACTATTAGTATTTCCAAAAAAAGTTTCCTACAAAAAACATTGGCATCACAAACCGCCATCGACTAGTCAAAACGACGTCAACATTCTTCTACAGGGTGTTTCACAAATCAGAAAAAACTGTTTCGATTAAATGGCAACACCGCTTAATTCACATCTAATCAAAAAATGTTATTCAGAAAAGTTGTTCAGAATGCTGAAATATGGTGATATACGAAAAATCGACGCGATAGTCAAATGTTTACGAATTAATGCTGCCCAAAAGTTGAAACAGGCCGAGAGGAATGTCGACGTCGTTTTGACTGGCCGATGGCGGTTTATGGTGCAAATGTTTTTTGTAGGGACCTGTTTTTTGAAAATACCAATAGTTTGACTCTGCGGGCCTGTTCCAACTTTTGGGCCAACACCGTTAAATCGCAAATATTTGACTATCGCGCTGATTTTCGTACACAACTTTTTACAACTTTTTCGTACAACTTTTCTTAATACCATTTTTTGATTAGATGCTAATTAAGCGGTGTTGCCATTTAACAGAAACAGTTTTTCTAATTTGTGAAACACCCTGTACAAGAATGTCGACGTCGTTTTGATTGGTCGATGACGGTTTGTGATGCGGATGTTTTTTGTAGGAAACTTTTTGGAAATACTAATAGTTTCGATTCTGCAGGCTTATTTCCAACTTTTTGGACTAGCAGCGTTAAATCGCAAACATTTGACTATCGCTGATTTTTCGTACACCCCATATTTCGGCATTATGAACAACTTTTCTTAAAAACATTTTTTAATTAGATGCGAATTAAGCGGTGTTGCCATTTAACCGAAACAGTTTTTTCTGATTTGTGAAGCTACCCTGTAGAAGAATGTCGACGTCGTTTTGACTGGTCGATGACGGTTTTGTGATGCAGAATGTTTTTTGTAAGGAAACTTTTTTTGGAAATACTAATAGTTTCGATTCTGCGGGCTTGTTTCCAACTTTTTGGGACACACTGTATATGTACAATCAATTTCTACTTATCGCGCTGAAACCTTATTCAGGACTCTTTTTAAAAACTGAGCACTTTTCTGCCATATTCCCTGGATTACACCCTGTATCCAACGAACTTAAGAACAAAAATTAAAAACTCACCGACTGCCGTCGTCGTCGTATTTGTACTCGTGTTGCTGAAGACGGGATTGTTGTCGAAGTTCGCGAAAGACGTGCCGCCGTTCTGCTGGGCGCCCCTTGAGATTACCGTTCCCCGCTGTGCTCCACTGAATATGTCCGCCCTGTCGAAGTCGGCCACGAAGATGGCGCCGTTGTTATTGTTCATGTTCTTGCTCACTTCCGGTCGCGTGCGGTGCGTGTTGGGGGGCGGCAGCGGCCGTTCGCGCCGTTAATTTTGATCGGTTTCGGGTCGGACACCAGCTGCGTGAGCGGCCGCGCGGCGGGCACGGCCTCGAGGCCGGCCGAGCCCCGGGTCAGGTCGTAGCAGCGCCGCTCGTACTTCTCCACCATGAAGTCCCTGACGGCCTGGTCGTCGCCCGACGCGGCGGGCGGCGCGCCCTCGTAGAGGCCCAGCCACACCCGCCGGCAGTGGTCGTTGCCGCGGCTCTTCAGCAGGTCGATCTCGTCGTTGGTGAACGTCGCCATCGAGATGGACTTTACCCTGTGCGGAGGTGTGATGCCGCGTCTGGAACGCAAATATGAAGACATTAGGTTTGTTCTCACAGCAAATATCAACAGGTTTATGACTGTTTCCAAACCGGTGTTAATGCGCAGGTGTAAACTTTTCCAATTTCTTTTCGATTTCAAACTGTCTGTACGAACAGTAAATTTAGTATATATGTTCTGCATACCATAAAAATATATATGTATACTGTAATGCGGTTAATTTTCCATAGGGGCCCGCTTGTTGTTTATACGAGGCGCGTTCATAAACTAAGGGCCGTTTGCTTATATATAAATATTGGCGTTTCGAAGCACAGTTTTACTACTGAAGCGCATCTACTGACTCATTGCGAAGCTACAGCGTCATTTGTTTTGATTCTGAAGTCGTATTGTTGTCCGTGAATGCAAAGAACAATGGCAGCGAAAATCGTTGATCCCGCCAACTGTGAAGTGCGTTCTGTGATTCGTTTCTTATGTGCAAAAGGATCGTCGGCTGCTGAAATTCATCGGGAGTTATGCCTGGTTTACAGACCTACAGTTATGAGTGAAGGAAAGGTTAGACAATGGTGCCGTGATTTTAAAAATGGCCGAACAAATGTCCATGACGAAGAGCGGAGTGGCAGGCCCAGTATCCAGACCGATGAAATCGTTTCACAAGTGGACCAAACACTGCGATCTGATCGTCGATTGACGATTAGTGGCCTGGCTAACAAATTTCCTCAACTTGGACGCCCTACTGTTTACAATATTGTCACAGAAAACCTCGCATACCGCAAATTGTGTGCAAGGTGGGTACCAAAAATGCTCACCGACCACCACAAAGAGCAAAGAATGTCTAGTGGACGAAAGTTTTGGCCCGTTATCAACAAGATGGAGATGATTTATTTTCTCACATTGTTACTGGGGACGAGACGTGGGTATCCTACGCCAACCCAGAAACAAAACTGCAATCGATGCAGTGGCGACACTCATCTTCACCAAAACCGAAAAGTTTAATGAAACTCAGTACACAAGTCGAAAATTGATGGCTACAGTTTTTTGGGACAAAGACGGTGTTCTTTTGGTTGATTTCTAGGAACGTGGGACAACAATTACAGCTGACGTGTACTGCGAAACGCTCAAAAAATTGAGACGTGCGATCCAAAACAAACGCCGCGGAAACTGTCATCTGGCATAATCCTCCTCCACGATAACGCGCGTCCTCACACTGCTGCCAAAACCAATGAGAGAATTCAAGATATTCGTTGGGAACTTTTTGACCATCCACCATACAGTCCCGACCTTGCACCTAGCGACTACTTCCTCTTTTTGCATTTTAAACAGTGGCTCGGTGGACAACGTTTTGAAACCGAAGAGGGACTCAAAAACGCCGTTGTCAACTGGTTCAACTCTCAGGCGGCAAGCTTCTATGCAGAGGGGTTAAATAAGCTGGTGCAGCGGTACGAAAAATGCTTAGAAGTGAACGGCGATTATGTAGAAAAGTAAAGTAAGATTATACCTAACTAAATATGACAATAAAATTTGTTTCTTATGAGTACATTTTTTTCTGTGACCAAACGGCCCTTACTTTATGAACGCGCCTCGTAGTATTCACTAACTGCAAATCTTTGAGAAATATCGTTTGCTACTTCACGACTGACTCTAAAATGTTCTATAAATACTTCTCTATTGAACTGAACCACAGTTTCATCTATATAGTTTTCATTTTGGGTCTGATCTGTTCCTCAATTAAATTTTCTAAATCTGTATCGGTATCCGAATCAGAAAATTCAGACACTTCAGATTCTTCCGACGATTCGAAATCACTCATCTTATTATTTCTTTGAAATACCAAAAAACAACCTACATCAACAACTTGGAACACTTATTATGTTTTGTAGGTTATAATCCAATTTCTAATCATGTCGATTCGCAGTACGCATGCGCCGGACAGTTTACTGGGAAAAGATCCGAAGAAAACAGGTCTGACTATCAGATGACACTCAGAAATTTTAGTGAGAACAGCGTACTTTTGGTTTGAAATCAATCAGAAATCTCTGTGCGAACGCGATTTACCCAATTACGCATGACTCTTTGTCTGAAACTTGTTTCTTACAGCTGTGAGAACAAAACCTATTAATGGCATGTTCGGCTGGTCTACACTTTTTAACTTTAGTGCGCATCTTATACGAGATGTGTAAATTAACCCGTTTCATAACTAATACTAAGCTGCTGGCCACTCGAACATAGAGAAAATTTAAAGTTCAATATTTTTAAGAGGAATGCAAATTTTTGAATGCGGC
Organism: Aromia moschata; assembly: GCA_029963805.1. Lineage (NCBI taxonomy): Eukaryota > Metazoa > Arthropoda > Insecta > Coleoptera > Cerambycidae > Aromia > Aromia moschata. The sequence goes on from JAPWTK010000579.1 coordinate 125,144, forward strand.
TTGCAAATTTTAAAAGCTAGTATTTTTTCGGATTAAGCTGCATGACGTATATTTATCGTAGGACAATAGGGTTATTATATACTGGGTGATCAATGAAGTCATGCAAAAAATGAAAAAGTTTGTATGAGTGAAATTTCCGCAAAAAAATGTTTTTGGTCGTTGCAATCTGGTTGGTTACTAAGGTAACATCAATATCTCTAGAGGTTTTTGTCAGTTTTTTGAATAAGGCCCTTAGGCTTTGTACACACTACTCAACATAAAATTTGGGTAGCAAAATTTTTAAAATCCAACTTGACATTGGATTGACGGTTCTTGATTGGTTTATTTCGCGTAGATTTTCTCTGGTCTAAGCATTTTATTTGAGGGTTGAAATTTACACATTATACCGGGTCGATAATAAATAAAAACGTAGCGACAAGAACACGTTTATTACATTATATTCTACAATATACAAGATTGGTTAACAGCGGCCAAAAGTCAAATTCTTAAAAAATTTATAATTCTAAACCTAATTTAAAAGTTCCTGCAATCCCTAAAAAAACACAGTGTACTGTAATAACAAATATTAAGTATGTATGGATAGGGATACTGGTAATTGGTATTGGTAATTTTTTATAAATAAAAAAAATAATCTGAAAAACATAAATTGTCTGTCCATTAATTTTTGTTTTCAACCCACTGCGTCAAAGATGGGAATTTTCGGAGTTTACAATGAAATTGGGTTATGTTGGCAACAGCGTGTTAAAGGACACGAGATCATTGAAAGCAACCGGGAAATATCAATGGAAAAATGCCAAGTGTCCTATCTTTAAATACCTAATCTTTGGTAATAATTTACCGGAAATTAGGTACACTAAATAAAAAAAGAGAAATTAATATTTTGTTGATCCTCCTGCTCGACGTACACTTCCTGACATCGATTTGGTAGAGTATCCACAAGATTATTTATAAAATCTTGTGGAATATTCTCCCATTCTTCACGAATGGCCTCGCTAAGCGTTTCTAAGGTTTCCCTCCGGGGTACATCGAGATCACCCTATAAGTTTAAATAAGAAGACGTGTTCGATGACATTAAGATTCGGAACTTTGCAGGCCAGTCCATCCTATTGATGTTCTGTTCCTGCAAAAAACTCTGTGATCCTTCGCGCTCTGTGAGGTCGAGCGTTGTCATCCACCAATATGGGCAGTACATTTTGAGCAAAAGGAACAACAATAGGTTCCAATAAACCTTGGAACCTCCTGATAAACAGTAGCATTAACGGTTTGGTTGGTAATGACTATCTCGGTTTTACCATTTCTTATGATACCTCCCCACACTGTACCACCTCCGCCACCAAATGCCTCTTGAGGGGCACATTTTCCTCCAAATATCGCTTGATTTGGCCTTCTCCAAACTAACATTCGGCCATCGGAGTGAAACAAATTAAATTAAATGTTGTTTCGTCAGTAAATAAACAATGACTCCACTCTGCATTACCCCAATTCGCATGCCGATTTGCCCATGCCCGCCGATTCGCTCTATGGTGTTGTAATAACCGCCACATTTTCCCCTGCGACGGGCTCTATAATTTAAAATGTTTGCCATTATTTGTGTTTTGTAAAAATAAATTCTCACCTAAGTTGTTTTTATTTAATGTTCTTCTCACTGTTCTGTCCGAAACTCTCACTCCAGATTGTTGTCTTAAAGAGTCATTTAGTTTCTCGAGTTCTTTGTTCTATTCTGCATAGCTTTCTCTCATTAAAATGGGCATGGGGGTGGACAAAGAACTCTGTAAAACTGAATGATTCTTTATGACAACAAAATGGGGTGTGAATTTTGGACAGAACAGTGGAGAAGAAAGTTAAATAAAAACAACTTGAGGTGAGAAATTTATTTTTACAAACACTTAAATAATGCCAAACCTTAGAGCGCGTCGGACCCTACGTTTTTGTTTATTATCGACCCGGTATAATGTGTACATTTCAACCCTCAAATAAAATGCTTAGACCAGAGAAAATCTACGTGAAATAAAGATTCCAAATCGGCAAAAATCATCAAGAACCGTCAATCCAATGTCAAGTTATAGCATTTTAAAAATTTTGCTACCCAAATTTTATGTTGAGTAGTGTGTACAAAGCCTAAGGGCCTTAATCCAAAAACTGACAAAAACGTCTAGAGATATTTATGTTACCTTAGTAACGAACCATATTGCAACGACCAAAAACATTTTTTTGCGGAAATTTCACACACAAATTTTTTGATTTTTTGCATGACTTCATTGATCACCCCGTATATAATAAACCTATGGTCTTACGATTAATATACGTCATGCAGCTTAATCCGAAAAAAACTAGCTCTTAAAATTTGCAAGTCGCGTTCAAAAATTTGTAGTCCTGTTAAAAATATTGACCTTTAAATTTTGCTTAAAAGTCTATGTGTAAGTTCGAGTGGCCAGCACTTTATTTGCGACAGAAAAATTTGACAGGGACGTATTTTTAAGTTTAAGACGTGCCCTTTCCCATGGTGTCCGGTTACCGACGGTTCCGATGGTTACCGGCGGAATAAATGTTTGAACTTTAAGTATACATACGTGGTTTAAAGATCTGAACTGCAAAATTTTTGCGAAAAATTCAAGAAATTTTTCTCAAAAAAACAATACTTTTTTTACTATAAATTGTCAAGAATAAAAAAGTTCTTAAAATCAGTCAAAGAATGCACTGGAATTTAGAATTATTTGACCAACTTTTGGATTTTGCAAATTGTCAATATTTGCAAAATTTAAAAAACTGCTTCAAAAAAGAAATCTGAAAATTCCAGTGCATTCTCCGAATTGTTTTAAGGACTTTTATTCTTGACAATTTATAGTAAAAATGCATTGTTTTCGAGAAAATTCTTGAATTTTTACGCAAAAATTTTACAGTTAAGGCGCCATTTGAACGCATGAGGGAAAAAATCGATCTTTAAACCACGTATACTTAAAGTTCAAACATTTATTCCACCGATAAGTGAGGTTCCAGGTCCATTCCAGACCGGAAACCCCTTGAAAATGTGATTTAAAAAAATGACGTGACGGGATCGAACGGTAGATCGCCAAGTTTAAAATAATTTTGTGTCGTGAGAGATTAACTACGTGTGTACATACGTATTTGCACCGTGTATGTATTTCTTTTTATAGTTCGTGTAGTGAAGTTACATATTATCTGATTTTGTGTGATTTCTGGAATAATGGCACAGTCGTTACTATTTGTGAATACACTGAGAAATATTATTGAAAATTACGAGAAATCAACTTTCTGGGTTTTTGGTTGGATGAATATCTTCATTTTCCCCGAAAATTTAGGAAGCACAACGAACGTAGTACGAGGTGGAACGACCAGACTCGAGAGATATATTCACAATTTCAGGTTTTGTCTACTGAGGCCAGGGGCAAAGCTACTTTGCTGCACTGTACATGCATATGCTTGTATACTTAATTTTGATATCCTGTTGATTTGTTAACTTGCCCATCCAATTAGTATTTTTTAAGTTTTCAACTTCATATCTAGGTTATGAATAACTACTGACTAACTACTTTTAATATCACATGAAGTTTACTTACCATAATCCTCATAGTTTCCAAAGGTAAATATAAATTTTGAATGAGATACGTCAAACAACTAAAAAATATTTTTGGGAGCGTATCTATATATAAATATCAGACAAATTCAAATAGTCGCAACAGGAATCCGTCTGAATCTAATTTACAAGAATTTACATTTCTGCAAAGATTGTGATCTAATTTAAAAAAAGAAAACAAATCGTTAACATGATTTATACCTTGTAATATTTTATTACTTATTAAAAAAAAACTGTTTAATACAGTAGGTTATCTCTATTTACATAAACATTTAGATGCTTGAGGCTCGTTCAGCTAAAATTACCTAAAATTATTCAGTACGAATCAGTTTACAAGTGCTGTTTGTTTGCAAAATGTTTGTTTATTTTCGTAAATGTAAATATAGCATGCAAATATCTCCGGACACTAAATTCATTATTAATTTTATACTATTTTAGTCAATACTCCAACGACATATCGTGCTATCAGAGTGTCGACAGACTAGAGCATTCGCTTGTAACAGAACACGGCGCACTCTGCGTTTTTCTGAACTGAACCTGAGCATTTGTTTGCAATTTAACATATTGAATAGCATAATACATATATTACACAAGTATATGTTCAATATAATATTTAACAATACTGAGCATTTATCTGCAATCAATAGTAAATGTTTTCTATATATCACTCCTGTGAATATTCCAAAGAAGTTTTTTTTTTTTATATAAACCTACCTAAAATACTTACCTTTCATTTTTAAATTCATATATCACAGCCAATTTATTACATTAACATTAAAAATAAATCAAATAAATATTATCAAATACGAAAGACCAAACAACATATTTTATCACGAATAAATATTCCTGTAAAATCCCGAAAAAATATCCAAATATCTGCCAATTTATTAGATATGATTTTACCATGAAATTTTTATATCATGTTCATAAAAAAAACATCGTCTTTTGACCTCATTATAAAAATAGGCATAAAGTTTCCACTCTTTAATAAATTTTCGACAAAACATTTAATGGAACCATGTTAACATTTGTAAACATTAAATGTAAGATTATGATAATTATTTTAACTAATTGATATATGTTTAAATTTCTTATCAATTAAATTTCTCTTATAAAAAATATGAATTCCTTCCATCGGTTAAAGTGAGAAGTATGTACATATGATCAAGAAACACCTGTCTATATAAGATATATACAGGGTGTATTGTGAAATAAATAGCCAAGAAAATTGGAAGGAAATAAGAGCTAAGTGAAGGAGAAAATAAGACATACGAGTTTGTATGTATGTAATTGCAACAGCTATCGAGCACGTCCCACTCAGCGGATGGGTCAGTGCTTATATGGTGGGGCAATTAGCATTTGTTGTCGATTTTGTGCCCTCCCTATTTCAATGAGAACCGAGCCTCGCTTCTGAATGAACGCTTCTCTTCACATGTTGTGTGTAAAATTCGTTTCCCACCTGGTATATGTACAGGGCACCAGTAGCTTTGCCCCTGGCCGTACTAGACAAAACCTGAAATTGTGCTTATTTCTTTTGTAGCTGCAGTGGCGAACGCGTCGAGACTTACAATTTGTTATCGTTTGTTTGTGGGTATCTCTTATATCTCTCGGACATGGTCGTACTACCTTGTACTATGTTCGTTGTGTGTATTTCGCGGGCAAACCTATTCTGGGTGTACTGTACGTCAATTAAACTTACGTATAACCATATACATATAATGAAGGTATGTAAGTATAGTTAAACTTTTAGCAGATATAAAAAACGATCAAAGCATTTCAGCTGACGGAATGCAATTAACAGATTTATTTTACTTATAAATGTAATGTAATGACAACTAAAAGCACAAAAAAACCCAAAACTAACCTATTATAAGCGAAAAACACGAAACAACCAAAAGATCTTATGCACACACATGGTTCTGCATCTCTCATTGATGCACTGTTGGTAAGGAACGTTTGAAGAAACGTAAAAAGCGAACACCTGCTGCGAGCAGCCTAAATTACACCATTCATTGTAACGTCCGGTGGTTTTGACTAGTTTGTACATTATTTTTATCGAATTTGTGCTTTGTAATTCGGACTTCCCGGCCAGATCGAGAGCAGTCCAGACTAGTATAATACAAAGGTGAACTCGGGAGTGCGGTCGGGAGTGCAGAGATTGTATTTGTGATTTATTGTGTTTAGTGTAGCATAATATAGTGTCAATGTTTTAGTCATCTTCCAGTTAATGATACCGTGAATTTGGAGTACGGCCCTGTCTGTCTCTTTTTGAAGCGACGCTCTAGGGTTATTTTGTGAGATATTTTTTATATCTACTATAAGTTGAAGGTCTGCTGTATGTATGTATGATTACTGTACGATGAATTTTAATGTGTCAAAAATTTTGGTGTAGATTGTAAAGGGTACAACATTCTGAGTACTGTATAAACTGGTGCGACTTTTTCTTTACTCTAATTTTCTCATCACTCAACCAATATTTTCTCTCTCGACAACTCACAACAACAAAGGAGAGAAACGCGATTTTCTTAATAAGCAAATAAGACATATTATTTATTTTATTATTTCTCAATAAAGAGAATCAATGATGATAAGACCTTTCATGGATACGCTTTTACGATATCGATATTAAAGGTTAGATACAAATATTGACCTATCGTTACTGGCACGGCGACCGATCATAAAATAAATGTGATGCAAAAAATAAAACACCCATAGTAGCAGTCTTGTCAATGTCATGATAATTTATTATACCAATCAAGCGGATCTATTTCCTTTGATATTTTCCCCTCCATATTCATGTACTTTATTACATGTACTCGTACATACTGTGTGACAATAATATCTATCCTTTCAATTATTCAAGAAAAATGAATTCAAACAAATCGTAAAAATGACTTGTCGAATAGTGTTGATGACGCGAAAAAAAATGCAAAGTTACCTTCAAACCTAAGCAGTTTCCGAATGAAAAGCTCAAAGCTGTGATACAACTGTTGACTTCTTTCGCATTAAACATTAAAATGAAAGCTTTGGAAAATAAAAACAAAGGTTTGATCTCTATTTTTTTCATACAATAACTCAAATTTCACAAGTTACCTGTTCAAAGGACCCGCACAAAATAAATGGAAAGTGGGTTCCGGTGGATTTGTCTAAAATTGATTATATCTCGACTTTCTGAACAAAAGCTCTGATGTACCAAAAAAGACCAGACACCGCAGACTGGCAGTATGACGGTAATGCTGTGGGTGGCTATTCGAACGCAAGTAAATATACTATTAGTATAGTAGAATAAGTCGATTTGTACCGCTAAACGAAAAGTAACTGACACTTCACCAAAAAAAAAAAATTGCTTGTTGTAGAGGAGACTGAACAATTAAATTTGTGAAATTCAATTAATTTTCGATGTACTTGATAGTCCAACTCATCAAGAAGAGAATCAATTTTGAATCGTTAATTAATTAAGGGCTGTTTTTTTTTTATTTATTTGGATACACCATCCAACAGATAAATCCATTTATAGGATGGGGACAACATATGTTTAAAATCACGACAGTTTAAAGACAATCACAATAACAATAATACTAAATATACTTATATGATACTAAACAAAAAAATTGAAATTATATACCTAAAAAGCAAATTATATACCTACATACTTATAAAGAAAAGGGTAACAAGTAACTAATTATCTACATACAGCTATTTTATAGAACAGACATTACAGTATAAAATATCCAACTTATTTTGATTCATATGGTAACTATTACATATATTAAATAACGGAGAGAACTTTAGTAAGTTGGTCCTTGGGGTTGGCAGGTAAAACATATTAGTATGCCTAGTCGCAAATGTGGGCACATTAAACATAATTTGACGCAAGATGGAAGGCGAATCGAGGTAATTGTTAAGTATTTTGAATAGAAATATCAGGGAGTGCATTTCTCTTCTACTGTGTAAGTCGATGATCTTGTGTCTTAATAACAGGTCTTGATGAGGTGTGCCTACAGCTGGGTAATAACCATCTACCTTATATGAAACAAATTTTAGAAATTCACGTTGTATGTTCTCCAGATTGTCATTCTATTTGATTCCAGATTGTCATTCTATTAGGATTGTTAATCCTAATTCTACTATACTAGATGGGAGGAGCTTTAGTCTCGCAATATGCAGGTAAACAGCAATGTTGCGTAAACGGGATCCTGGGATTGAGGAAGGAGTATAAAAGCACTTAGTAGGTGGTCTTTGCAATTTGTTTTGAGACACATTATATAAATATGTATTTATTTATAGAACCTATGAACAACTGTAAAACAAAACAAAAAATCATAAATAATTATGATGTTTACTCATTCAGATCATTTGTTATTATCATAATTAATGTCAACGTGCAACAAATAAGTGTACATATAAAAAGAAAATTACAATATCAGTTAATGGTGACAATGTCGTCTCAGTTGGTATTTAAATATAAAGAACAAAGTAGATAATTTGCAGACATTTTATTTTAAGACAGAAATAAATGTCCGTATACAGGGTGTCCCACTATTATGGGGCCACGGCGAAACTGCAGATTCTCTGCGTAAAAATATTACGATTTAACCAAAATACAGGGTGTCAGAGTTTAATTAATTTTATGTTCGATTTCCGTAAGTAACTTCTTTAAAAAACATTTTCTTTTTTTACAAAATTTAATGATTGGGGATTTTTTAGGAAAGTAATTTTACAAAGTTGGGAAAACATTGTCTATATTATCTTATATCTACTACAAGATGTAAAGCATGCACTTTGCACATAATATGCAAAACCTGCAAATGCCTATTAACAACATCGTGGGGGCACCAACGGTCATAAACGTTGTCACGTGACTTATTGACAGTTGAAATTGTTCGAGGGTCTCCAACACCACCCTCGTAATTGTGTTGCTATTACTGTCTTTTACTAGCTAATAACAGTGGGGTGTGTATATTTTTGAGGGTTCAGTACACGTACTGAGTCAAAATTTGCGAAATCGGACACTAAAAATAAAGTGTCGATTTTCAATCCATTTTCTACGCTATCTTCTAGGTATACAACTGTGTGAAAATACTAGCAGTGTTGGTAAGTATTAATTTGCATTTTGGCGATGTTTATAAACTAATTTTTTTTAAAACTGCCTTAAGGATATTTACTTGAAAATTCAAGAAGTTAAAGAGTATACGATAGAAATTGATTAAATTTTAAGTACATGTCTATATCACTAGATGATATCTAGAAATTCAACTGTTTTTATGTGCAAAATAAAACAGTGTGTGGTTATCTACCAAATTTTATTAATTTCTTAATAAATGCAGCAAGTGAAGTTTTAAATTATTTAAAAAAGGTTAAATATATTTTCAGAATCTGCTTTAGTAGAAGCAATTTGACAGTTCTTGGGCCGTGTCAATCACTTTTCGGCGAAAAACGTGACCTAATTCTACCACTACTACACGATGGGTAGAACATACAAAAACATTCAGGAAATACATGTCAAGTAAAATGATTGCTAATGCAAAAAAGTGACGAAAAAACGGAAATAGGGGCCGAAAAGGAAAACTTAGTACACGACGCGTTAGGGCAATTGAAAGTTTGATAAATACGTATCCATTTATGACATCACCTAGGCATCAAACATCAACTTCGCTTAAAGTAAATCCATAATACAATAAGTATAAGGTTTACTGCAGGTCAGACCATTTGTTAGAAGTCCTAGGAAAAAACCGTTATAAAATCTCGGCATTTACAATCATAGATTAAAATTCTGAAGAGCACTCTTCTAGGCTGCGTCTATATGCCGGAAATATTTTATGGTCTGATGAGATATAATTGTGTTGCTTGGCTCTGGTGGCACCGATGTTATAAACTAATTAATGCGTATGAACACGCGTACACTCTTAAGACGATCAAATATGGGGGAGAAAAACTTCGGTATGGGGCTGTTCCTACTATGGTACTGCCCTCTTTTCGCATATCGCAGACATGGATGCCAAATTTTATAGTCATATACTTGATACCGTTATGCTGCAATATGCCGAAGAGGAAATGCCGAAAAGTGGACATTTATGAATGATAATGACCCCAAGCATCTTGCAAATTGGTTAAAGACTAATTTAGCATAATTTTAAATTGGCCTGCCCAACCACCTAAACCATATTAAAATTTATGGCAGTACAAGCCTCTACGAAGTTAAAGCAAATGTTAGGATTTGTGGTAAACTGTGAAAACAGCATGGTCATCAATACCCCCAGAACGATGTCAACGTTAGTTGACTCGATGCGAAGACGATGCTCTAGCAGTAATTGCCAACAAAGGCTATGGGACTAAATATTTAATATGTATACATATTGTGTAAACGCATAGGGATTGGGTGAAGGAATATATTTTTTGCAGCTCTTACCACTGTATATTGCACATAAATAATTTATTTATAAACCTAGGATACATTTCCAGTTAAAGGATACACAAACCAAATTATGAACTTTTAAATAATTAGTTGTATGTTTACATCATAAGAGATCATGTGCAATCTCATTAGGATCAACTAAATATGGGGTTGTTGATACATTGAATACGCATCTTTTACTCTATCATATAGCTGTATATGCCGGGAATACTCAGTTTTTATTTTGTTTTAATTTGCATTTTTGGCGATGTTATAAACAAATTAATTTTAACACGCCTTTTTCTTGAAAATTCAATATCTGAAAATATAAGATAGAAATTGATGAAATTTTAAGTATGTATTCATAGAAATATGTAGAATCAGATGCAAACATGTCAAAAAAAAATGATTTTCGCACCTTTGCAAATTATTTAAACAATGTAGCAATAATTTTAAATTGTTGCCAAAAAACGATATTTAATATTTTCAGTCTCCTCTACAAGAAGCAATTTTTTTGGTGAAGTGTCGGTTAGTTTTCGGCTAAATCCTAATTCTACTATACTAGATGGGAGGAGCTTTAGTCTAGCAATATGCAGGTAAACAGCAATGGTGCGTAAACGGGATAGGGATTGAGGAAGGAATATAGAAGCACTTAGGCACAGTATATAAATATGTATTTATTTATAGAACCTAGGAACAATTGTAAAAGAAAAAAAATAATAAATAATTATGATGTTTACTCATTCAGATCATTTGTTATTATCAACTAAAAAATAAAGTGTCGATTTTCAATCCATTTTCTACGCTATCTTCTAGGTGTATATGCCGGGAATACTCAGTTTTTATTTTGTTTTAATTTGTATTTTTGGCGATGTTATAAACAAATTAATTTTAACACGCCTTTTTCTTGAAAATGCAATATCTCTGAAAATATACGATAGAAATTGATGAGTAAGAGAAAGTATGTATTCATAGAAATATGTAGAATCAGATGCAAAAATGTTCAAAAAACCGTCATTTTTTTTATAAAGAACAAATTTTTTTATAAACAATTGAAAAATTAAACAACTTCTCGTAGAACTAGGAGAAATTTTTTTCACGATATTGTCTCCTTAAACATGCTGCTACAACTACGCGAAAAAAATTACTGTGTTCTCCATGGGAAAAAAGTTATCGATGTTTTAGTGGAAGGGTGCGCGCGCGGCCCGGCGCCAATTTACCTTTCCCGGAGGTTCTACTTACTGTCGTGCTCTCTCGTGCTTGCAGTGATTTAAATACGTATCCGCAATCATCAGAGAGTTAAAAAATGTTTATGTTTACTACATTCCAATGTTTTTGAATTCACAACTTTAAAGCAATGATATTGACGCGTTCCTTTGATATATTTTGCCAAGTCAAAACGCTTCTGCAATTTTTGCTTGTGTTTCTCGTATTCTGCCAAAGAAGTATAACTAAAATAATTTTTTTAAAAAACCTTGAGCCCAAGCATACAGTTGTTTCGTTGTGGTGATTTGTTGATTAATTATCTTTGTTCTGCAAGCTAGCGCGATAGGCATTTCTTTTAATGCAACCGCCAATGCCATCGCAGGTTCCTTTACCGTAGGCGGTCGCAAAGAAGTGCGACCACCTACGCACCAAAATCTTTCTTGTGATTAAGTAAATTCGCAAAATTAAATTTATTTTTGTATTGGGAGCCCGCCCCATCCGAGATTAAATGATTATTTTCACAATTTTAGCACCAACTTATTCTTTTTAAGGGACCATCCATAAATTACGTCACACAAATTTTATGGTTTTTTAAGGTAGAACAAAATAATCGACAAATCACCACAACGAAACAGCTATATAAGTGGGCTCAAGGTTTTTTCAAAAATATATTTTAGTTAAGTATACTTCTTTGGCAGAATACGAGAAACACAAGCTAAAATTGCAGAAGCGTTTTGACTTGGCAAAATATATCAAAGGAACGCGTCAATATCATTGCTTTAAAGTTGTGAATTCAAAAACATTGGAATGTAAATTTTTTAAACAATTTTTTCTAGTCACACCGAAAACGTACTGGTAAACGTATGAATATATACATTAAACATGTATATTACTTATATTACTTTTCATATAAAGTAGATATGAAAATGTATTTTTATTTCAATAAATAGATATTTTTGTAAAAATATAAAAAATTTTTAACTCTCTGATGATTGCCGATACGTATTTAAATCACTGCAAGCACGAGAGAGCACGACGGTAAAGTAGAACCTCCGGGAAAGGTAAATTGGCGCCAGGCCGCGCGCGCACCCTTCCACTAAAACATCGATAACTTTTTTCCTATGGGGAACACAGTAATTTTTTTCACGTAGTTGTAGCTTAATGTTTAAGGAACAATATCGTAAAAAAATTCTCCTAATTCTACGAGTTGTTTAATTTTTCAATTGTTTATAAAAAAATTAATTATTCATAAAAAAATTACGGTTTTTTGAAAATTTCTGATTCTACATATTTCTATGAATACATACTCAAAATTTCATCAAGTTCTATCGTATATTTTCAGAGATATTGCATTTTCAAGAAAAAGGCGTTTAAAATTAATTTGTTTATAACATCGCCAAAAATGCAAATTAAAAAAAAAATGTTTAGTATTCCCGTCACATACACCTAGAAGATAGCGTAGAAAATGGATTGAAAATCGACACTTTATTTTTAGTGTCCGATTTCGCAAATTTTGACTCACTATAACAGTCTGTTGTCTTGTCAATACATAACCATAGCGGTGTATTGTTTAATGCCATATCTTGAAATCCACTTTAGTAAGTCACTGCTACAGTTAATAGATAACTACATATGTATGTATAGCTACATATGTATATCGTTTGTGCGACCTGGTAACGGCATCTCTGGAACGTAGTTGTTCCAGAACTCAAGAAACGGGTTGTGCGAGTACATTCAATTTCATTAAAAAAAAAAATATAAGAGATATTTTAATATTTTTTTTCAAAAAGTTATGGCCATTTAATTTTGGGAAACAAAATGTTCCTATAAAATTAAAATTAAAATGGCCATAACTTTTTGAAAAAAAAAATATTTTGCAACAAATCGAAAAACGTCTCCTTATATTTGTTTCTAGATTATGAAAAAATATATACTGCAAATATCCCACAGAGCGTTACTGAGAACCCAGGGAGTGCTCCAGTGTTTTTGAAAATTTTTTCGCAAACTTTGCTGACGATTTTTTCACTATAAATCCTTTCTGTAAGAGGTGTATAGTCATCACCTAAAAAGTGAAGTGGGTCCTATGCGTCGTTTTCAAGATATGGCTAACTGAAATATCACGCACCGCCACTGGTCTTGTCAATACATAACCATAGCCGTGTATTGTTTAATGCACTTGTAATCCACTTTTAGTAAGTCATTGCGTACAGTTAATAGATAGCTACATATGTATATCGTTGTGCGACCTGGTAACGGCATCTCCTGAACGTAGTTGTTCCAGAACTCACGAAATGGTTGTTCATCGAGTACATTCAGGCGTAGATCACAGGCGCTTTAGCATTAAAAGTAAGTCGAACATAAACTGAGTTATCAAGGGCATACTCTTTTTATTTTCATGTTTCGCATTATTTATGTGACAGCTGTAATCGCGTTTGTCCTACACAGCAGTGTTTCCTTACAGACTCAACATATTACCGAGATTTTTTAGACGTTTGCGCGTGTGACATTTTATTAAGATAATACTGACGCTGGCAACGCAAACTCCTCGAACACACTAATAATAATGCTATAGTCTGCCAGATCGTAGCCCAACCCTACTCATAAAACATGGCGCATATACTCGTATTAGCGCTAAAAACTAAATGGTAGGATCGAGAGAAATGAACATACATTAAAAGTGAAATTATTTTACGTCGTAATGATATTTCACAGACATTGATGAACGCGAATTAAGAAGAATCATAATCGGAATTTTTAATTAAATCAGTTTAATGAATAATTACGATATGATCACATGCGTGACTGCAAAGAGAAATTGTTTCCTTCTAAAATTACTTATTTCGGACTGGCGAAAATGCCATAAATGAGGTCAACTTTCTTTACGGCGCCATTTGAGTAAACTAATAATAATATAATGTGCATTCCTACTGGTATACATATGAATCTGTGTGGGTGTTACATGTACCTTCCAAATTAAGAATTACATTTCAACATACATTTTTAATTTACAATTACCTTTAAGTATTTATTATTAAAATCTTGGCTATTCTTTCCATATTCAAAATTTGTTGAAATCACTACCCATTTACATATGTATATAGTATGTATGGAGGGATGAGAAGCTAATCAGTGTGTCATAGTTTTTACAATAATACTTTTTTATGCTGTAACTGTTGTTGTAATTGCTGTATATGTAATAAGTTTAATTTTGTATTAAAGTCTGATAAACAATATTCTTATATAATCCAAACAAGAACCGGCATTTCTCTACGTTACCACATTTTCAAACGAGTTATCTCGTTTATACCGTTTAATTATACATTGACTAGCTTCTGAACCTTCCGTATATTAAATCTACATATGTATATTAAATTTTGTAACGCTGCGTTGCAAATTTTGAGGTAAAAAATTTTTGTTCATTGATCTAAACAAAAAAAAAAAGTTTTATGACTACCATCTAAACCTCTAATTCTGTTTGTCTTTACGAGTATATTATCTTTCCTTAGGCGTGTGTAATGATTCCATAGGCGTGTGTAATGAATAATTTTTCTTACGTATGAATCTTATTTCTGAAAATATTAGGCTTCCGAATGTTTGCGTGCCCGCGTGTAAAAGTCCGTATGAGTATCCTGCGTTCCCGCGACGACTGGAATGGGGATAGCGTACCACTGCGCATACGCGCCAATACGCGGGCTCTGGACAGTGTTAGGAAAGGGGTCAATGCTGCATGTAGCACGGGAACGAATATAATTTCAAATTTCCGAAACAAACTGTCTTGAAGGCTTTTAGAAAATATATGTATTGTCACTATTAGAGTTCTACCAAAGTTAATTTGTGCTAGTTAACATCACCAGGTCGTTCCTCTAATTCTTTGGGATTGGGACGATGTTGATGTCTTCTGGTAACGTAATCATAGACTTGCAAAAAAGCGGACGCTGGATGTAATATACAGTAGCTCAAAGTGAAAATGGCACACCAATCTCTAGAGAACGAAATCGTTGGCATTCTAAGTTTACATATATTTTAACTAATAAATAATATATAGGAAATAATGCGCTCTAATTGTGTAATCTACTGACTCAAGGAAATAATTTTATGTCGCGTCATAAATAAACTATAAAATAAAATAGATGAATCCGCTGTATGATACAGGTCAAAATCAAATGATACACCCTCTGTCTGCAGCAAATGTGCGACTCCGGAGAGGTTTACCCGGGAGTGTATCGATGCTATACACATCGCATAGCATCCTCGAAAGCGGGGGTCTGACGTTTTGCAGCTAATATAAAAAAATACCCTCTTCCTTAGCTTGCTCTTAACCCTTCCTTTCCTTTCCCCTTTTTAACCCTTTCCCTAATTTTGCGGATAAAAAATTTTTTCCCTCACCTTTTTTTAAAAAGCATAAAGTTTTGTTAAAAATTTCCCCCCTTTTACAAAAAAACCCCCCTTTAACCCCTGCTCCCCCCCCAAACCTTACCAATTTTCCCCCCCTTTTCTGGTGCTTTAAAAAAAAAAAAAAAACGCCCCCCCCCAAACCAGCGGTCCCCCCGCCTTTTCCCCCCGCCCCCAGTGGGGAAAATTCCCCCCCATTTGGTTTGTTTCCACCTTTTCCCCCCCCCCCCCCCCCCCGGTTGCCGCCCCCGATTCGTTTTTTTTTTTTTTGGGTTTTTTTGAGTTACCCCCCCCTTTTTCCGGTTTTTGTTTGTTTTTTTTTTTTTTTTGAAATTTGGCAACCCCAAAAAGGCCCAAACCCCCCCCCCCCCCCCTTTTCCTTTTTTAAAAAAACCCTTTCCCCCCTTTTCCGGTTGTTTTGCCCCGTGGTGGTGGTTTTTTTGAAAGATCCCCCCCCCCCCCCCCCCCCTTCCCTCAAACTCCCCCCCCCCAAGGAGGTTTTTTTTTTTTCCCCCCAAATTTTTTTCCCCCCCCCGTTGAAGTTTACCGGGGGGTTTTTTTAACCCCGCGGGCGGGGGTGAGTTTTAACCGGTGGAGGGGTTGGTGGGGGGTTGGAAATAATCTTCAACACCACCACCGTGCTCAGCATCCTCGAAAACGGGAGGGGGGGGACAGACATTTTGCCGCTGATATAAAAAAAATACCCCTTTCGGGGGTGAGTTTTGGCTGGTGGAGGGGTTGGTTGGGATCGCACGGGATATTGAACACAACGACCGCGTTCAGCATCCTCGAAAATGGGGAGACAGACGTTTTGTCGCTGATATAAAAAAAATAAAAAACCACCCCTTTGAGGGGGTGAGTTTTGACCGGTGGAGGGGTTGGTGAGGGTTGGAAGTCATCTTCAACACCACCACCGTGCTCTGAATCCTCGAAAACGGGAGAAAGGACTTTTTTACATGGAAATTATGTATGGGGGTAGTTTTTGGCCGTTTTGGGGGTTGCGCAATCCCAAAGATACATTCTGACACCGGCCTCGTGTTCAGCATCCTCGAAAAACGGATGGGGGAAGTACTCGATCCGGGTAAATCGAGATCATTTTTTCAGGGTGTTTTCCGACTCACAGACGCCACTAAATAGCCACACCTCGTATGTTGAACAAGCAATAGCGTCGAAAAAATGCAGTTTTATATATTGCAATATTTACTTTAGAGGAACTTTTGAAATAATGAAAATAGGACAAATTTATACAAAATAAATGCAAAAAACAAAAACATTTTTACGAAGTCATAAAAATAGGTTATTCCAAAAAAAAATGAGGTGTCGCAACGCTTGCATCATTAAGCTATATTTTTTTTTATTTCCATCTTAACGTTTAGTAAAAACAAGTAAATTGACAAACCCTACACGGACATTATATTCATTTATCCAGCTGTTTATGAGAAAAGCGGATAGGACACTATAATAAAAGTTATGGTTGATTTATTATCCACCATTACTTTTTCAATATTCAAGATACAAAAAAATGTTAAATAGAAGAAGAACTCATACTTAATTAATATAAATGTAATGGTAAAGTAAAAAAAGGTATGTTGCTGAAAAAAAATTGCGACGCTTAGCGTCGTTAACCCTTAACTACTAACCATCCGTCTCTCAAAGGGCATCATATAGGCTTACCAAACTTATATTTCGATAAATGGGCATATTTAGTTGTCCTCACTTTATGTAATTTCAATCTACGTTAAAATACGCCTGCAATCCAAAAATCACGGTTCTGTGTTGTACTGACTGTTTTATATCGCGAATCAGTGCTTCTGCCGTCTGAGAGACGTAGGGTTAATGTGTATGTGATATTTATTTAATGGGTATAGAGTACCTCCAAGAAAGTGAAATTAGATGAGCTTCGATATAAGACAC
Organism: Aromia moschata; assembly: GCA_029963805.1. Taxonomy (NCBI): domain Eukaryota; kingdom Metazoa; phylum Arthropoda; class Insecta; order Coleoptera; family Cerambycidae; genus Aromia; species Aromia moschata. Next base: position 142,645 of record JAPWTK010000579.1, read on the forward strand.
AGTTTTTAAAATGGTATAAGAAAGAAGGTAATGACTGTTGTGACATTGATAAGTACTATGATGAAAGAGATGTCATACATAGCGACCACGAGACTGATTCAGAAATTGAAGGCAAGTAATTCTTCGTAAACTATTGAAAGTACATTGTTATTTTTTTATATTTCAGGGAACACTAGTCAATAAGAAATTAACGCGAAAAATGAAGAATACCCTATCTATGTCAACACCCAAAAACTAATTTGTCTGGAATATGCCAAAAAAATGTGTCTAGAAATTTTATGATTATTTCCTGTTGCACATTTTGACATGTTGAAAGTTTTGTTGCTTATATTAATATTTTTCATATATGTAACTCAACTTTGTTTTTGTTGGTTTTGTGCATTTTTTTATTTAAGAATAAATATTTAGAGTTTGCACACAAGTTTTATTTGGTAATGCAAATATGACGTTATTCATACACTACTTCCGTATTTTTTATACAGCATCATTAAAAAACGTTTATTTTCTACAGTGACTTGATTCTAGTTTAATAATTTTATTGAATCATATCTATACTTCTCTAAAAAAATCAGAATAATCCTATTATCTTAAAAAAAGACGTCTGACAGACGGCGGATTAGTGTTTACGCGATAGATTTCAGGTGTTAGTAAGTAAGGGTTAAGACATAAGCCGGGGCGGGGCGCACATTGAGACGCATGCGACGCAGGCGACACAGCACAGGTTTTTGTATTCAATAGGGTTTAAATACACGTGCGCAAATTAAGACGCAGAGCAGGGCCAGGGCGAACTCCGAACGCGAAACCTGCCCGCGCAGTGTTCGAAACACAGTTTCCTGTGCCACGTGTCAGGCAGTCATCGAACGCGTTACGAGAAAAGCATGAGGAACTGATCGAGGCAGTTCGAAACCAAAACGGTTTTATACGATACAAGTAATCCTCAATACATGAAATCTAAACTAAAAGAAGAAATATGGATTGAAATTGCCAAGAAGGTTAATTTAAAAGACGGTAAGTACCTACTTTTACTACTTTTATCATTTATTGTATCTTCTATTTATTTATTATATTCTTGAATTTTCGGTCGTTAGAAATTAAACATTTTATTTTTCCTTACGTTTCGGTTTAGTGAAACCGTCTCCAGAGAACTACAATTATTATAATTTATACAAACGTATACACTGATATACAGGGTGATATTTTAAACATAAATGTAAATAACTCGACAACATAGAAACTGTAATAACAATTTGTCTATATACCAGCGTATACATTTTTATAAATTATTATAACAATTGAGGAGCTTGCTGCAAGAACGATGCAGCTCCATTTTCAACTCGTGACGAGGTTAGCCGCTTATAATTTCGATAAAAATATTAGGCGTTATTTAACACAAATTCCACACTTCTCAGCGCATGGAGTATACATACTAGCATATGCTGAGCTGCGTCGAACCTTGCGTTAAAAATAAAGGATGTACATTTGCCGTTATTTATAACACCGCTGTTAACAACTTCGACCAATCGGAAACTAGGATTATTTAAAAAGGGTAATCCTGATTGGACAAGAATTATAACACCACTGTTATAAATAACGTCAAATGATACAGCATAGGGCTCGAACGTCTAATAATTTTATCGAAATTATAAGCAGCTAACCTCGTCATGCGTTGAAAATGGAGCTGCATCGTTCTTGCAGCAAGCTCCTCAATTGTGTGGCCCTATAAGCAAGCTCCTCAATTGTGGTTCTGTAAAGATGGTTTAATGAAACTGAAACATAAAAAACGGTTTATTTCTAAGGACCAAAAATATTAATCAAGTTTAAAATCAACGGTCAGGGAAAATACACAATATATTTTATTATATCTAAGATTAAATATAAATACAGTCTATTAAATATAAATACTATGCACTTCAATAAATTGAATTGATTGAGGCGAAAGTAGTTTGTATATCTACTGTCTGAAAATTCAGAAGTTAAAGTGAATTCCCCATGGCTTCTTCTTTCTCCATATAGCTACTTTTCCAAATTGATTTTCCTTCTTTTGACATATCGTACACTAACATGTTTATTTCCATTTGTGCATCAGAATCTGATTCGGAACTTAAATCAAATTGTTCAGCCATTTAAATTGACTTTGATAGTACAAATCGAACACACTCTGAACAAGTCAACACAGGCGATACAAAACTGTTTAGCAATATGCGCTCACTCTCTGCGTGCAGTTATTTCCTGTGCTGTGCTGTGCTGTGTGCTGCGTCGCCTGCGTCTCAATTGTGCGGCTTATTGTTGCCTTAATTTTGAGTAAAGGTAAGTAAAAGATTTGCCTTTCACAAAAATTAATTTATCTCAGCCGTTTCTGAAAAAACTAATTTCCTATGATAAATCGATCGCCCTGTACATTAAATAATGTACAACGCGCCGAACGAGAAACACGCGCAATCACTGGCCCGTCATTAAATTATTTTAACATTATCGGAGGCACAAGTTCAGGAAATTAGCGTGCGGCCGATTCGGCGGGTTATCGGCGAGCGCAAAAATTAAAGAGAGGCTGGGTCTGGGTGATAAGAGGGGCGCCTCCAAGGTTCGCTATCTCCGAGCGGCTGCGGCGACTTCCCGGACCCGGCCAAGGCCGTCACAGCCCGTGCCAGCTCCTGCGACGCGCGGACGGCCGCTGCGGAGTACGCTCACCTCCTCGGAGATGCGTCAGTGTTGTATTCCGTCGCAATAATTACAACCGCGGCGTGTGGCGCAAAACGAAACGAGAAAACCGGCATGGGAATTATTAACAAATTCTTAACGAGGTACTAAATTTTACATTGGCAGATACGGTTTGCCGCTTAATAATCTTAGAAAGCGCTTTATTAAAATTAACTTTCGTTTACTCGACGTTATGTGGTATACAGCGTGTGTCGAAAAAACTGACTGTCCCGCCAATGATTGAATAGTCTAGTTCTTAGTCGACGGTTCTACAGACAGTTGGGCAGACTATGCCTAAATGACTAATGAATAAAGTAAAATGATTAAACTTTAGTCATGACTAAATTAATCATAGGATTTAGTCACGACTACGGTTTAGTCATGATTAGTTGTTAGTCATACCAATGATTGATGGTTAGTCATGATTGAAGTTTAATCATTAGTGTGACTAACAATTATTAATCATGACTAAATACTAAAAACACTTATTGGTTTATTCTTTCCAATAATAAACCTTTGGAATCGACCGCGAAAAAAATTAATACCCTCCCCCTCCTCAAAATTTGATGTTGTACGGTTCAAGGGACGTAGAATACGATTCTGCAATTAAAAAAATCCGTTCTTCCACCGCGCCGTGACTGACTGCCAGTTAACGTTGTCCAAAAATTATGAAATTCGGTACGTGGGTTCCGTTCGGGATTTAGTTTAGTGTTGGGAATAATCGAATTATTTTCACTATCGAATTAGTAGTAATAATTCATATTTAAAAAATCGAATTAATAATTCGAATTATTATTAGTAGAATTTAAATTATAGCGAGGGGCGATGGCTGCAGATAAAAGAAAAAAGCCAAAAAAAAAAAAAAAAGGTCACTACAGCCAACAACAACCGCATTCCGTTTTTACTTGACCCTTTGGGGGGAGCCGATCGGCTGCAGATTAAACAAAAAAGCTAAAAAAAAAGGTCACCAGAGGCAACGGCAACCGCATTCCCCCGAGTATTTCCATTTTTACTTGACCCTTTGTCTACACTCGACCTCCAACGTAAATATTCGATAGGTATAGGCGTATACCAGTTCAATAATTCGTAATTCCGTTTCCCGTCGGAGTACTACTACTACTAAATAATAAGTACTACTAATTTTTATCTCGATATATCGAATTAGTTAGTTTTAATTAACTATCGAATTAGTCGAATTATTTAATTCTAATTTTCGCAACACTAATCTAGTTGTGCCTCGGCGCTCGGCATTACTGTAAGTCATACACAAGGGATGAAAAACGGGGGTTGGAATTTTCAAATCGCCGTAGCTTCGAAAATGTTAATAGAGAGGTATGCTTGTATTTCCGAAAATATGCATCTAATCGACTTGAGGTATACTTGTCGATTTTGTTCCTGAGGAAATTTGCCATTGGGATAGGCTTTTCCGCTGGTACGCAATTTTTTTTTCATTGCAAACTTAGCGTTGAAAAAAAGTGCAAAACCTCCAATATCAAATAAAACAAACAAATTTCACTTCAAATGGATGAGACTACAGGAAAAGATAGCTGTTGAGGTGTTCAACAAACGCCCGCAATCCGGACGCGCAATTTCAAAATGGCGGCCTATTGCAACATTATAAAGTTGAAAACGCGAGCGCGTATAACTTCCGCAAAACGTAAGATATCAAGGTGCGGTAAAAAAAGATCGATAGGTAATCGCAATATCGCGCGACTGCAAATTTCAGATTTTTAAAATTGCAAAATAAAAAAGTTATTAACAAAAAAACGAAAAAAATGCGGTAACTAAAGGCCTTATCTCGGCGTTTTTTATATACAGTGCGGCGCTCGGCTTCTCGGAGTCCTTAATTAACAAAAGGATTGTGCCATGCCAGGGGGGGGTGATTAACGAAAAAATATGACATTTTCGCTATTGCCAACTGATGTATTGATCTGTACACCACCTAATGGGACGTCCCTGTAATGCTTGCATTACTTATCAATATGTTTTAGTTAACTACTTTTTTTTAATACTTATTTTTTAATTTTTAAGTTTAATAAACTATTTTGGTTTTTCATAATATCTTCGTATTTTTCAATTCGTAGTTTTTTACAACTTCGTTCTTTACACTTTATCTCGTTTTTATTTTTTTTTTTAATTTTTTGTGATTAGTCATGGCTGATAACAACTAATGATTGATGATTACTCATGATTAATGGCTACTGATTGACGGTTAGTCGTGACCAATGAATAATGACTAATTTATTCATGAGTGATTTCCGTGACTAATGATTAATCATTGTTATGATTAATGAATTAATTAGTCATTACGCGCTTTTGTTCATGACTAATGACTAAATTAATCATTAGTCATCAATCGACTAAAATTTGCCCAACTTTGTCTACAGACAGCAACGAAAATCATGTAACGCAGGGCCGGACTCGTAATCCGTTATGTTATTGACGCAAGATGACATATGAAAGATCAAAAACACAAGAGTAAAAATATGTTAATAACACAGCCCCACAAAAAAAAATTGAGCTGCTATCGAGACAACTGTATCCCTATGTAATTTTCGACGCTGAATCAGAATCCGAAGTCAAAATAATCGTACACCCCCAAAATCAACCCCTAGCGCTAAAAAACCCTAAAATAAGATCCTAAACCCTAAAAAAATCCTTTACCCTAAACAGGGTAAAAATGACTTAACGCTTCACGAATAGAGAAAGAAATACAGAGTCAATACTACTTTCCATTGAAAATCACCCCCATGAATGGGTGAAAACTACCCCTCATACAACAGGAAACTTAAAAAATGTAGTGATTGCAAAAAAGAATGCCCAGTTTTTTTGGAAAAAGTGAGTAACTGCATTAGTTCTGATGCGATGCTCAAAATCTACCTCCATAGAGTAGCGGGAAACCACCCCTAAATTTAAATTACAAATAAAATCGGGGAAAAATATTATCATCGTGATTTCTATTTTAATCGATGCTAAAATTGGCCAAAGATATACAGCACTGCAGTTTGGAGGTGAATACTTGCATTGCATCAGTCATTGAGTGACATCCCCATGAGAGGGTGAAAATTACTGCTCACATAACAAGAAATTCAAAAATAGTTGCAGTACCTTTTAGAAAAGCTCAAAACATCTGCATTTTCTTGTTTAAGAAGAATCTTTGACAACGTACTTGAAAAGTACCCATATTATGAAGTTGCAAAAATTTACCCGTAGTCTTGATTCAATTAGATCCACTAGCACGACCAACAGTGCTATCATAGGTCCAATCATAACAAAAAAAAAAAAAACTTAACATCACAGAAAAAAAGGTAATAACAGAAACAATGAACGCCCCAATAAAGAGCCCAACTTGACGTATACTTAATCCCCAGAATTTCAACACTCTTATGCGGTTGTCAATGCGCCACCTACCGGCTGGTCAAAAAACTATATAATCCGAAAATTGTGACAGTCACTTGTCAAAAGTTTGACATAACCGAAAAGCTTAGACATGACCGCTATTTCCACTCTCTCGTTCATAGCCAGAGTTGATGACGTTTTTTTGGATGTCTCTATACTTTGTAGTTTTTCTTTCCTCTGTTCAACGTTGAGTTTAATAAAATTGTTACAGTGTTGAATTTATTTTTTTATCATTTTTAATCTCAAGATTATTTTAGTGTTACAAGGAATTAAAAAATGAGAAAACATAGAGGGTGTTCTATTTAAAAAAAAATAGAAATGAAAAAGTAGAAATGGATGTCATAAAAAATACTCTTTTCAACCAAGTCATGGCCAACTTTGGTTTCCATTTAAAAATGTTAAGTATGGTCCATAATTAAAAAAAACGCTAATCACAACAAAAAACTAGTGACGCCACTGCATTCTGCATAAAAAATCTGTGGGGCACAACTGTAAGAGAAATATCAGAATTATTAAAATTGTGGCCGGTACAGAGGTGGTTATAAATGGCTACTTTTTCAAAAATTCGCTTTAACTCAAAGACAAGAAATGATATCAAAAATCTGGTTGTCTCTGTGAACTTCCCTCAAAAATGTAGCCAAGGTTCCCGAAAACGGCATCTTTCTATCTCTTGTAATAACCGAGGTACCTTAGAAAATCGTCGAAAATGGGACCCTGTACTGTGCATTCCTATCACGCATAGACTTTTATCAAATTTATCAAAATTCAAAGCGGAATTGAAATACCATACCTCCCCACATTTTTTACGCTCATTCACAGAAATATAATTACACGCTCTCTAAACAACCTAATAAAAAATGATATCATCATCATCACTAAAGTCGCTGATATAAATCATATCAAGTCAGATCAGAGCGAAATAAAATCCCAAAACGCATCGAAATTTATTATTTGACTACATAATTTGCAATGATACCGATATCGAATCGGACATACTTTGTGACAGGTTATATAGGTCCAGTTCGAACAAGATAATGGAAAAACGTAAGAAACGATTTTTGACAAAGAAGACAGGAATCGCTTATATCTACTGAAAATTACCAACGACTATGAATTTACAAAGTATCTCCGAAAACACTATCGTTATGTAGAAAGTGTCTTTACTTGTTAATGAAAAACGCTGTATTTTAAGAGATGAATGTTATTTTAACAGAATATCTTAAATACAAATTGCCGTGTCTTGATCTTAGCAAATTGTAAAACAGTGGACAGAAGTGATTTTGATCAGCGAATATCGTGTTGGATAGTGCAATCATTCCCTTGTCTTTGGGTCATTCACTATTTTGCAATTTTCTAAGACCAACGGGAGCTATCGGTATATTATCCAAGTTAAAACTAGATATGGTGTAAACTCTATTTACAGTCTGGATGTGCATGGTGAGTTCTAGTCTGAGAAAACCTGGTATTTGTAGACGATATAATGGGTTTTAAAGCTATTTAAAAAAATTAAGCCACTCTCGCAGTGAGTGTTAATACATTGAATCTGCAAGGAATTTTCCAACCCGATAATGAATGATGAGGGTCAATATCCCGAAACTGTCTGAAGTCTCTTTGTTGTTTTTTCTGGGTCCAAAGTTTACATTTTTTTCTTAGACGCGGCTATCTCGACTGTACTACGCCGTCAGATCGCACTCATCGTTCTCCTTGGCATCTTGGCAATGGTCGTGAAAAGGTGCGGAAACCAGTTTGGGACTCGCGCTATATACAAATCCATTACAGGTTACGTAATTGTTTTGTAAATATTGCGTTGAATCTGCTACAGTAAAGTACAATATTGTATATCACGCGCGTCGTTAAAAATAAATACTCGTAAAAGAAGCTTGCGCAAGATAAACACGGCCCTATTTCGCCACACAGTTCGCCACAAAAGCAATTATTATTATTATTTTTTGTTTAATCGATGTCCGTCCCTAAGGTCGCGTTGCGAAGACCTACCTACCAGGTGTGTAAATTAAGTAATGATACTGATTTTTATAAACTTTTTTATTCGAATGGAATTAATTACAAGTCAGTATTAGCTCCTTCAAAATAACATCCTTGGGAAGCCGCGCTGCGCTGGAGACGGTTCTTCCATTGCTCATAGCAGTGCTGGAACTCATACATACATACAGGGTTTGTCCGGACAGTAATGTCAATGAGCTTTGAAAAAATGGTTTTTATTGGTTCTATGTGCACAAATCTTTAGAAACTTTCAAAATACATTCCTCCTGCGTCCACACATCGGTTCCAGCGGATCTTCCACGCATCAAAAAGCCGCAGGGTAGTCGTTTTCTGGAATCGCCTTTAAAGCGTCGGTACAAGCCTCCTGAATGTTTTTCACCCGATCCAAAATGCTGTCCTTTCATTGGGGTTTTGAGGCGCGGAAACAGAAAAAAGTCTGGGGGGGGGGGGGGGGGGGGGCACATCGGGGCTGTAGGGAGGCTGGGGAACAACGGTGATGCCTGCCTTGACGAGGTAATCGGCCACGAGGAAGCAGGTGTGCGAAGGCGCATTGTCGTGGTAAAGCTTCCAGGATTTTGGAAATCCCTGCGTTTCAGCCCCTTCAGCACCTCGACGTAAAACTTTTCGGTTACGGTTGTCCCCTGCGGAACGAACTCATGATGGACCAATCCCCGGCAATCAAAAAGACAATCAGCATTGTCTTGATCTTTGACCTGGACATCCTGGCCTTCTTGGGGCGAGGGTCGACGTGTGCGATCGTGTGCCATCTCCGGCACTTTCGTCCCCGGTACGTCTCCGGGATTGTCGTCAGGTGTCCAAAGACCCAAGCGCCTCGCCTTTTGTCCCCGGTAATGGGACGTCATCCTAAAGATCGAAATTTAACGGGGTTTTCGTTGTTTATGTTGGAATAAGGCGCAGGTGTCCAAAAGTTCTCGTCCTGGAGGTTTGGCGTCGAGCGCGGTTCTCGTCGTTGAATCTTCCCGACCTTCTGCGAACCTCGTCCGTTTGCCCAACTTTTGGCACGAGCTCCGCGCACACCTTCCTCATTCCTAAATTGTTGGATCTTGCGGTGCGTGCCAGAGTAGCTGACGCTTGTTGGATCTTGTTGCCAGATTCCCCACCATAATCCCAGCACGTAAAGCGCGGGCTGGCGTGTACAGTCTCGGGAAACAAAATTCACTGACATTACTTTCCGAACAAACCCTGTATGTATACTGGAATAGCCTTCAGTCGGTTGGTTACAACCGTTTGAATGTTTTATATGGTCCCAAAATGACGTCCCTTGAGGTGATTTTTCAATCTCGGTAAGAGAAAAAAGTCACAAGGACTGTGACAGTGATTTGTCAGGCGAATAAGGAGTCTGAAATAGGAGCCACAGGAATGTTTTTACTTACTAAAAACTCGTTTACTGAAATGACTGTGTCACAAGGTGCATTGTCGTGATGTAACATCAATGTTCTTGATGTTTGGTCTCACACGCATGATCCTTTTTCGAAGTTTTTCAAGAACCTCTCTGTAAAAGTGTTGATTTACTGTTTGGTTTGGAGGCACAAACTCTTTGTGGACAATTCTTTGGCTATCAAAAAAGCAAATCAGTATGCATTTGATTTACGACTTGCTCATTCTTGCTTTTTTGGGTTTTGGAGAGCTTGAACTGTGCCATTCTTGCTTTGGCGCTTGGTTTCCCGGTCGTACTCAAACACCTAAGTCTCATCGCTAGTAAGGACACGTTCCATAAAATGGGGATCATCTTCAATCGATTCCAAAAAGTCAAGACACCATTCTCTCCTGATATCCTTTTGTTCCTGTGAAAGGTTTTTTGAAACCATTTTTGCGCAGATCTTTCTCATCCCCAATTCGTTAGTCAAAATCTGATGAACAATGGTGTGATTCAAATTTAACTCTTACCCGATCATTATTGTCGTCAACCGATGATTTGAACGCACAAGATCCCGTATTCAATCGATATTTTCATCGGTTCTTGAAGATGAAGGCCTTCCGCTGAGTGGTTCATCTTCAATCGACTCTCTTCCTTCTGAGAATGGCCGAAAAACCCGGGTCTGAAAAAACACTATCTCCGTAGGCATGTATCCGTTGTGCTGTGTCCAAGTCTGAAGCAAAACCTGATAGAACAACGTTGCTCAAAATTAATGTCATTCATTTTTAAAACGCACTAAAAAAAACGGTTTACGAAAACAGTTACAAGAACAAACAAATGACTGTAACAAGTTCAAGCTTGTACTGAATGTGCATTACATGTTAACCTACCGCCCTTCCAAGTCCCGTATCCGCAGTGTTGCTAGATCGGGCGCTACGTTGCCAGTCTCATTACATAATGTACACACCTTGTATATGTAGCAACATTTTTCCTCTATTAGCACCTAAACCAACTCACTATACGGGATGATTCTCGAAAGTGTCCCGCCCCATAATTTTTTCTTTTCAGAAACCAATAATGAAATTTTAGAACTGGATAGGTACATAATTCTCTTTTAAAATGCCTTACTTTTTTTTTTTAAATACCTACATTTTTTAATAGCATAATACCAATAATATTAGCCCGGGAGGTTGCGACATATTTGATGCCGTCATTATGACTAGAAATGCATTTTTTTCGATAAGACGTACTCCATATAAGAGTAGACTAAAGTCTTCCAAACTCCGTATTGAGCCCAGCGGTAAGGCTCCAAAAGTTGCAAAATGTATCATTTGACCAAGCATAAAACCAATGTATGCATTTTAAATGTTGAATGAAATATATACCTATTTATACGCAAATAAAAAAGTGTACAACCCCCATTTAATCCCTAAGCTAACATTATACAACTTTATGATAATTAAAGTATAAACCGTATTTTTTAAGTGCATATTTCTTGCCCCTGTGTACCTACGTCACTGACCGTGCCAATAATAAGCACTAGACTGTCGGTATTTCTGAATGACACAAGCAATAGGTTTGTACATACATTATGGACACATTTTTATTCCTGTCTTTTTGATCTCTCATATGCCATCTTCCGCCAATAATATTACGGATTTCGAGTCCGGCCCTGCATACGTTTCGAATCCTACATATTACATATAGCGGAGGTTATACAACAGCACCAGCTATCACGGGACTACTGAAATAAATACGAATTGAGGCGACGCGACGCCCAGCACATGCTACGCGAGTTGCCTATGTGTTGCGTTGCCATATGCCAACTTTTGTTATAAACAATCGTTTGTGAAACAATCGTCAAATAATGCGACACAAATCGGTACATCGAAGGTCGGATGCTTCATTCAAATGCATAGCAAATAAACAGGTGGAGAATGCGTAATTAAATCGTCATACTCGGGCTAAAAATACTCCGGAATATTTTTAGCAAGTGCGCAAGTGGCACGGCATACAAATACGCTATCCAGGGGTGACTATTAATTAAACGAACCCACATTCTCCGCGATAATTGAACTCCTCGCCACTATACAAAATTGACTGGAATAAAACCAGTGACGCAATGAATAACAATAATTACAACAGGGGTCGGGGATCGGGGAGGGTAAGCACGACCCTTGTCGACCAATACTCCAGGCAAGAGGTTTTTTTGTGCCTGATTTTTAGCAAAAAAAAAAATGCCAACCGGGATTTTGCAACGGGAATGCGTACCTCTTAATTTGTGTAACTATTGTACCTAAATGCCAACAGCTGAAAATTAGTGCGTCAAAGTTTAATTAACAAGTGAAGTTAGGAAAAATGAGTTTTTGACATATATAAATTTATCATTGGATTTTACAAATATACGTCCGTGGAAAAAGTTGTAGGTATTAAAAATATCTACAAAATGAGCCCAACCGCATGAAAATCGAATAATCAGTTTTTTTAACAAAATGTAAAGAACTGTTAAAAAACGCTATTTTTTAATTATTTTTGAACATTAACAATAATGAACGTAGACGTAGTAAACTTTAGATTATAGGTTTTGCCGTGTACAATAAGTGTTTATTTTAAACGTTTCCTTACATAATTGTTGCGAAAAAGCATTTGTTTATAATAAAGGAACTTTTTTGAACATTCATTTCTACAGCCAAGGGATGTCGTAGCGTAACGGGGTTGCGCTTATTTTCTTCCTAAAGAGTTATACTTTAAATCTCTCATTTATAGTATATCGATTTTTGCAACGTGGACTTAAAAAAAATCCGTGCGAGACAGGAAAGTTAAAAGAGGCTTATTTTATGGACTGATTTTTTTTTTTGCAAAGATAATGCGATATTCCGATTTATCTCGTCGAACTACCCCAAATCGATTGGTCATAACTTTTTGCACGTTCACAGGAAGCCGAGATATCAATGATTTTGCGAGCGCGCGCAGTTTGAACGTCCGAGTTCGGTTTTTAGTGGGGATGAGTGCCAGCGGGCGCCCTGAAAACTGTCGATAAATCGGAATATCGCATTAGTTTTGCAAAAAAAAAAAAAACATTTCAGTCCATAAAATACGCCTCTTTTAACTTTCCTGTCTTTCGCACGTATTTTTGCCCAATTATTGTTATTTGTATTTTGCGACGTCCACGTTGCAAAAATCGATATTATATAAATGAGATTGAAAGTATAACTCTTTAGGAAGAAAATAAGCCCAACCCCGTTACGCTACGACATCCCTTAGCTGTAGAAATTAATGTTCAAAAAGTGCCTTTTTTTATAAACAAATGCTTTTTCGCAACAATTATGCAAGGAAACGTTTAAAAAATAACTTATTGTACACGGCAAAACCTATAATCTATCAAAGTTTACTACGTTTACGTTCATTATTGTTAATGTTAAAAAATAATTAAAAAACCGCGTTTTTAGCAGTTTTTTGCATTTTGTTAAAAAACTAATTATTCGACTTTCATGCGGTTGGACTCATTTTGTAGATATTTTTAATACCTACAACTTCTTCCACCGACGTATATTTGTAAAATCCAAGGATAAATTTATATATGTAAGTCAAAAACTCATTTTTCCTAACTTCACTTGTTAATTAAACATTGACGCACTAATTTTCAGCTGTTGGAATTTAGGTACAATAGCAGCATCAGTTCGGCTATTTAATAGCCACATCTCGTATACACACATCGACTTCTTCGAGTTGCGAGTTTTTGAAACAGCGACCTTTTTTAACATATCCTTCACAGACGTTCAAATAAAACACCGTCATGCCAAAAAGCTTTCGTTTTGTTGTTAACACCTGAGCCTTCCTAAAAACGATTTTCACTTGATATTCTACGCTGCGTCAACATGTTAGGTGGATACATAGACAATTAACTTCATTAACCATGTTGAACCGATAGCGTTTAACAAGTCAAATTATGGGAGTGATAAATGGAAAAAAGTAGGTGAATTGTAAATTGTTGTAGCCAACGTAGCTACATACAAAGAAGTACGTAGTACAGTATTGTACGTGCATATACATATATGTATGCAGAAATATGTTTTATATTAAAACACATGACACGTAATAAGCATGTCTATAGTTCACTCGTATACGTATTTAATAAGATGACCCATACGACAGGCATATGAAAAAAAAACAGCTGACAAAAATGTGGCATTAGTAATTAGTAGGGTTGGCCGATTGTGCCGCCACACAGTGGCGCGCGGCGGGCGGATCATTCACTTCAGTCGTTTCGCCCGACCGTCTGACAGACTCTAGCATTATTATTAGTGTTTTCGAGCTGTTTAAGCCGTCGGCGTCGGTATTATATTACTTTAATAATAAAATGTCACATCTGCAGAAGTCTAAAAAAATACCACTTGCTGACAAAGTGAATCAATTCATCGGTGATTTCGAAGATTTGTTTTATGATGGCGTGACCGTAACGTGTAAAGTGTTTAAGAAAATCTGCTGTGTAGGAACATTTCTAGCAAATAAAAGCTGCTATTTTAGTCTTCAATCCTGACGAAGCTGCAGTTATTACTGAGAGCCAGACCAAATTTCAAGATGTGTCCGTTGGAACAGCTTTGAAAACTAATGCACAATTATAAAATTGCGCAATTAATCTAACCGGATTGATAGGGCTACCCCCAGTTGTAACGCCCCTGAAAATATGCAAAACTGCATATCTGCATCGTATAATATACTTATGCGGAAAATGTCGTTCAATTATTTAATTTCTCTTGCTTTTTTATCACGGTTCTTAATTGATTTTTTTACAAGTGCGATTATATCGCGCAGAGTACCGAACATTTCCAACTAATCGACTTTCGGTTAGGCAAAATTAATTACTTTATCTCGCTTTTGATTTTTTACGTCAGTCGATAGAGTCCTTTTTCAGAGATTATCTAGCTTTTATGGTTCGTGGGACAGGACAACGTGCCAAGTTCTTTTAATACGGGAAACATTACAACAATTGTCGATAACGACATTAAAAAAATATAGTTAGTATCCTTCAAAATTTGAAGGTTCGCAAATTTATTGTTCTACCTTTCTCTCTGCTGACATTCACAATAAATAAAACCAGATCTTCTAGTGTATCTATATAGATAAGAGGTGTTTAAATGAAGTAATGAGACTGATTTTATTTTTTTTATTCGAATAGAATTACAATTCAGTATTGTCTCCTTATATAACTTCCTTAGGAAGCCACACAGCGCTGGAGACGGATCTAAAACTCATATACGAAAAATGACGTCCCTTGAGGTGATTTTTCAATCTCGGGAAGAGAAAAGGTCACAAGGCCTCAAGTCAGGCGAATAATGAGGCTGAGGAGATATAGGAATGTTTTTGCTGGTTAAAAATTCGTTTACTGAAATGGCTGTGTGGCAAGGCGCATTGTCGTGATGCAACAACATCCAGTTGTTCTTGATGTTTGGTCTCAAACGCATGACCCTTTTTCGAGGATTTTCAAGAACCTCTCTGTAAAAGTGTTGATTCACTGTTTGGCCTGGAGGCACAAACTCTTTGTGGACAACTTCCTGGCTATCAAAAAAGCAAATCAGCATGCATTTGATCTTCGATTTGCTCATTCTTGCTTTTTTAGGTCTTGGAGAGCTTGAAGTGTGCCATTTCATGCTTTGGCGCTTGGTTTCCAGGTCGTACTCTAACACCCAAGTCTCATCACCAGTAATGACACGTTCCATAAAATGGGGACCATCTTCAATCGATTCCAAAGAGTCAAGACACCTTTCTTTCCTGATCCTTTTGTTCCTTTGGAAGGTTTTTTTGGAACCATTTTTAAGCAGATTTTTCTCATCCCCAATTCGTTAGTCAAAATCTGATGAACAGTGGTGTGATTCAAATTTAACTTTTCTCCGATCATTCTTGTTGTCAACCGACGATCTGAACGCACAAGATCCCGTATTCTATCAACATTTTCATCGGTTCTTGAAGATGAAGGCCTTCCGCTGCGTGGTTTATCTTCAATCGACTCTCTTCCTTCTGAGAATGCCTTAAACCACCGAAAAACCTGGGCTCTTGAAAAAACACTGTCTCCATAGGCGTGTTGAAGTTTTGCAAAAGTATCAGTTGTACTATGTCCAAGTATGAAGCAAAACCTGATAGCACACCGTTGGTCAAAATTAATGTCACTCATTTTTAAAACGCACTAGAAAAAAGGTTTATGAAAACAATCACAAAGAACAAACAAATGACTAACAAGTTGTTCAAACTTTTACTGAAGGTGCATTACATGTTAACCTACCGCCCTTCCAAGTCCCGTCTCCGCAGTGTTGCTAGATCGGGCGCTACGTTGCCAGTCTTATTACTTAATTTACATACCTCGTACAACCGTTGTGTTGTCTTTCACGGTCTATAAAATATTTACTAAATGATGAAAGGTACAGAGGCACTGCTTTTGCAACATACATACATACATACATATACAACAACAATGTTAACGACGTACAAATGTTGTGCAACCTTCCATATTGACATCGCCAGTCGCGGAATAATTTCATCGGATATTTTTCTCTTGTTTCTTTGTCTTTCTTTTGTTTATAAAATAACAATGACCTTAAAACACTTTTTAATTCAACAACAATTGGAGATACGTTTAATACATAGACAGATAATAGGGGACACAAACTTTTTATTACCTGACAGGGTCCTATTTAGATTCGGTAACGTCAGTGTCATAAATAAAAATAACACTCAAAAGGACTTACCCATAAAATCTCATAAAATTTGGACCTAAAACGAGGAGAATCTTCATTCACAATACATTAAACGGTTACTATTAATGAAACTTTGATTTCGAAATAACAGGTTTTTTGGGAACAGGTGTTTGGAACAGGTATGCACCTGGAACAGGAACACATTATACACGTTATCGATGTAGCGAAATAGTCTACCCACATCAGCTAGCGTACGCAGTGTTTAATACTAAACCTTTATTTAGATAATGTGCTCATAAGGGCGACTCATACGTAAAGGTCTCCCATGGAGTATACATTTTTTTTGTCTTCTCATCTACAATGACTCCTATAAGTATTCATACCCAAAGTACGACCTCGATTGATGCTTGTAAATTGTTTTAAGATCAAAGACTGCGATGTAACGATGTCAAATTTTTCCAAAATATCACTCAGTTTTTGTTTAAGGCTCTTTCTGCTAGTGATAATAAAATATAAATGATTTTTTTATCTCTACTCATAAATGTTCTATTGGGTTAAGATCAGGGCGTTAAGGTGGTGTTTCTAAAATAAGATAGGGGAGAAGGATGCACTTTAGGACAGAGGCAGTTTAGAATATCTCGAATAAAAAGCAAATTTGTCACTTTTTTTCATGTTGAATGCATTTTTTGGTTGGCAACCGGTCAATAAACAAACGTCACGTGAGATCTTGCGCGCTCTAAGCTATTAAACTAACCTATAAGCTGTTAGTGATTTTCGCTGACTGTTGTAATTATTTTAGCTCGCAAATATAAGTATTTGTGCTTTATTGGAACCTTTTAAATGCAAATAACTTAAAAACCGATAGATTTAGACGACCTAAACAAGAGTACCTTTTCTTTGTAGAAATGAGCTTTCTTTTAGAGTCTCGAAATGCCAATTAACGTATGAAAATACTGTGTCAGTAGATCAAATGAAACCTTGGATGTCACCAGGAGGAGTTTCAGATGATTCAGAAGAAACAGCTTCAAGTGGATCGGATGGAGTGCCGTTGTCAGATGATGACGACTCCAACTCCAGCGACTAGCTGATGGAGTAGCCTCAGGACGAGCCTAATTGCAGGATGGCCGAATGTAAAAGTAAGTCCCTGTATAATTCGATTATTGCCTATTTAGTCTATCAATAAATAGCTCTGCTGGGCGATGCCGAAATACTGGCGCGAGATTGTTTATATGTTTATAATATAGCCGATATCAGTTACCAACGCCGAACACAAAGAGAATACGATCTAGCATTTTTACAGTTGGGTCATTTTTGGTCTTAGTCGAAGTGTGAAAAGGTTATTGTGAATGTGCTTGTGTTTTGTTGTTAATTACAGGTGAGTTTTCTCACTGAGTGTCTTCTCGTAAACGTAGCTAGCTTAGATTCATATCAGTAATCAGTTTAAAGTAATTGAAAGAAAAGTATACAAGAACTTACAGAGTGAATCAGTAAATAAGTAAATATTGTTTGTAATAAAAGGCCACGAGCTTTGTGGTACTGAATCATATGTCTCGTAGTAAAAAGGGCTGCATTGTCGGGTCGTGCATGGTTGGTTGCTGTGTTTGAGCCAACGGCGGCACGGCTGCATAATGTTGGTTGCTGTGTTTGAACCAGCGGGGTGCAATGAGTTTTTTTACCCCTGGGATGG
The DNA here is from genome assembly GCA_029963805.1 of Aromia moschata. Lineage (NCBI taxonomy): Eukaryota > Metazoa > Arthropoda > Insecta > Coleoptera > Cerambycidae > Aromia > Aromia moschata. The sequence continues at coordinate 160,499 of JAPWTK010000579.1, forward strand.
TGTGCTGCGGGGATATGGGCGCTGGAGTCGATATCGGTCTTGACTGCAACCTCCTGGGCTGCGCCACCCGGAGATGGGTTTGAGCCAGGCAGAGACAAAGCAGTGACTAGTTGTTGTTAGGGAGATTGTGACAGAATCTCATAGTCAAAGTTGTTGTTGTGTTGTTGAAAAGTTGAAAGATGTTGAGACATATGTTCAGGCACCACGCTATAGAAAGTAGGGGATGATAGGGACATGTTATTATTCGTAATTCCTACAAATTAAGCAAACACATCCAAAAATGCGAGCTAGACACTTATTGTGGTTATTTTTCATAGGTGTTAATAAGCGCATTCACAAGAGATCACTTCTCGAGTTGTTTAGGTGAGTGATGATGTATTTGACTATTATGACCATTGAGTATTCTGATTATTCACTGATATCGCTTTTGATGTATTGGTAAAAGATTAATTTGGGATGTTTATCGCAGTAAAACACGCCTATGTATGTCTACGGGTTTTTTTTTTACATTAGCGCCCTCTAGGAGCAACGTCAAAATAAGGTTAAAATTCGTAATTCTCACACCAAAAAAACACAAAGCTACCAAGTTTCAGATTTATACTATCAAAACGTTTTTAATTATTTAGAAATTTTGGAATAAAACTTAAATTTTGAACACGCTGTATCTTTGACCAGCGACATTGGTAGCAGCATGTTGAGCTCAATCATATTTTGGTGTCTAGTATCTCCAGTTTAGTCTTGTCCCATTCTTTCTGACTCATCCTGTATTGGAAAGATGCTAATATGCCTATTTTAAAAGTTATAAAAAAATTGTTTTAAAAACAAGATTTTACCCAAGTTGCCATTTCACAAAATGGACATAAACTTTTTTATTTTAAATGAAACACTATGTAATATGTTTTATTATTTAGTAAGACCTATTGACAGTACACTACAGTTCCTCATCGGTTAAGATCATGTATCAAAACACTGAAAACATATGTACATACATACATACATATGTATGTATATAGTACGTCTTAGAAATTTTAAGTCAAGAGTAATTAGTACGCATTTGTCAATACGCTTGACAACTAGTCGTAGATAATACAACGATCCCACCATTTTTTTTAAGGGCCAAGGTTCCTTGCCTGCCACTGTACATAAATAAAACTCGATACAGAACACGACTAACTATAAACTTACAGTAGCTCGTTTAACACCCCCCGAGCTCAGCCCCCACTCTCACACCCGTCCCACCCACAGCACCCCGCACCTACCCAAGCCCCCGCGCACTACTTAAATTTAAAAACAACGAAACAGGAGACGAGGGACACCCCCCCTATAAAAGGGACCTACTGACTTTATATAAAAAGTAGCAGACTTCTATTCTCGATAGACAGAACACATTGGTTTCATGTTATAAACTTATGGACCCCAAGGAAGTGCTACTATCCTCAGTGACCTCAATGAATTAGGCCCCTCAGGGACACAAGTACATGGCCCTCTAAAAGAAGGAAAAACTTTTTATTTCCTTATCTTGTGCTGAAGAAAAGGAGGGTGCGAATTAACCTTATCGCCTACATTAAAAGTTAAAGTTTTATTCTTATCATGATGAGCCTTCGTCCTAGCGAGAGCAAACGGTCATGTGCCAACATTATTATAGTATCAGAGGAAAACCTGGGAATTATCATCAGGATAGTCATTTTTCTAATAAAGGGATTACTCTCTCTTCCCAAAAAGAAATTCTTTTTTTTTTCAGAAGCCCTAATTTCCTCGACACCCCATGTCCAAAGTTTATTCTTCTTAAGCAACCGTACTAACGGTACCGTCAAATTCGAAAAATTACTACAAAATCTTAAATCATAATTGACTAATCCTAAAAATGATTTTAAATTAATACATTCCGTCTGAGAAGGTTCTATAACCCCCCACTCTAACATTTCATCTATTTGCCTACGAACTTCCTCTCGATAGACGTAAGGAATCGGATATGATTTACAGAAAAATGGTGTGGCATCGTGTAACCAAATTTCATGAGTGTATCCCTTTATTACCCCCGGTTGATCTGAAAAGATGTCTTTATAATTCGTGAGTAATGTAAATAATTCATTTTTTTGTTCAGCATTAAAAGACTCCTGCTCTAAACGCCGCGTCTTTAAGTTTTTCTTCCGAATACAAAGTCAATTCCCGCTTTATCGGCAGGACCGTATCCTCCTCATCGCAAATTTCACTTACTGACAAGTACGCCCCTGGGTTATGTTCCCCTATAAATCTAACAATCTGTTCTCTCCCATCAAAATTCCCTTTAACTGACTCCCGAAAAATCAATAATAACTGGTTTCCTTCATCCATCCACCAAAAACGTTTACGAATTAATTTGGAAAACTAAAAATGGACGAAAGTTAAATTACCCATTGTTCTTCTAAAAAACTCCGAATTTTTTACCTTTCTTTCCCATAGCCCCTAAATGTAACGCCCCTGGCTGGTATCCGCGGAACTTTGATTACATGTAAAATTTCTTGTAGAAAATTTTCACTGATACCCGTCACCCGACCCCACCCTTTCTGCCTCCGACCACCGCAAGGTCTTTTCGTTCTCCTCTAACAAATCCTCCTAACCCCCATTTTGATTTATCCTATGTCCGCACTTTTCAACCGAGTTCTTTCTCCGGCCCCACTAAAAGTGAAGTTCGGACTTCTCTCTTTAGCTCCACCCCCATTCTATACCCTTTTAACCCCCCGCTCTTTTCTTAAGTGATATTCTTCGCAAGGAAACCGGAATTCATTATTCCTCGCCCGAATACGAGGGAAAATGTTTTACGGTTAAATTTATAATTTCATCCTCGTCTAGTGGTTGGAAGAAATTTAGATTCTCTTACATCTTCAAAATTCCGCCCGGTCCGGTCTAGGTACCGAATTTCACCCTAGAAAAGTTTCTCTTTCCTTTTCGAGACTCCAATATCTTTTAAAAACATATCTTTAAAATCCTCGAAAGACTAAATTCTTTATCTCTCCCCATCTAGAGAACCCTTAGACATTTATTGAAAATTACTCTTTTAGTGTCAGGCACGCCAGCCTCATAAAAAGTTTTTCTACTTTTTTATAATACTACTGGATACACCACCATAGGAAAAGTGAATCTACCTCCTAATTAAAAACTCTATATAATTTCGGTTCATTTGGTACCTACAGTGCCCCCTTCAGCACTTCCCTGGTTTTCTTTAGAAACACTTTTTGCTTAATATTTATATCTTTTTTCTACAACATCTGATAATTTTACAATACTGTCTTTAACTACAGTCATATTATTTTCTGGTGGAGTATTTGTTACAACCTTTTCAAGATTTTTCTCTAAACTAATCGTTAATTATCGTTAAAATTTTCGAAAAATTTAACTAATGTTCGTTAAGTTTATTAACTCCCTCACTGTCCCGGCTGGGTTTGTCTTGCTCGGCTTTCTTCGGATTACCCATCCTAAAACTATGTGCTAACACGCAGTTAATATTTACACTAAGTATTTCTCTAGTCCTTTTGCTTATTTAACTAGGATTAAACACGTCTTTATTCGTTTCAAAATTCAAATTTCACCAGCTAATTATAATTTGCAAGGTGATTGCAACTTAAAATAGTAATGAAAGGGGCTTTCTCGGGAACGTCTTTCGATGCCTCGGCCGCTCCCGTCGCTCTCGACCGGTAACTCTTTAAACGGAATTTTTCTCTTCCTCTACTGGGATCCTTACACAAGTACAAGTACACTGCAATAAACGGTATTAAGCGAATGGACATTAAATATGTCAATTAATTTTCCCTCCTGTCATATATCGGTAAGCAGCATTTCCTCTTCTGCTCTACCCTTACTGGAACCGGCAACGCTGTAAAACCTCCGGCCGAAAGTGGGCGCCATTGTAGTGGTCGGTAGGGCTAATAATACAATACATGCATAAATACCTCACCACGAATTTATTTTTAAGGGTTCCAAGGTTCCTCTAGCCTGGCCACATGTACATAAATAAAATACTATTCTAGATACAAGATTAAGCAACGATCTAACTAATAAAACATTAACTAGTAGCATCGGTGGTTAAAGCACACCCTCCCGATGGTACTGATACCTCCGCTACGTCTCACAACCGCGTCGGCCCTTTACACCGCACACGCGCACTCACACGCACCTTACCCAAGTTCCTTACCCGCGCCTACTTAAATTTAAATATACAACGAATACAGGAGAGACCAGAAGGCGAACTACTACACAACATTAGTTCTTTATATTGTAGCTTTATTTAAATATTCATGCAAGTTAATTGAGAAAATCATTACCGAATGTCTATTACCTACTCACATCGTGTGAGGTTGAAACCCGGAATCTAGAATGTGGGCCGCAAAAGCAATGAAACGACATTTTTGTATTATGGACAGTGAACGTGTTAATCTTTGAGAAAGTATTGTGTAGCTGTAGACTAAACACGGATATCACTTTCATTGCTGTCACGTATAGAAACAATCCCAAAATCGGTACGTGATAGTTTTAACAATATCGTTGTTGGATTTTATAAAAAATGGATAGGTAATACATACAGTGTGCACCTTAATGTTCACAACATATGGGTCAAATTATTGGAAAACCTACTTTTGCGATTGACTTCTTCAGTTGAAGCTATTACATATACAATTTTCAAATATACAGGGTGAGTCAGAAAGAATGGGCCAACACTAAACGAGATACTAGACATCAAAATATTATGATTGAGCTCAATATGCCTTATACCAATGCCAATGGTTTAAGGGATACAGCGTGTTCAAAGTTTAAATTTTATTCTGAAATTTCTCAATAATTCAAAAAGTTTTGACAGTATAAATCTGAAAATTGGTAGTTTTATGTTTTTTGATGTGATAATTACGAATGTTTAGCTTATTTTGACGATGCTGCTAGAGGGCGCTAGTTTCACCGTATGGTTTAGGTAAATTGAAACATATTTTTTTGTTGAGTCATGCATCGAACAAATGAGAATACGTTGAGAATCTTAAAGAACGCTTAATTCTGCAGAGGAATGGTACTCTTATCTAGGTCGTCTAAATCTATCGGTTTTAAGTTATTTGCATTTAAAAGGTTCAATGTATTTTGTTGATTTTTTTTGCGCCGATATTGCTATATTTTTTCTACGTAGGCTTGTGTTAACATATGCTAAATTTACAATTATTAAATTATTGGATTATTATTTGTGCAATGGATTAGCTAGTAACCAGAAAATTAAACGACAATAATTTTTCTAAGAGTGAGATGATTGATAACAGTGAGTATTTTCGCTCAGGCAAATTTTAACTGACATGAGGCGGCCCGCAGATATCTAAAATTATTACCCAAAAAAAGGCAACCTAATCATAAACTTTGCAAAATATTTACAATCACTTAGGTGAAACTGGATCTTTTCCCCAAAAAAGTAACTGAAAACTATCACAGATCACAGTGGATGAAGATGGAATTTTAATTCGTGTTTCGGAAAATTCAGGTGTGAGTACTCTTTAGTTAAATGCGGCAACGGGGCTAAACTAATCGTCCATTTGTAGAATTTTGAAAAAAGAAATGATCGATCCATATCATTATACTCCGGTTCAGCAGTTATTGCCTCAAAATGTACCAGCTCGCCTACAATTTACTCAGTTTCTACAAAATATGCAAACCGAAAACCCAGATTTTCTTAATACATTTTATTTACCGATGAGACGACATTTACTAGACGGGGAGTTTTTAATTGGAGGAACAATCATTTGTGGGATTCCGAGAATCCACATCCTGTAAAAGAAAGACATTTTCAACGTGACTTTGTGGTGAACATTTGGTGTGGTGTAATTTCTAGTTTTGTCATTGGACCTTTTGAATTGTCACCCAATCTAACTGGACCTCGGTACTTAAGCTGTCCTCAACATCATATAAACGAGCTCCTAGAATATGTACCACTCGCATTAATGAAAGTTTAGAAACGATGGAGTGCCACCACATTTTGCCTTGCCAGTACGCCAATATTTACATGAGGTCGTGAGGTGAATTTGTTTGGCCACCGAAAAGTCCAAACCCAAACCCTCTGGACTTCCCTTTATGGTCAAATTTTAAGGGATTTAGTTTATCAGGAAGAAGTTAATTCTCTTCGGGAGTTACGGCAGAGAATACAACAAGCTTCGAATACATTTAAAAATAATAGAAAAAAATTGTTTAACATTCAGAGACATTTAAGAAGGTGTATTTTAAAATGTATTGAGGTAGGTGATGGACACTTCCTACATTTGATTTGAAGTTTATCATTATCACTATTACCAAAAATTGTTATTGTTATTTACTGTTGCTTTGATTGCTTCTATATCTTATAAAAAATCATAACTAAATACATTGAACCTTTTAAATGCAAATACAGGGTTTGTCCGGAAAGTAATGTCAGTAAGCTTTGAAAAATGGTTTTTATTGGTTCTATGTGTACAAATCTTTAGAAACTTTCAAAATGCATTCCTCCTGCGTCCACACATCGGTTCCAGCGGGTCTTCCACGCATCAAAAGCCGCACGGTAGTCGTTTTCCGGAATCGCCTTTAAAGCGTCGGTGCAAACCTTCTGAATGTTTTTCACCGACCCAAAATGCTGTCCTTTCATTGGGGTTTTGAGGTGCGGAAACAGAAAAAAGTATGGGGGGGGGGGGCACATCGGGGCTGTAGGGAGGCTGGGGAACAACGGTGATGCCTGCCTTGATGAGGTAATCGGCCACGAGGAAGCAGGTGTGCCAAGGCGCATTGTCGTGATGAAGCGTCCAGGATTTTGAGATGTCTGGGCGGACGCGATTCACCCTGCGTTTCAGCCGCTTCAGCACCTCGACGTAAAACTTTCCGGTTACGGTTGTCCCCTGCGGAACGAACTCATGATGGACCAATCCCCGGCAATCAAAAAAGACAATCAGAATTGTCTTGATCTTTGACCTGGACATCCTGGCCTTCTTGGGGCGAGGGGAGTTCGACGTGTGCCATTCCCCACTTTGCCTCTTCGTCTCCGGATCGTATTCAAAGACCCAACTTTCGTCCCCGGTAATGACGTCATCAAGGAAAGCGGGGTTGTCTTCGCAGGTGTCCAAAAGTTCTTGGCAGGTTTCGACGCGCCTCGCTTTTTGATCGTCCGTTAGCACTTTTGGCACGAGCTTCGCGCACACCTTCCTCATTCCTAAAGACTCCGACACAATTTCGTGAACAATGGTTTTCGTAATGTCTAATGTTTCGGAAATTAAACGGACACTTAGACGACGGTCAGTGTTCAACAAGTCACGCACACGTTTCACATTGTGGTCGGAACTGGAGATTGATGGTCGTCCAGCGCGGTTCTCGCCGTTGACATCTTCCCGACCTTCTGCGAAGGCCTTGTGCCACCGGAAAATTTGCCTGTCCGAAAGACAATCGACGCCGAAAGCCTTCTTCAACATTGGAATGGTTTCCGCAGCACTCTTCTCCAGTTTCACACAAAACTTGATGGCCATCCGTTGCTCAAGCGAACGTTGCATTTTTTCTTGCACCGGGTCACTGTAACGACTCTCAAAGAACGAGTGATGCGACCGCTACAACGACCGGTAGACAACTGACGCTTGTTGGATCTTGTTTCCAGATCCCCCCACCACAATCCCAGCACGTAAAGCGCGGCATGGGGCGTACAATTCGGGAAAAAATTCACTGACATTACTTTCCGGACAAACCCTGTAACTTAAAAACCGCTAAATTTAGACGACCTAAACCAGAGTACATTTTCTCTGTGGAATTGAGCGTTCTTTTAGATTCTCGACTTGTTTTATGCGTGGCTCAACAGATAAAAAAAATATGTTTTAATGTATCTAAATAATACGGCGAAACTAGCGCCCTCTAGAAGCAACGTCAAAATAAGCTTAAAATTCGTAATTCTCACACCAAAAAACTACTAATAGTACTAATTTTCAGATTTATACTATCAAAACTTTCTTGATTATTGAGAAATTTCAGAATAAAATTTAAACTTTGAACACGCTGTATCTCTTAAACCAGCGACATTGGTATAAGGTACGTTGAGCTCAATCATAATATTTTGATGTCTAGTATCTCCAGTTTAGTGTTGGCCTATTCTTTTTGACTCACTCTGTATATTTTTTATATCTCACCAACTAACCTTACTTTAGTCGTTTCGTGCCATTTTTTAAAATCACAAACCGACTTTTTTTATATCTATAGACAAAATTCATTTGTAGGTATTTGGACATTAGGAGTCGAGCACCTACAATTTTTTTTTTTACGATAGTACAATATTTTTACTCATATGTTGCGAACATGGCGTACATCATCTGGCAATAGTCTGGAATAATACATACGCGTATATCTTCTTAATTTTGTTTTATAAGAAATATTTCAAATGAAGCGGCAAATTTGGGAGAAAAATATATCAAGGAGATTACTGACAGGGGGAGAGTCCTCATGCTGTAAGCGTGGAGGCAGCGAATTGTTAAATCCGCCACTGACGTAACCCTATAAAAAACTCAAAGGGGGTCAAATCAGGTGACTGGGTCATTTAATCATCTGATCATCTGATGATGACAAAAAAATTGGTGCCACGGTTACAAAACAACAGAGGAAATAAAAAAATACGATCACCAGAGCATGAAAAAAAAGTCGAATAACTATTATTTGAGAGTTTCCTATAAAACAATTGGTTAAGAAGATATAGGCATTATTACACACTTTCTCCAGACCTTGTATGTAAAATATGCCTTTCTTACACATCCTGTGTATGCATGTATACATATGCTTAAAAGCGTGTCTCAGATGTGACGTGATACAAGGTGTGTTGAACCGTTGTCTGAATTCAAACGTTGGACAGGGACAAAAATTAATTCAACTCATTGCAAATGTGACTATTAATAATTGATAATATTTTTAATTTTTTCCAATTTCCAATCAGGAAAACGTCAATGGATACTTGAAATACCTATTAAATTAACTGATAACTTATACGAAATGAATTAAAATTCATAGTATTCTAAATCATATTTTAATGAACATGAATGAATTTAACATCAGAATTGTAAACGCTACATGTGACAATTAGGATTAATATTTTATACAGTATTGTAAAAATTCGATTTATATATTATCTCAGCATTCATATAGCAGGTGTTATTCTAGGACACATTTATTGTCTAATTAGGATTAAAATGTTCACTTCTCTAAACGACGAGAATTGACAGTTAAACGAAAAAGTGTACCTATCTGTTATTTTGTCATGTTTGTTTCATCATTTCTATATACATACGAGGTGTGTAAATTAAGTAATGAGACTGGCAATGTAGCGCCCGACCTAGCAACACTGCGAAGATGGGACTTGGAAGGGCGGTAGGTTATGTAATACATGTAATACACCTTTAGTACAAGTTTGAACTTGTTAGAATTATTTGTTTGTTCTTTGCAACTGTTTTCGTAAACCGTTTTTTTCTAGCGCGTTTTAAAAATGAGTGACATTAATTTTGAGCAACGGTGTGCTATCAGGTTTTGCTTCATTGGACGCAGCGAAACGGATACTTTTGCAAAACTTCAACACGACTACGGAGAGTGTTTTTTCAAGAGCCCAGTTTTTTCGGTGGTTTAAGGCATTCTCAGAAGGAAGAGAGTCGATTGAAGATAAACCACACAGCGGAAGGCCTTCATCTTTAAGAACCGATAAAAATGTCGATAGAATATACGGAATCTTGTGCGTTCAGATCGTCGGTTGACGACAAGAATGATCGGGGAAGAGTTAAATTTGAATCACACCACTGTTCATCAGATTTTGATTAACGAATTGGGGATGAGAAAAATCTGCGCAAAACTGGTTCCAAAAAACCTTTCGCAGGAACAAAAGGACATCAGGAGAGAAAGGTGTCTTGACATTTGGATTCTATCTGGAATTTATTGACAATGATCCCCATTTTATGGAATGTGTCATTACTGTGATGAGACTTGGATGTTTGAGTACGACCCGGAAACCAAGCGCCAAAGCATGTAATGTCACACTTCAAGCTCTTCAAGACCCAAAGCAAGAATGAGCAAGTCGAAGATCAAAAAGCTAACTATCAATTGATAGCTAACGAATTATCCACAAAGAGTTTGTGCCTCCAGGCCAAACAGTAAATCAACACTTTTACAGAGAGGTTCTTGCGAAATTGGTCATGCACATGTGAGACAAGAACAACTGGATGTTGCATCACGACAATGCGCCTTGTTACACAGCCATTTCAGTAAAAAAAGTAAAAATGTAAATTTAGCCAGTAAAAACGTTGCTTCTTATATGTTGTCGCACTTCTATCTGTCCTTTTTCATAAATAGCTGATGTCTAGTATAAATATAACTTTCAAGTCTATAGTGTAAAGCTTTTTTGAGGTTTAATTAAGAAAAATGTAGAAACCTTGGCAGTCAAAATGTCGATTTTTTAATTAAAGTGTTACTTAGATCTGGCCGGTGTACTCTTAAAACTTTACCAAATAATTTATCCTCATAAGACAGACGACTAACTTTGTACTTTATAAAATAGTCAACAATATCATTGCAGGTCCGAATATTCATTTGATTGTCATTACTCGTATTATTATTATTATGAAACAAACTGCTACAATCGCTAGTTATCTCCCATTATATTTTGTATAATTAATTAAATAAAACGTACAAATAATTACTTATGTACGTATGTAATATGGTACACTTTCAATAATTATTATTACCCTCCTATACCAACTCAAAGCACTCAAAAAAACCGGCAAGAATAACGGCACTTTCCAACGAAAATTTCCAAAACAGGGAACAATAACAGATAAATATTAAATTTTGTAGGTTGGGTTGTTAGGTTCATGAAATCAAATAATTCGTTTTCTGCGCTGTCACGTGTGAGAGGTGGGAGGTGAGCGTGTTTGCCTCCGATATGCAGGTTTTTAATGACCTTCAATGCCACTGACGTTAAGGGTTAAATTTACAAACAGACACAGATGGTTGCGAAGCCCGCTATTCCGTGTAAATACAAATGTGAAAACATTGGTATCGGAGGCTTGCCACCACTGTGATAGACTAGGCGCTTGGTCGTTTAGTAGGACTTGGAATACGTTGCAAATCATAGTGCAGGAACTCCTTTCACATATTTCAAGTATTTAATAATTTTATTTTTAGAAATTAATTTTTTACCCGATATATGAATTTAAAGATGAAAGGTAAGTATTATAGATAGGTAGGTTTATAAAAAAAAAAACTTCTTTGGAATTTTCACAGAGGAGGCTCTGGCTCCCCTGACGAGCCACCACTGAGTCTCAGGTAATTAGTTCCTCAGTTCACCTAAGTGAGTATGTTTCTTTGCATCTGTTCTAATGTGTGACCATACTGACTGTGTTTGCTTCATTACATCAGTTTCCGTTGCATCCTGATTAATATGTCTAAAAACTTCAGAAAGAGTTTAATTCCCTCTTTTATATTTATTTGAATATAATGTAGCGGAAGTGTTTCACAGTTCTAGCAGAGATTCATATTACTGCATGTTACTTCATTCTTACTAACAAAAGTTTCATACATTTGAGGAGACCCAAATGAACAAGAAGCAATAGAATAACAGAGAAATTGAAGCTAATGACAATAACAATCAGATTGATATGTCAGTCTAACCTTACACGAGTCAGTCAGATCACAGAATACCTACCCATACAGAAGCGACAGCTAGCCGATTTCGAGGGACCGGAATATTTGACCTCGGGACCTGTGGCGGCCATTTAATAAATGGCAGTAACGTCACTGTAATTTTATCTTCAGTTGACGTCTAAATGTTTACTTTTTGTTCTGTCAAAAAATAAGTTCTTTTAAATTTTATTTTTGTGTTGATTTTGAACTATTTTCAAATATAGTACAGTTTTTGTGATATTACTGATTGTGGTTATGTGATTACTCAGATTAGTGACTACTATTTATATTATAATCACTTAGCCAGTGCCGGTGAAAGTATTGAAACGTTTTTACGATCGCGATTGGGTATCTACATCCAACATCCAACAAAACTTATTAATGAGAATGGAATCTGCCAAGAAAGCTGAAAGAAATAGGTGTGCCTATCGTCCATGCTTTTCCCAAAGTGATGGAAATACAAGTTTTTTTTCGTTTCCAATGGATCCCCAAAAGTATGTAAAGTTGGAGACTACAAATATTTATTTACCTATAAGAATATATGAATTATAAGAAATTTATATTTTTAGGGCTGCTGTTTGGATTAAAGCGTGTAATAGGGATGATTTATGTAATATAAATCCAGACGTATTACATACAAATTATCATTTGTGCGAGGAACACTTCGAAGAGAAATATATTTCTAGAGGTGCAACTCGTAAACGTATATTTCAGCAAGCTTTCCCTACAAAATGTTTACATGTCCCAACATCTACTTGTGTACAAGGTAACGAATACGTTTAAACAAAATAATTTCCTACTTGTGTAGATATGCGTTATGTATCAAAATGTTTGAATTTTTAATTTAATATCAATAGGTATTTAGGTTTCGACAAATACTTTTCTAAAACACATTTTTAAGTAGAATTGGTTTTCATAAAACAAAAATTATGAATGCTTCGGTTTTTGAGATATAGACATATTATATGTACGTATACATATTTTTTTAATTTTTTGGCTTATCTTTGTGTCTACATCAAAAACTTTATTTGGTTTCTTATTTTTAATTTTAGAATTTGTAGCAGTGGAAGCTTAGCAGGTAAATCTTTCATTGTAACTAAAAAAAAAATATTGTAGCATTTCGTCCTTCAGATTGCAATTTTTTTTTAGTTTTCATTTTAACTTTTGAGTAATAATAATGACCAACAAGACTAAATTTTCATTTATTATTCATTGTTTATTAATTTACTATTATTATTGACGTTAGCCATTTATACTGCTCAAAATATTATCGAAAACTGGTAACCTATTATCCTTTATGTATTTTTAATTTTAAGGTCCAAGCAACAGTTTAGAAATACCTGTGGATACCGGGACTGTGCCATTGGCGAGTACAACCAGCAGTGGAAGCATTTAGATTATATATTTTTGATAAATGTATATTTACACAGAATACCCTCAAAAATGTCATAATTTACATTTACAAATTGTTCTTTACTTTTACATGTAGTAATATTAATTTGCTTTATTAATCCTAAATTAAATATGATATTATGGAGTTATTAAATATGAAGCAAAATATTTATACAAATAAAATACCTGAAAGTACCTAATTACTCTATTGCCGTCTTTCCCTAAAATAATCAAGCCTAATTGTATTCTAAACAAAACTTGATATAGACGATAGACTTTTTACTTCATGTTACAATTCACTTATTAATTGAACATTTTGATTAGTGTACAAAAATAACTTTTTCTCTCAGTGTACTAATAACTGGCAGAACTGTCAAAAAATATGTTCCCCAAGATCAAAGGTGCCGACACGCTCTGTCGCTTCTGTATGGGTAGGGTATTCTGTGGTCAGATTGTCAGTTATTGGCCAGATTGTCAATCCGAGTACCCACATATGTAAATCTAATTTCTGATTTTGAACCTGAAGATTCCGGAAGGATGATACACCGATTGAGATAATATTTGGCACAACATTGACCAGAAGAAACAAACTGCGAATATGGTAAATCTTAAGTCTAAATGTCGTCTTCTAAACTAAATATTCACCGAAAATGATGGAATTGACAAATTCGCTTGGATAATTCGCCACCACTATTCCACTACTAAGTATTAAAAAACAACATGGATATTTATACTGGATCTGATTTTGATGCGCACGTGTTATAACTGTTATTGTATATGTATGTACATACGTACGTAATTAATTTTATCAATTCACAGATATCGGCAGATGGCTCATAATAGCGGGCTAAATGATTACGCTATAAATTACATTTTTGGTATCAATTTAACTGTGGGAAGTCAAAATACGACTAACGTTTATGCAGCGTCGAATTCATTGCCAGCGAAAAAATACGAGACAGTCGACAAAGCCATAGAAACAACCAGATATTGACGTCATAAAAAACATGGATGAAATTAATACTTGCAATGTCCATAAATTCCATTTAAGTTTAAAGAAGTGGCGTTTCTACAGACATGTTAAATACGATGAAACTACATAGACTGAAACTACATACATATGTATAGTCCTTCTAATTTTAATTGAAAATGATAAATACGCCTGGGGAACAAAAAAAAGCGGTGCAACTTTATGATTCCATGGGCGTGCATATATCTTTTATAATTTCGAAAATTGTGAAATAATTTTTTTCATTCAAATCAATATAGGAGATTAAAATTAGCCTGCATACAAAACTCTTAATATTTGTAATATAATTTGCTGTAGGTAAATAATGCTCATTTAATCAGACAAACTCAAAAAATTGTCTGTGTTAATAAACCTAGCTGAAATACACGTCACTGGCGTCTTAAGCAAGTTGAGTGCCTAAAGTCGTAAATCATTTTAACGACGTCATAAAAATTTTATGGCACAGTGGACCGAAGAAGTATTAGCAATGTATTAAATGCAAAGTAGTCTAATAATCTCGTTGACCAGTGTTACCGCCAGTGGTTTTACTCTGTGCGACCAGCCGCCTGAGCCGCCGTTGCCGGCCCTTCAAAATTTTCTAGTAGTATAGTAATATACATAAAATTGTTTGAATTTATAATTATTTTTTCCAGCAATTTTTTTTAAATATTTCTAAACTAGCTTTCTAAGAACGTCACGAACTAACAGTTTACTGACGTATGAAGTATACTTGTATAGTGGAGCTTAGCAATTTTAGAAAATATATCTGACAACCTTGCTTTTTTCTACCTATTTTCAATTTAGAATGAAAATAGAGTATACGAGTATGCCGGGAGTATACGGGGACCTTCGCGTAGTGTCTGAGAGGCTACTTCGCTGAACCTTCGTCATTCGTAAACTGGTTCGGCCGGCTGGCGGTGAAATTGCGCGAAGCAAAAAACCACGAAGGTATAATACTACGGCAAAGGTCCCAGATACTTCGCTTGGGTTTGTGAAGGCGTTTAGTCTAGCTCAGTGCCGTTCAGTGAAAGGATTTGTTGTAAAATGGAGTGGACAAACGATTTAACAATAGAATTTTTGCAAGTGTATGAGAAAGAACTGATGAACGCCACTGGATGTAAAGAAGAACAAGAGAGCGAGCTTTACTGCGAAGGCATCCGAAGCCAAGCATTCGCAAAATCATCGCATAGTGTGGGACCTAAGCGAATGCCGAAGCAACTACGACTCCTTCGTCGAATGCCCGTAGTGTCTGGGACCGGCTTTAGGATGATAGGCCCACAGAGATGTTCTAATTAGAACATTCTGTAAAGTGCTCTTCAAAACTCTGCCATCCTTACTATATTGTTCGTAAAATCACTGTTCATGAAATAAAAAAAAACATTAATCCGGAAATTTTATGTGTAGTTAGTTATGTGTAGAGTTATGTGTAGATTTCAGGGCTTTTTTGAATTTTTATGACATTTTTGGTTCAATTTTAGAAATTCTTATGTCTAGGAATTTTTTTTTCAAAATGGCTCAGTTAGTCAGATAGATACTCTGAAGATTTCCCTGTACTATGAGTCCAAGAACTTTGAAAAAGATTTAATATTTTAAAAAGTTATTTACGTTTTTTTTTTAAACCGCAATTTTTTTTTAGCGATATCTTCATATAATCGATATATGTATCTCCTTCAGCTTGGGCTAATTAGATGCAGACTGTCACAATCTCTGTAATCCTGTAATCCTATCAGCAGCAAAAAAGAATCGATGCTGTAGAACAAAAATTATCAGAATTTAGGCAACCTTCAAAAAAGTGTGTCCGAATACTTCTTTTACCGACTGTATGTAGATAGACATAAAACGATTCCTCGTAATTCCTGCATCGAGTAAACAACAGTATATCAAATGCTGCAACAGAAATAATAACTTGGTAATAAACTTTTCTTAGAAACTCATACATATTCTTTTAATAAAACGCCTCTTGTCAAGATGTTTTTTTAAAGATTTTATTTAATTTATAATTATAAGTCGAGCGATTCTAAGTAAAACACAATTCTCAAAAAAAGTGTTTTCTTTCATTTTAGTAAACAAGAACAAATCGCAGAAATAACAAATGCGATGAGAAGAAAATAATAAATTTGAGACATCAAATTATGTTATCACACGCATTTAAACAAGTTTACAGTTCCTGCGATTTTAATGCAATATTTTACGAAACATTGATAATACATACATACATACATATGAGTATGAGAATAAATTCCCGTTCGAACACATCAAGTCCTATTGCACACCAGAGAGAAGTCCCCTATGTCACCGTTATACAAGGTGAGTACTTTTAATCGATTGATGCGATATCTCAGAAAATACACTACCTATGAAAAAATGTTTCGCTCAAAAGTTGTTCAGGACATAGGGGTCACCTCTCTGTACTGCTAACCTTGACCTCAAGGTCATTTGAATGCCATTATGATTTTTTTTAATAGGAACTCCTAGTTTTGAGTTCAGATTGTGAAAGACCAGAAAATTTTAGGCCCGGATAGGCCCTCACAAGCAATAAATTTAAAAAAAAGAATTTCAAAAGATAAATCTAATGATTACCTTAACCTTGACCACAACCTTGATCAAGACGGAATTTATTGCTTTTTTCACATCAAAATGTGATTATTTGACCTTCAAATAATTGTGAAACCTTTTAGTTCATACTTATCAATGAGAATATTGAATGTACACTGACTGCTATGGTTTCACATCTACTGAAGTTTTATTTAAGCAACATCAGGTATTTATAAATGACAGTTATAAATGATATATGTGAAGAACTTCAAGTTGATGAACTTCTGCATGCTGATGATTTTAAGATTTTCGTGTGTATTGGCAAGGAAGATGATTGTGGTCTATTGCAGCAAGACCTTTCGAAAATCGATTTATGGTGTGAAAATAACAAATTGTCTTTAAATATATCAAAATGTAATGTCATGAATTTTACAAGGAAAACTAATCCAATAAATTACTTATATGAAATTGGCAATGAAATTGCAGTGAGTTTAGAGACTTGGGTGTAACTTTTGACTCTGCTCTAACATTTATTCCTCATATAAATAATATTATAGCAAATTCTAATAAAAACTTAGGTTTCATTATTAGACATTCCAAACACTTTAAGGATATTTCAACCCCCTACCTTACTGTTTAGTGTGTTTGTCAGGTCAAAGTTAGAATACGCTTCGGTTATCTGGAATTATGTAATACATATCTAACCTGGAGAAAGTTCAGAGGAAATATGTATGTTAAATACCTTTCTTTTAGATCAGATGGTATCTATCCATATGTTGGCATACATCAATCTGAGTTACTGTCTAGATTTAAACTGAATGATTTAGCATTGCGTCGAGTTTACTTTGCAGTATTATTCTCACACAAACTTATCACCAATAAAGTAGACTCTCCTGATTTACTAAACTCCATACATTTTAATGTACCATCTGTTCAAACGTGCTCTATTTCTTTGTTTTATTTACCTACACCTCGTACAAATTTGTTAAAATATTCACCAATCTATAATATGTGTGAGAAATATTAGTTGTATCAGTCAGACTTACAAGATATTTTCATTTGTAATATAAGTGAACTTAAAAGATGTATTCTAGGTAATTAGATATATTGTGTATATACTTATATTATACATACATATGTATGTATTAGAAATTAACCATACATGCAATTTCTTCCCTGCAAGCAGTGTAAGTTGTTTCTATTTTTATTGTCTTTGTTATTGTGATACACTTCATAGCTTGTTATATTTACTTACGTTTTTTTGTCAGCTGTTATTCCTATCCATTAATTGGATATATTCTGTCTGGGCAGCGGTACTTTAAATAAATAAATGATCTGTGGTAGAGGTCATGTTGACCTATGGTGTGAGGACCCATCTGGGAGTAAAATTTTCCCCTCTTTCGAAGTCTAGACTCAAAACTAGGGGTTTCCTAATACATTTTTTTTATCATAACCTTCAAATGACCTTGAAGGTCGACTTTGAGGTCAGTAGTATAGGAAGGTAACCTCCTTTGTCCTGAACAACTTGTTCAAAACATTTTTTCATAGGTAGTCTATTTTCGGAGATCATCGCATCCATCGATTAAAATGACTCACCATGTATACGAGTATGTTTAAAGAATTTGATATAATTACTATATAACTATGATTACTATCCTAATTTTTAAGAAATTTTAATAATTCAGAAAACTGTCTAATATTTTCATGAATCGTGTTCCATAATGTACTATTCTACAGACTAGAAATTTAAAAACACTGTATTGTACAACAATAGTTTTTCTTAAACTCTTAAGTTACAGTTGCACCAAACCGCTGACGTTGACCATGACGATAAAAGCGTAACTTTGTCAACAATGGAATTTATCCACGCTAGACTTCCTGCAAATGATAAGGATTAAAACCCTTTAATAGACGTTTTCAATTTAATTATAACATTGAACAATGTTATAAGATTATATACATTCATACATACATTACTTGTATCACAAACCTTGTACAAGAATTTTATTGTAACAACATATACAGGGTGAGTCAGAAAGAATGGGACAAGACTAAACTGGAGACACTGGACGCCAAAATATTATGATGGAGCTCAACACGCCTTATTCCAATGTCGCTAGTTTAAGAGATACAGCGTGTTCAAAGTTTAAATTTTATTCTGAAATTTCTCAATAATTGAGAATTTTTGATAGTATAAATCTGAAAATTGGTGTAGTTTTATGTTTTTTTTATGTAAGAATTACGAATTTTAAGCTATTTTACGTTGCTTCTAGAGGGCGCTAGTTTCACCGTATTATTTAGGTGAATTAAAACATATTTTTTTATCTGTTGAGTCAAGCGTAAAACAAGTCGAGAATCTAAAAGAACGCTCAATTCTACAGAGAAAATGTAAATTAAATTTAATTTAAAAAAATTTCCTATATTTAAATTATTTTATTTTAAATATAAAGAATAATTTTATAAAAATTTAAATTAATATAAAAGTAGAGGGTTAGGTCTGGGCTTCTCGGAGCAATCAAACAAAGTAACTTAAAGATGAGGAAGCAGAAATTAGACTAACATGTGCCGGCATACACTTTCTTTCTTGGACTTTTTATTTTTTTTTTTATATTTTTTTTTTTTTACTAGAAAAACAATAACAACATGTCATCAAAATAGTAAAAAAAAATTTTCAAAAATTCAATCAAAAAAATGTAATGGAATTTTTTTTACCTATTTTAATACATGGTTGTTTTTTAATTTTTTTTTTTAAAAAGAATATACCAAAAACAGAATTTGTTTACAACAATTTCGTAAAGTTAAACAATTAAATTGTTAATGACTTTTTTTGCTGTCCTATTCAGAAATGACAATTATGATTTTTAAAGCAAAAATAATTCATTAACTAATTGTTTAAATAATTGAAATATGGAAAAAAAACGATTATCAACAATAAGATAATGTTCTTAAGAAATATTTTTTTTAAATCTATTTTTTTACGACGACCATATGGTAAAAAAAAATTTCCAAAAATATTTAATTTATCTATTTGTTTATAAAAGATTTATAAACAAATGACATGAAAAAATTTAAACTAAAAACATTTAATGTCTTAGCTAGAGATAAAATCAGCAATAGCGTTACATATGCAAAAAAAAATTTTTAACACCAAAATTTTGTTTAGGCAATTACATTTGATTTACAAAAATTAACTTTAAACGTGTTTTGTTTTGCAAAAATTTCTTTATGTACCTAATCATATCAAATTTTTAGTGTATAGTAAAGACAAAAAGCTGCTCTTTCAGATATCGAGAGAAAATCTACGAGTTGTTATTTAAAAAAATAGAGTTGGTCTCCGCAACAACCAAACGTGAAAAGACAAAATTAATTAATGTTGACAGAAACATAGATACACATATGTGTATGTATTCAATATTAATACAAAATAGTACCGATCCATGAAGTGTTTTCCCCACGATCATTTTTAAATCGAAATTATTACTTGCAAGTATGTTGCAAATTGCGTGCCCTACAAAGAAGGCGCCTAATGGTTCTAAAATAGTCTGATCAACTTTCTAATATGACCGGTAGCATTCTATTCATTTCTATTTTTAATTTCCAAGCCTCATGTACAAAGATGATGTAATGAGGCCACAAAATAATGCCTAAAAATTTTTGATGAATATCTAGAAAGCTTTTTTAATACGACCTGCTTAAAACCACCAATTTTTTTCCTTAGTATGTTTACAGTTTGAACCATTATTTCCATACCAACTCTGTATGTTTAAACACGTTTTTCATATGTGTGTCATCTATATTTCCAATGAGATTTTAATTTTTATTTCATATTTTCATTTCACTTATCACATCGGTTGTTACTATTTGTTGGTTGAGTAATAAAAGTAAAATGGTTAATCTAATTCTGAAAAGATATACTACTGATTGTATATAAGTATACATGAATCACTACATACATTTCTTACGAAACATCAAATCCTTAACTTAACATCTGCTGGCGTGAGAAATATGTACATATTTTTTTATCCCCTTTATTTGCAGATACACACTTTAGGCGCATACAATTTCTTCTCCAATAGCAGATAGTCTGACTTATTTTAAGGTATTTTAAGGTGCGTACATGTACCCAACCTTTATATCATTATTATTATTAATAGAAAGTAATCACCATAACTTATGGCTTTTTAATTTATAACTTAAAAAAAAAAACAATAAAACACAACACTTTGTTCTTCATTTGAATATATGCATTCCATTAGAAACTATACTTTGACCGGAATATACGAGGTGTGTAAATTAAGTAATGAGTCTGGCAACGTAGCTCCCGATCTAGCAACACTGTGGAGACGGGACTTGGAAGGGCGGTAGGTTCACAACAGTATGCGGCAGGCTAATGCGTAAGGGGATAAAATAAATATTTTTTAGATGGAAAATAATTAAAAAATATATTAAAAAATAATATTAATTATTTAATTAGAAAAAATAATAAAAAAATTTAAAAGTAATAATGAAATAAAAGATAATAAAAAAAATTTTATAAAAAAGTAAATTATTTTAATATATATTAGATATTTTTGAATTTGTTTTAAAATATATTAATTTGTTTATTAATTAATTTTATTAATTAAAAATAGTTTATTTAAAAAGATATAAGAGGAATGAAAAAAAAAGAGTTTCTTAAGAGATTCATTTGAGGTATAAAAATTTAAGTAAAAATTAAAATAATATTTTATAAAAAAATAAAGAAATTTTGTAATTTATAGTTGGTATTAGTATTTGTTATTTTTTTTACTGTATTTAATTCTTATATATTTATTTAGAGTATAAAAATAGTAAATGAGAAGAGGTTTGTTGTCGTTGGTTAATTATATATATATATATTAATATTTAAGGGATATTTTTAAATAAAAATATATATAAAAAATATGAAATGGTAAAAAATAAAGTAAAAAAAATAAAAAATTATTATTTTATAATTATTAGTTTTAAATTTATATTTTCTATAAAAAAAAATTAAAATGTATTTCAAATTTTAACTAAAGTATAAAAGGGTTTCAATAGTATTCTATAATTTTAGTAAAGAAGTTAAATTATATGCCTATCGTATGTACGCATTAGGGTCCGCGTACTGTATAATGCCCATTCAGTACAAGTTTGAAATTGTTAGAGTCATTTGTTTGTTCTTTGTGCCTGTTTTCACAAACGTTTTTTTTTCTAGTGCGTTTTAAAAATGAGTGACATTAATTTTGAGCAACAGTGTGCTATCAGGTTTTGCTTCAGACTTGGACACAGCGCAACGGATAATTTTGCAAAACTTCAACACGCCTACGGAGACAGTGTTTTTTCAAAAGCCCAGGTTTTTTGGTGGTTTAAGAAGAAAGAGAGCCGACTGAAGATGAACCACGCAGCGGAAGGCCTTCTATTTCAAGAACCGATGGAAATGTCGATAGAATACGGGATCTTGTGCGTTCATCGTCAGTTGACGACAAGAATGATCGGGGAAGAGTTCATCAGATTCGGACTAACGAATTGGGGATGAGAAAAAGCTGCGCAAAAACGGTTCCAAAAGACCTTTCGCAGGAACAAAAGGACATCAAGAGAAAAAGGTGTCTTAATTTTTTTGAATAGATTGAAAATGATCCCCATTTTATGGGACGCAGTGGCGGTGCGTGATATTTCAGTTAGCCATATCTTGAAAACGACGCATGGGACCCACTTCACTTTTTAGGTGATGACTATACACCCCTTACAGAAAGGATTTATAGTGAAAAAAACCGTCAGCAAAGTTTGCGAAAAAAAATTTCAAAAACATTGGAGCACTCCCTGGGTTCTCAGTAACGCTCTGTGGAATATTTGTAGTATATTTTTTCATAATCTAGAAACAAATATAAGGAGACGTTTTTCGATTTGTTACAAAATATTTTTGTTTCAAAAAGTTATGGCCATTTTAATTTTGGGAAACAAAATGTTCCTATAAAATTAAAATTAAAATGGCCATAACTTTTTGAAAAAAAAAATATTTTGCAACAAATCGAAAAACGTCTCCTTATACTTGTTTCTAGATTACGAAAAAAAATATACTGCAAATATCCCACAGAGCGTTACTGAGAACCCAGGGAGTGCTCCAGTGGTTTTGAAATTTTTTTCGCAAACTTTGCTGACGATTTTTTCACTATAAATCCTTTCTGTAAGAGGTGTATATCACCTAAAAAGTGAAGTGGGTCCCATGCGTCGTTTTCAAGATATGGATAACTGAAATATCACGCACCGCCACTGATGGGACGTGTCATTACTGGTGATGAGACTTGGGTGTTTGAGTACGACCCAGAAACCAAACGCCAGAGCATGGAATGGCACACTTCAAGCTCTCCAAGACCCAAAAAAAAACAAGAATGAGCAAGTAGAAGATCAAATGCATGCTGATTTGCTTTTTAGATAGCCAGGGAATTGTCTATAAAGAGTTTCTGCCTCCAGACTAAACATTAAATCAACACTTTTACAGAGAGGTTTTTGAAAAATTTCGAAAGAGGATCATGTGTGTCAGACCAAACATCAAGAACTGGATGTTGCATCACGACAATGCGCCTTGTCACACAGCAATTTCAGTAAACGAGTTTTTAGCCAGGAAAAACACTAATGTGGCTCCTCAGCCTCCTTATTCGCCTGATTTGAGTCCTTGTGACTTTTTTTTCTTCCCGAGATAAAAAAATCACCTCAAAGGACGTCATTTTGGGACAATTTGGGAATTTCATTCAGTACAATTTCTAGAAAATAACCAGTTTAATTGGTCGTTCAAAGATAATGGCCGAAAATGCGTTAAAAATTAAAAAGTGCAACAAAACACGAGGTGTTAAACGAAAAACTACAAAACAAACTGGTAGACGATTGCTCAAATGGTAAAATTGAACCCTTTTAATTCATCAATTCAAGTAAAAAACAAAGTTCTCAGATATCGAGTCAAGTAAAACAGACAGTTCTCAAAAAAGTTCCGCACTTAACGTCACGAAACATTCAGAGAGGGCTACAATTTGTAAAACAGAAAATAGAGTAACGGTAAAAAAAGGTTTTAAAAAATGAAGAAATTGAAGAAAAGGTTTTAAAAATGTGAAGCGATAATATTGTGGGTTCTAATGGTCGTAAGTATGTACAAAAGCCGCCAAACCAAGAACTGTTTGTTTAAACCAAACCTAAACTGTGCCTAAATTTACAATGAAGACATAGCATGGGGGTGGTAACATTAAAGTTGTGGGGAGCTTTTTCATGGTACGGCATTGCACCGATTTATTATATAAAAAGTATAATGGATCAAAATGAGTACACAAATATTCTTCAAAATGTGATACTGTAGTAATCTTTTGAGAATCATAAAATATCAATATTTGAGTGATTGAGAACTTGTGGGCTGACTTAAAAATCGCAGTTGGAATGTTTCAATGACCAACCATTTTTATATTTTTTTCTTCTTTTGCCTTTAAACCATGGAGTTATATAATGTCATATACTTATACATACACTTATATATACATTTTTATTGCTGATGTTCATTATTTTTTTCACGGTGACTCGCTTTCCGGCGGTGGTAAATAGCTAACAAATGAAACAAAACAAATACCAATAGATGAAGTTACAAATTACGAATTCTTCCCCAAAAGTCTCAACAAAAGACTCACTCGTTGCACAAGTGACACAACAACCAACGTATTTATACTATTCGTCATCCACCGGCCAGCTTATTCACTGCGCCACGCTTTCCAGCCAGGTGTTTCGCTTTACCCACTTCGTTTACTACATCATAATATACAGGTTATGTTAAACTTATATGGCTTACATGGTCCGCCGTCTGGTTCCCCGTCTCTTTGCGTCCACAGTGAATCACGCAGACTGCATTATTTGTCGAGCGGAACAGGCCGGTTCAATGTCCCGCCTCTTATCAGCTTTTTCGGGCATTTCGGTATGTCGATTTTACCGACGCCGACGTGACACGCAACCGGCAGACTAACAATAAGAAACGGTTTACGTTCATTTAAGCGTTCAAACATGCAATAATAAAATGATGCATCACATTTTGTTTCTTCTGCTCAGTGTTTTTGCAAATGTTATCGCACCCGGTGCATGTTTGTCTCCAGATTCAGAGTCATGAATCCTTTCAGGTACAAGTAACCAACTTAAGAGACGAGAAGGTCATGTAAGAAAATCCATGCAGCTTTAGCTGCTGAATGTCTAGAAGAAACATGTGACAGAAATAAACCAAATATCACCCTAACCTTTTGAATACAGACGTCTTCTGTGGGCAACAATAGAAAAATCTACTCTGAAACAAGTCGACCAGAAGGCATAACGGCAATGTACATGGCTGAAGAGAGCGCTAGGAGATTAACTATAGGACAAAAAGTTATTGACATTTAATAGAAATGAGTAAAACATTATATCCATGGGGATGAAAGATTATCTCAAATATTATATCTAATGCCTTGCACCATATGAAGGGAGGGTGTAGTTCTACAGTTTTTATTGGACACATTTCTTGAAAATAAAGCCATAAAAATGGAAAACAGGAGTTTGCCACAATAGTTATAATTCCGCAGCGAATAAGATATAATATAATAAGCAGCGAAAAAAGAAAACACCATATTCGCAGTTTGTTTCTTCTGGTCAATGTTGTGCCAAATATTATCTCAATCGGTGTATCATCCTTCCGGAATCTTCAGGTTCAAAATCAGAAATTAGATTTACATATGTGGGTACTCGGATTGACAATCTGGCCAATAACTGACAATCTGACTGACTCGTGTAAGGTTAGACTGACATATCAATCTGATTGTTATTGTCATTAGCTTCAATTTCTCTGTTATTCTATTGCTTGTTGTTCATTTGGGTCTCCTCAACTGTATGAAACTTTTGTTAGTAAGAATGAAGTAACATGCAGTAATATGAATCTCTGCTAGAACTGTGAAATACTTCCGCTACATTATATTTAAATAAATATAAAAGAGGGAATTAAACACTTTCTGAAGTTTTTAGACATATTAATCAGGATGCAACGGAAACTGATGTAATGAAGCAAACACAGTCAGTATGGTCACACATTAGAACAGATGCAAAGAAACATACTCACTTAGGTGAACTGAGGAACTAATTACCTGAGACTCAGTGGCGGCTCGTCAGGGGAGCCAGAGCCTCCTCTGTGAAAATTCCAAAGAAGTTTTTTTTTATAAACCTACCTATCTATAATACTTTCTAATCTATAACATTTCATCTTTAAATTCATATATCGGGTAAAAAATTAATTTCTAAAAATAAAATTATTAAATACTTGAAATATGTGAAAGGAGTTCCTGCACTATGATTTGCAACGTATTAGTCCTACTAAACGACCAAGCGCCTAATCTATCACAGTGGTGGCAAGCCTCCGATGCCAATGTTTTCACATTTGTATTTACACGGGATAGCGGGCTTCGCAACCATCTGTGTCTGTTTGTAAATTTAACCCGTAACGTCAGTGGCATTGAAGGTCATTAAAAACCTGCATATCGGAGGCAAACACGCTCACCTCCCACCTCTCACACGTGACAGCGCAGAAAACGAATTATTTGATTTCATGAACCTAACAACCCAACCTACAAAATTTAATATTTATCTGTTATTGTTCCCTGTTTTGGAAATTTTCGTTGGAAAGTGCCGTTATTCTTGCCGGTTTTTTTGAGTGCTTTGAGTTGGTATAGGAGGGTAATAATAATTATTGAAAGTGTACCATATTACATACGTACATAAGTAATTATTTGTACGTTTTATTTAATTAATTATACAAAATATAATGGGAGATAACTAGCGATTGTAGCAGTTTGTTTCATAATAATAACAATACGAGTAATGACAATCAAATGAATATTCGGACCTGCAATGATATTGTTGACTATTTTATAAAGTACAAAGTTAGTCGTCTGTCTTATGAGGATAAATTATTTGGTAAAGTTTTAAGAGTACACCGGCCAGATCTAAGTAACACTTTAATTAATCAGGGAAGCCGTCTCGTAGTTTTGTTAATACGTGGTATGATAAATGCAAATGGCTTAGTGGTTCTTTAACTTTAAATAAATTATTGTGTTGGCCCTGTGTATTATTCATATCAAATCATGGAGAAGATGCTTGAACAAAGTCTGGACTTGAAAATCTTAAAAAAATTATCTCGTTCAATTGACACATTCAAAAAAACACGAACATATTAGTTGTGTTTGTAAATTGCATTTTTTAGGCAAACAAAATATGAATGTGATCTATTCAGCCCGTCAAATCGAAATTGACGCAGTCCTGTCATAAATCCGTATTAATTGTAAAATAATTTGACGGAAACTCCAAAGATGCCCGATGCTTTTGCTGAATCAATAAAATATATTAGGTAAATTATGTTAGACAATTCTCCTATAGATACGGTATATCACTAACAATGTTTACCAAAATTTAGGAAACAAACATTTTTATAAAATTTGTTTGCTTCCCCCCAAAAAAAAAAGTCACGAGCCGCCACTGCTGAGACTGCAACATTGTTGAAAAAAATTGATGTGGTCGAACAGCAGGAATTTTTACACAATCTCTGAAACGTGTTATTTAAAAATGACAACTAAAAACAAAGTGTACCTGCAGCTGAAACGAACGTAGTTTAATCGAAAACGGATCTTTACAATGACTGACCGTGCATCCTAATTCGATTAAGACGCCTTAATTCAAATTACTTCTTGAAGGATATGAAAACTAGTTGTGCAAGTGTAAATAATGAAATTTGCACAGACCTTTGTCATTTGTTTTATTGTAGACGACACTAATAATATAATTAGAGCGAGGCAAAGTTGTCCGCGCGGCATAAGGCGTACCGTAGGAATTTTACCGATCAACCTATTCTAATAGTTGTTTTTAGCCTTTCGCACATTCCACATGCTGAATTATATATTTATTAGTTACAACTATATAGTTTATAACAAGTAAATATACAATTAAATATGTGGAACGTTGGAAAGGCTAAAAAAACGTCTATTGGAATAAGTTGACCAGCAAATTTCCGACGGTACGCCTATGCCGCGCAGGTGAGGTGCCCCGGTCTACTAATAATAGATAGTTTGACCATTTAACAATTTTGGATATATAGGGTGGGCCAACAGATGATTTCTTTTTAAAATTGCTATTAAAACTACATACATTTTTAAATGATTTTTAAATGATTGTTGCTTTATTCAAGAAAGTATGCGTTCCCATTATTTATGAACAACAATTTCAGTTCATTCTTTTCACCCAATTTTGCAGTACATTTTCGATTATTTGTGGCCTATTGCACGAATAACTCGATTGACGTTTTCCTTCAGTGCGTCAATTTTTGTGGATCGTTGGAGTAACAACGGTCCTTAACATGTCTACATAAAAAAATAGTCCAACGGTGTTAAATCGCAGCTGAGCGATGGCCAATTAATGTCTCCAATACGGCTGATAACACGGTTACCGAATTTAGTGTGCAAAAATTCGATTGTTTCACGGCTTGTGTGACACGTTGCTCCATCCTGCTGGAACCAAAGCTCGTCCAAGTCCAAATCGTCCAATTGCAGCCACAAAAAATCAGTTGACATGTCTCTGTAACGCTGTTACCATCTTCATTTTGAAGGAAGTACGGACCAATGATGCCACCGCTCCAAAACCCACACCAAACAGTCAGTCTTGCATGATGCATTGGCTTCTCTATGACCACGTGTGGATTTTCGGAACCCCAAATCCTACAGTTCTGTTTATTAACATGTCCTCCAAGATGAAAATGAGCTTCGTCCGAAAAAATGATTTCTCAGCAGTTTCCTTTTATGGATACATTAATTTTTGTATGTGAAATACCCATTAATCACAATTATTGAGCCACATTAGAGATTAAGTAGGTGATTAAATTTCGAAGGCATTTGTATACTACAGATTTAACATAAATAATGCTAATACCTCAAGGACATATCACCCGGTTATGTACTTGAGCGGTTTATACTCGCGAATTTATAAATAACACTTTTGTAATAAATGTAAGTTGCTGCTTTTCTCCTGTGAAGATTTTGTTCAAAATTTTGGTAAAAGCAAACGACCCATCACAACATATTACGTATTTAATTCCGAATCTGGTAGTGTACGCTTACATCAATAATTGGCTGTGTATTTGTCTGCAACATCTGTCATATTTACATAGCAAATATCTGTGTTCCAGGAATGAATATTGATTTTGTTTTGTGGTAAGTTTTTCCATATTTAACAATTCTGAATTTCAAAGGGGAGATTATCAGATAACACTGTTAACGTCAATGTGAAATTGAAACCGGCAAAAGTTATAGAATTATTTAAATAAAACGGGTAGTTAAAATTAATTTTGACTAAATTTTTTTTTTTATTTTATTAAAATTAATATTTTCATTAACCGTATATACTAGGTTATAAATAAGGATGTACGGAGAGAGTGTCGCTCTGTGTTTGGTGATTTTCCCACTAAACTTGGAAAGCAAGGGTCGCTCAGTTTGACTGTAGGTCGTTTGAATTAGTTAGCCAGTGTGAAATGTTGTGTTCAGAGGAAGGTTTGTTTCTTGTTGAACGGGAAAACTTTTCAACTACGTTAAAAAGTGTACGAGATCTAAGTTTTTGAATGGTTTACGAGTTAAAGAGGGAAACAAACCGGACGGCCCAAAGTCAAAATGGACGAAAAATAAAACTGGTAAATAATCAAGGTAAGTGAGGGTGTGATAACAGGTAAGCCCAGATTTTGTATGAATGTTCAAGCGAAAGTTTGTGAAAGGAAACAGAGAGAAAGGTTTGCTGTTCTAAAAATGAGCTTGTTAGACACGGGACACTTAGGGGACAAGATTCGAAAGTGTGGAAGCGGTTAAAGCAAAAGCGACGGAGGTTCTGAACCAGCTGACAGAAACGGACTTCCAGCACTGCTTTCAACAATGGAAAAGTCGTATGGTATTCCATGTTGAAAAGTGTTTTCATTGTTTTCAGTGTAGACATCGCCAAGGGGAGTACATTGAACGTGAAAAAATTGCTACTGTAATTGGTAACGAATAAAAAGTTTTATGACACCAGTTCGGTTATTTAATAGCCACACCTCGTAACTGTTTAAAATAATAATAATAATAATAAATCACACCACAGAAATTGACATTCTCCCTCTAAGAGTTATTACAACTGTGCAAAAGGAGAATACACATGAAAAAGACGTAGGACACACAACCAAACCCTGTGACAGGTGCCAATTGCCACAGGCGGGATTCGAACCCGACCGGATAATAGCTCTCGGAGTAATCGCCATCTTCTCACCTGGCGCTTTACCCACTGAGCTATCGCCGCGGTTATGTATATATGTATCAGATTTATAATATCCACAGTTGAATTAATAAACAATTAGTAACAATTAGTTTCTAAAAAAATGGTTTCTTTCTGGTATTAATATTAAACATACCGAAAGTAAACATGTAGAGTTTCTGCGTCTTGTAATGATGACATTTAATATTGTTTCCAATTCACAAAAATACATAGGTTTTTTTTTTAGAAATTTAAAGACTACATATCGATAATGTATGTATGTACTTTCATGAAGTGCACATGTAATACGTATCTTGAACGATCTTAAAACCACCGCTATAAACCAGTTAATACGTTAATAAGAAATAATGACACCGTTTTCTTGAGTGGACGTTAACATATTTCAAAAGTAACGGCAGCTTGACGTTGATATTATACGTACTTGGATTTCCCATTTGTAAAAGTAAAGCGACATTTTAACCATGTCCAGTATTTACATCACTACGAAAAATCAATTAATGTCTAGTCTGAAACTTACCTTAAGAAAAAATGTTAATTTTATTAAAAATCCAACGCACATGGGCAAAAAAACAGCCTGGGAAATGCAACTAAATATGTAGTTACATCCTCAAATAAATGACACAGTGCAATGCTAACAAATATGCAAGTATATATAGGAGGTGTGTAAATTAAGTAATGAGACTAATTAAAAAAAATTATTAGAATAGAATTACAATTCAGTATTGTTTCCTTCAAAATAACCTCCTTGGGAAGCCACACAGCACTGGAGACGGTTCTTCCATTCCTCATAGCAGTGCTAGAACTCATACTGGAATAGCCTTCTGCTGGTCGGTTACAGCTGTTTGAATGTTTTCTATGGTCCCAAAATGACATCCCTTGAGGTGATTGTTCAATTTCGGGAATAGAAAAAAGTCACAAGGACTCAAGTCATGCGAATAAGGAGGCTGAGGAGCCACAGGAATGTTTTTACTAGCTAAAAACTCGTTTACTAAAATGGCTGTGTGACAAGGCGCATTGTCGTCATGTAACATCCAGTTGTTCTTGATGTTTAGTCTCATACACATGACCCTTTTTCAAGAACCTCTCTGTAGAAGTGTTGATTTACTATTTGGCCTGGAGGCACAAACTCTTTGTGGACAATTCCCTAGCTCTTAAAAAAGCAAATCGGCGTGCATTTCTTCGACTTGTTCGTTCTTGCTTTTTTGGGTCTTGGAAAGCTTGAAGTGATGGATTTACGTGAGGCCCGGGCCTAGGGCGGCATAATTTAAGGGGCGGCAAAATTTTTGAAATGTCAAAATTTTAAAGGCGAAAAAAAGTAAAGACAATCCATTTTAAAAATTGGTTCAGATTAGTTTTTATAAAAAAAATTCTATAGAATATATTATAATTCAATTTTTTAATTTACTTTTCAATCTGTGGGTAAGATGTTAATTTTTTAATATATCAATGATTGTCTTTATCGAGTAATGTTCTTTATTTTTTGTATCTTTACTTTTTGTTCCCTTAGTGAGATTAATCTTACGTGTATAAGGCGTTTTGAAATTACTAAATCTGAATAACTTCTCAATTTGTTTTCAGTGTGAAATAGAAATATGGTAGATTTGCATGTATTAAATATCATTTTGGTATTCATTCAAAAGTCAGAACATTTTTTGTTTATAAAAATAATTTTTCATTAAAAATAAATCCCATCTTTTTTCATATTCAATTTCTCACCTTACTATACGTATTAGATATGTACGTGATAACGGTGAAATTGTTGAAAGGTTTCTAGAGTTTCTACCAAATATCGACCATAAAGCTAAAGATTTTGAGAATGATTTGTTAAAATCTCTAGAAAATTATGGTTTGGACATAATGAACTGTCGTGGTCAATCTTATGATAATGCAAGCAACATGTCAGGTATACATATATGCAGGCCTTCAGACACGAATCAAAACAATTAATCCTTTAGCAGATTACGTTCCTTGTGCTGCCCACTCTTTAAATTTAGTAGGATCATGTGCAGTTGAATCCGTAACAGAAGCAGTTGACTTGTTTTCTACTTTGCAAGAATTATATAATTTCTTTACTATATCTACATATCGTTGGGAAATTTTGGTGCAGCGTACAAATTTAAGAGTTAAGAGTCTTTCTCAAACTCGTTGGTCTGCTCGAGTTGATGCATGTTACGCGTTAGAAAAAGAGTGGTCTGCAATAATTGATGCACTGGAATTCATTGCCAAAAGCAGAGATGAGAAACCGACTACGCGATCTGAAGTTATGCGATTGCAGCGAAAATTACAGCATTTAGAAACAGTAATTCTAGTCATTGTTTGGAACGTAATTTTAGATCGTTTTAATGCTGCTACTAAGAAGCTTCAAGCATCTCAAGCTGATGTATCATCCGTTGTGCAGATCTATAGTTCTCTGGCTTTATTTCTTCAAGACTTGAGAGACAGACAATTTTCTGAATATGAAGAAAAAAGTTATGATCCTCGTCGCAAAAAAAAACAGAAAGAACACCTTTTTCTGGACAAGAAAATTTTCGCACAAATGTTTATTACGCTATTTTAGACACTCTGAGTGTACAATTGGCCGGGCGTAAAAGTGCATATGAAAAGCTTTACGAAAATTTCAATTTTTTCAATAATTTATCTGAAATATATACGAACGAATTGAAAAATCTTGCAAATAAACTAGTCAATAAGTATCCTGACGATTTGGAGGAAGAGACATTAGGGAATGAATGTATTCATTTACATTGTCAACTCAAAGATTCCTTAGCAAATACGGAAGATGTACGCTCTGCACAAAAAATATGCAATGTATTGCATTCATGGAGTCTTCGAGATGTTTATCCAAATGTGGACATTGCTCTA
Source organism: Aromia moschata (assembly GCA_029963805.1). Lineage (NCBI taxonomy): Eukaryota > Metazoa > Arthropoda > Insecta > Coleoptera > Cerambycidae > Aromia > Aromia moschata. The sequence goes on from JAPWTK010000579.1 coordinate 193,287, forward strand.
CGTATTTTTTTGAGTTTTCCGGCTACAAATTGTTCAGGATAAAGATCTTTTTCCACTCTGAAAAGGGTAAAAACCTATTTACTCGCAAGTATAGGCCAATATAGACTTAATGGTCTTGCATTACTGTCTATTGAAGCTCAATTAGTCCAAGAAATTGATTATGACTATATAATCGACGTTTTGCGCGGACCAAAGCCAGAAAAAAAAATTTTCAAATTGATTAATATTAAAAAAAAATATTTATTATTTATCTGTCTAAAGTTTATTACTTATTCATCTGTAATGTTTATTAGTTATATTTAAAAATTATATTTCAATAAAATAAAAAGACTAAAATAAAAATATTGGATAAAAATTAATATGAAATTCATTTCATCAAAAAGGGCGGCACATCAAACGGGGCCTAGGGCGGCAGCAAACCTAAATCCGCCACTGGTGCCATTTCATACCAACGCGCTTGGTTTCCGGGTCGTACTCAAACACCCAAGTTTCATCACCAGTAATGAAACATTCCATAAAATGGAACATGGAGATCATTTCCAATCGATTCCAAAAAAGTCAAGACACCTTTTTCTCCTGATGTCCTTTTGTTCCTGCGAAAGATTTTTTGGAACCATTTTTGCGGAGATTTTTCTCATCACCAATTCTTTAGTCCAATTCTGGTGAACAGTGGTGTGATTCAAATTTAACTCTTCCACGATCATTCTTGTCGTCAACCGACGATCGGAAAGCACAAGATCCCTTATTCTATCGACATTTTCACTGTTTCTTGAAGATGAAGGCCTTCCGTTGCGTGGTTAATCTTCAATCGACTATCTCCATCTGAGAATGCCTTAAACCATCGAAAAACCTGGGCTCTTGAAAAAACACTGTCTCCGTAGGCGTGTTCAAGTTTTACAAAAGTATTCGTTGCGCTGTGTCTAAGTCTGAAGCAAGACCTGATAGCACATCGTTGCCCTAAATTAAAAATGTCACATTTTTAAAACGTACTAGAAAAAACCGGTTTACGAAAACAGTCACAAAGAACAAACAAATGACTCTAACACGTTCAAACTTGTACTGAATGTGCATTACATGTTAACCTACCGCCCTTCCAAGTCCCGTCTCCGCAGACTTGCTAGATCGGGCGCTACGTTGCCAGTCTCATTACCTAATTTATACACCTCGTATATCACCAACTTGTAAACATTTTTTTAAGCGAGCTTTCTGTTTCTCTAATATCTACATAAAACAAAAAATACCGTCCTGATCTTGTAAACTTAACAACACAACAAAATGTAATACAACCAATATCGACACTATATCATTTTCAAGCTTGGAATGCATGGAATAATACCGGTTTTGCCTTGAAATTTACTCATGTGACATAATAATAATATTATAGTGAAATAAATATATTTACATACAAATGCTGCTTTTTCATTGTATCCTTATCATTATGCACACGTTTGAAGGGAACACAGTGTTAAACATAAAAGGATGTGGATATCGGTAATGCGATAAAACAGATAAAAGACGTAGTGGGTTACTAAAAATTAGCAATTCACTGGTAATACATGAATTAAATTTATGAACTGTTAAAATACAATGATACAGGAAAGATATTCCTACTGCTGGAACTTTGAAGTGAATCACCTAAAATCTGGGTTAACTCCGGACTTAATTTTTCCGGATTATTCATTGGACATTATCACCATTGCCCTTTGAGATCCCTTTCCATATGCCCTTTGCATCATTGTCAATCACAATTTTTATTATTTCATTATCTTAATTTTCAAAAAAAAAAATACAATACAACAAGCTGATAAAATGACAAAAAAACAACGTTAAAATTAACCAACGTTTAAAACTCAAGGGTTCCCTTTTGTTAGTAATATTGAGATATATTTTATTTATCAATTACAATACTCACATACGAGGGCGGTTATTAAATAACCGAACTGATGCTACTACCAGCGCGTTGCGAGCGTGTCGCGACAAGTTCGAACAGAACTGTGTCTGGTGATACTTTCCCCACCCTAAGCTTGCTGGACAAGCCATTGGGTCGCTCAGTTTGATTGTAGCAGTCGTTTGAATTAGTCTACGCACCAGTGACTTGTCGAAATTATGTTAAGTGTTGAGATGGAGCAACGGGTTATTCAAGTTTCTTGTTAAACTGGGGAAAACTTCCAGAAGCTTATGCAATGTTAAAAGAAGTGTACGGGAATTAATGTTTATCCTGCAAACAAGTTTTTGAATGGTTTAAATGGTTTAAAGAGGGACGTGAAACGACCGAAGGCGATCCGCTCCCCGGACGGCCCTCAATGTCAAAAACGGACGAAAACATTAACAAAATTGAGAAATCAATCCGCGAAGATCGCCTTCTAAGAGAAGGCGAGAAGAGAATGTGTTCGCCAGATTTTGCATGAATCGTTCAACATGCGTAAAATTTGCGAAAAATGGTGCCAAAACTCCTCACTCCCGAGTAAAAGGAATCAAGAGTGAACATTTACTTTGATATTCTAAACAACATTGACACTGATCCAGGCTTGTTAGACACGGTGATTACTTGTGATGAATCATGGTTTTTTACTTACGACCCCAAAACAAAGCGCCAATCCATGCATTGGAAGAACCCGAACTCGCCAAGGCAAAAAAAGTCAGAGGAAGTGAGCAATCCAAATTCAGAGATGATGATAGTCTTTTTTTATATTACAGGCATATTTTATGTTCACTGGGTCCCTGAGGGTCAGACGGTCAATCAACATTATTACGTCGAGGTTCTGACGGCCCTTCGTGCGCGTGTGAGCAGACGAAGATCCGATTTGTGGAAGACCAAATCATGGAAGATTCACCAAGACAATGCATCGGTCCATTCTGCTTTGTCTGTGAAGGCGTTTTTTGCAAAATACGGCATTACTGTGTTGGAAAATCCACAATACTCGCCCGAACTTGCCCTCTATGAATTTTTTTATTCTCAAGGTCAAATTGGCGCTGAGAGAGCAAGGTTAAAAAATGCATTTTTTAGATAGGTGTGTCCACACCGGACTTAATATGGTTTTGTTTTCTTGATTTATTAATGAAAAATATACTGGAAATCTTTAGGACTTTGTATCTGAACAGGAATACAACACTGGACTAAGGTATAGTTAGTGCAATCGACTTATTTCTCATTTATTTATGTTACTTCTTTCGGAAACGCCCCGTAAATAAAAATCTTACTTTACAGGCAAGTAATTTAGTTCGTGAAAATCGTAAAACGAAAAGACCTCGGAAAAGCAACAAACATGTCCTCGCATTATTTTAAGATCAAGAGGAGTAATTGTTTGGAAAACGTATTTATGGAAGCATAAACTGGATAAAGATGAAAGACGGTTATCTCACTGCGGTTACTTTGTGGCACAACAGTGCGATTGTCATACCGCATTTTGCTCGTATTATTGTTTGAGGTCAAATAGAAAGTAAAAACATATCAACCCGATAATGTGCACAAATAACACGACTTCAAACTTAACCACACCACTAAGCTTCTAAAGATAAATACAAAGTTTATGTTCGTTAGTCTTATTTACTTCATTAATCAAGAAGTTTTAAGTAGGAAATTACAGGAGAGGGTAATACGAGGTGTGGCTATTAAATAACTGAACTGATGCTGCTACCAGCGCGCTGTAAGCTCTCTTCTCCACCCTGAGCTCGCTGGACAAGCCAGTGGGTCGCTCAATTTGATTGTAGCAGTCGTTTGACTGGTTTGATTAGTCTACCCACCAATGACGCGTCGAAAAAATGTTAAGTGTTCAGATGGAGCAACGGGTTAATCTCAAGTTTCTTGTTAAACTGGGGAAAACTTTTATAATTCTTACAAAAATGTGTTCGCCAGATTTTTTATGAATCGTTCAACATTCGCAAAGTTTGCGCAAAAATGGTGCCAAAACTCCTCACTCCCGAGTAAAAGGAATCAAGAATGAGCATTTGTGATGACATTCTAAACAACATTGATACTGATCCAGGCTCGTTAGACACGGTGACACTGAAGGGGACAAGATTTGAAAGTGTGGAAGCGGTTAAAGAAAAGCGACGGAGGTTCTGAACCAGCTGACAGAAGCGGAATTCCAGCACTGCTTTCGACAACGGAAAAGTCGTAGGTGTAGAGATCGCCAAGGGGAGTACATTGAGGTCGAAAAATTTGCTACTGTAATTGGTAACGAATAAAAAGTATTATGACAGCAGTTCGGTTATTTAATAGCCACACCTCGTAGACACATAATGCCTAGGACCTACTTTTGCGATTTGGGTCTAATTGAATTAAAGAAGCTTATCTGATATGCGATTCTCGGTGATAAAATTTTCAAAAGTTTCTTCATAAAGCGTTTTCAAAAAATGTTTTATCAAATGTGCCCAAATAGAAGGCATTATTTTATGTTACTAACACTATACTATTTATTTGATTTGGGTCCACTTGAGTTCCATTTCTATCACCAGTAGCACACCAACAAGATATTGTCAGCATATCTATAAAGACATGGTAGACAATCAATCGGACTGACAATCTGGAAAATGATTGACAATATGATTGACGTGTAAGGTCTAGATTAACAGCTTGACATCTTGATGGTGATGATGATGACAGAATGACAGCTTGATGGAATTGGTAGATTACTGATGTTTTGAAATCAGAGCTTCAACCACCACTTATGGGAGAACACTATCAATCTGACGTTATAGTGACTCGATAGTGACTAACTAGTGAGTTAGCGTCTGTCCCTCACTCTTATACTTAACGCTAGCATGTTACCTGGGTCCTCGGACTCGTGTAAGCTAGTGACAGTCATGGAGAAGGTTTAGGAAAATGTATCAACTGTCTGAAACTATCCAAACAAATACAAGAAAGGGGGTATTAAAAAACTCTTGAAGTTTTTGAAGTAATTAATCCAGATGCTACACGTTGAAGAAACAAATGGGTTTATTCTTGATGGGTTGTTGAAGACGCTTTCCTTCATTTGATAGTAATGTTTGTAGTCATCTCACGTAGCAAGTTTAAATGAGTATACTTTTCACGTTTTGTACCATTCTTTTACCCATTGTCTACGTTTAAGCTTTAGTTTGGTGGACAACGTCAAGGCAGTGACGCACTTTCTTTTGACTCGACATCCGCATTTGATGACACTTCACTCTAGACTGAGACTGAAATAATATCAGATTGTCAGTCTGATTGATGGTGTGAGTCGGTTGTGATTGTACTCGGATTGTAAGCAATAAAAGTCGCGGATTTGAAGTAAAATAAAGAAAATCGTAGTTGATAGTCTCCTTAGTTTTATAATCAGTTAAGATGGATTTAAAATACGTGTTTTTTATTCACATTTTTATACCAATATGCACATAAATAACTTGCATATGAAGTGATTTTTTGAAACGCCTTTAACGATAATAATTATGCAATTCCTTTACTATCATAAAAAAGAAAACGTAAATAGTTTAAGTACACACTTAAATATCTTTAAGTGTGTTTATAATTGCGTTTAAAGCTTAAGCAACATAAAAAACTACATCAACGTGTTTTAGCATCATCAATCGTAACGAAACAAAAAGTGCGCTATAAAGTTCTTTTTTTAGTTTTATTTTAAGATTCATACTTAAAATAGACGCCATACAAGGATTATATAAGGAATTCCGTTAATGTACCAACACCACGATTTCTACATGCCAACAACTTTAACTAACTAGTTCACAGTTAATTTCACTTACAGCCATATTTTCCGAAAAAAAAAACAGGGTTATTTACAAGTGAGTTGTCTGGTTAGTTCAACTTCAGTTATGGATACAACTTTGAACTTAGTAGGTGATGAAAATGTAGGTACCTACTTACTTGGGGATTTCTAGAGTTGGCCGAAATGAGCCGCGGGACATAGGCGTACTCATCATAATTTTAATACACATAATGAAGTAACTAATATTAAATATTTTTTTATACTGGCTGTCTGCTAAAAAAACGCCGCGAGCCATAACCGTCATTTGTAGCCTGATGTTAAAAAACAAAAAAACAGATGAAATGGCTCTAAATGAACTATAAAGGAGACTACTGCAGTATTTTTCAACTTTTTTTTTCCTGAAACGCGATAGTCAACTTTTTTTTCAAATGGCAATATGGGATTTTTTTTGTAAATTACTATGCAAATTCGTTTTCTGAATCCAACGATGTATAACAAATTGACTTTTGTGAAACATTTATTTTTTTCTGCTAAGCTTATTTCGCAAAAATGACATAAAGTAGAATGCGAAAAAAGGACTGGGACGCGGACGCTGAAATGACATTTATTTGCTTTGTTGTATTATTTTAATACAACAATAATTTGTAATTACTGTGTCATATATATCACATAAATAAATAAATAAAAAAATAAATACATAATAAAAAAGTACAGAGTTCCATAAAATGAGAAAAATAGCTCTATAGCTACAAATGTTTAAAAAAAATAATTGGAATATTAAATAAAGTTTCACTATAGAACACTATTCACTATCAGAACTCCCATCGGAACCCCATTTAAAAATTATTTCGACATCGTTTAGTTCAGCTTTATTCTGCTCTAACACGACCCGTTGCACTTCACAAATCCGTCTCGTAGTATGTTCTATTAAAGACTGTAAATCCGCTTCAGCAGCTGTTTCTGTAACTACGACATTTTCCGGATAGCACTTTGCCTTGGCTTCAATCAGGAAAGGATATGATGGACATACCTTGGAGCCAATACTTCTTAGGCGTTGTTGCACAGAAATATACGATCTTTTGGTCATTTTCCCGTCTAAATAAGTGCTTCTTCATTATTTAGCTTTCATCCTGTAGTATCAGGGGAGTGAAAAGACTTCTTGATACGTGTAGCACGTTTCAGAGAAGTAGATACCATTTCTTTTAGCAATGTTGCTGCATCACGGTTACCCTCAGACTGTAAATTTGCTTGAGCCGCATAAATCAATTCTTTAGTAGTGCTTGTCTCTAGCAATGGCTGTATTTTGCGTATTTTGGTCTTTTTCACTTGATTGTTCAAATAATTTTGTTTGGCCTCCCTGGACCACTTGAACTGGAAGCTGCAGGTTGGCTCTGAACATCCGGTATATATGGTTGTAATTCAGGTAAAACCAAAAAGGTCTTCCAACCATGTTTTGTGTTTATTTAAAAACTTCTCCTTATTTCTATAACATTCTGCCCACCTTTGAGACAATTTATGGCTAAATGACGAATTTTTTTCATAAGAACATCTTCTAAGTTAGCATCAGGGGTTGCACGATTGAAGTAATTAAAAATATACGAATACATCTTCATATATATTTTGCCCTTTTCCGGTGCGCAAACCCATATCTCGAACAGGCTTCTGCGAGGTATGACATACGTTTCTAAAATTAAGGATAAAATAATTAGACGCACTTACACGCAGGCATTTTTTTTGTAATGTAGTAGAGTAAGTTACAGGCAATCTATGGAAAAAAGATCAACGCGGAAGAAAGCAGAAATCAAATTGTAGCTCTCCAGACACTTTAATATTGCAGAAAATGTAAAAGTAATTTTTACAGAACCAACTATAACCGAAAATTTTCTGATTTAAACAAAAAAAAACAAGTTGTTTTATACCAAAATAAAGGACATACCTTCCACTAAATTCTCAACTAAAAAAAAGAATATTAACGAATAATAATAAAAAATTTTAATGGATAATAAATTTGGCACTTTTTCTGCAATAAATATTTCACAAAAAGTCAATTTGTTATACATCGTTGGATTCAGAAAACAAATTTGCATGATAATTTACAAAAAAAATCCTATATTGCCATTTGAAAAAAAAAGTTGACTATCGCGTTTCAGAAAAAAAAAGTTGAAAAATACTGCAGTAGTCTCCTTTATAGTTCATTTAGAGCCATTTCATCTGGGTTTTTGTTTTTTAACATCAGGCTACAAATAACGGATTTATGGCTCGCGGCGTTTTTTATCAGACAGCCTGTATAACGATATATGTATGTAAAACTACCCCCCTTAATTTGCTTGACGACGTAGCTTGGTTAACAGTACTATCACGAATTGGAGAACATTTGAAAAAACTTTGTAGCATCAGATGAGTTTCTATAATTATCCCCAAGTCTTGCTCGTTGTGATGAAAATATCACAAAATCTTAATTTGGCACAACCGATTTCTTTAATACACTTTCGAACTTACTTTTAACTGGCTCATTTATTGCATCATATATGTCTAGCTTGTAGCAGGGAATTTACTTCGTCCACTATTTGTAGTGACTCTGTTAACGACAACGCACTGTTCTGTAATTTTTGTATGGCGTCATACAAACCTTTATAGTTATGAATAGTTTTTAAAGCCGTTTCAACATACACATGACTCTCTTTAAGGGGTAACGCCACTATAGCATTTTCAAAAAATAGTTTTTTTGGCTTAAACAACGCTTTAGGACCTTAAAAATGATATCCAATTGGTCTTATGGTGCAAAAATTTTTAAATGGGTTAGTTTTTTATTTTGCCGCAGCGTCTCGGGGGGTGCGTTTGGCGCTGCGGTAAGGTCTAGGCGGCACGCTCGCTTTTATCCTACTTTCACTTTTCAATAAGGTAGACGCTCATATTACTCACAGAGCAAAGGTGTTCCAGAATCCCTCAAGAGTCCACTAGAGTGCGTAATCATATGATAAACGTGTATGTATGAGTCAGTACTACTGTAAAACCGACGCCGAATAAAACTTTAAACGCGATTTTCTCAAAATCACTTTTTTTACCTGGGAGAAAAGATAACTCGGGCGCTATTGCATCGATCTACTTGAAATTTTAACTGAAGCTTTAAAATAACATTCTCTAAAGAAGTATGTTGCCGTTTTTTGATTGAATGTGATTTTTTTTTGTTATAAACAATTTAAGGCTTTTTTTTGCCGAATATCGAGTTTTTTTCTTCAAAAGTGCGCCATTTGCACAAAAATCAATTTAAAAAACAAATCCCTACGTACTTCCTTAGGCAATTGTATGTAGATGATGAAACTTTTTTACTTTTTGTTCCAGGTCTCATAGTTTCGGAGAAATCCTTTCTCCCGTCAAGGCCTTTAAAAAAAAACATGATTTCAAAGATTGGTTATGTAGCTGTCATTTTGTACCAAAATGTTAATAAAAATTTTTTTTTCATACCTCAATACATGTCAAATAAACTGTTAAAAAAATAAATTCGATTTCTTTTACCATAATCCTACAATAAATTTGAATTTATTGTAGGATTATGCGCTTTGCTATTTGATTGCGATGAATTTATTCGCTTTATCAGCAAATGATAGTTTTTAGGCGTTTGCACGAGTGACACTTTATTATTAACATAATGTAATACCGACGCCGCCGACATAAATACCTCGAACACACTAATAATAATACTAGAGCCTGCCAGACGGTCGGGCGAAACGACTAAAATCAATGACCGTGCGCCGCTGATTTGCGGCACGATCGGCCAACCCTAGTGATTTCAAAATTGTATCCCGATAGATTTAAAGAGTGAGTGAAAAATAAGGATCTCCTTGCCTTAATTTTTTCCTCATGAGAGAACCGATCATTTTGTCACGTCCTTGTCTGTGTGTATGTCACAATCCTATGATATTCATCAGTTCAAATTTTTTACAATTTTCGAAAAATGATCAGAGATCAAAAGTTAATTAGTTCAAGCTAAGTTTTGTAAGTGTAAATAAGTGTACAACATTCAAATCACTTGTTTTTTTTTCAGACTGTATGAAATAGTACCAGCTTGGATGGAATATCTTAGCAGGCATATTCTACTAGCTCTATAATTAAACTTAATTCAGATTCAAAAATTCAGCAGATAGTTGATGGGATCTACACTAGTAACAAAAATTAAAGGATATTAAAAAAATTCCAAATTTTTGGGTGATTTTCAACAAGGGATAACTCGGAGAAAAAATGGTCGTACAGAAAAAAAAAACGAAATTGTAGCCTCAAGTGTCTAGTTTTCAGGTCTGGACTTTCAGGTAATCATCCGAAAACAAAAAAAAAAACAAATTTTTGCTCGTCTTTAAAATGGTCGGTGGACTTCAAAAAAATTTTTTTCATCGTGCGACCATAAAGCTCTTGTAGACAATTTAATCAGTTTTAATTTGACCTCTTAACGAACTCCGTATGATGATTTGCCGCGGAGTTATCGTCGATCAAAGCAAAAAAGTCCTTTTCAACTTTGACAATCATTTACTCGGGAACTAATGATCGTACAGAAAATGGAGGTAGGGTTCTGGAAACTGCAAAACATTCTCTGTAAGACACAATTGGGGGCGACTGATAAAAAAATTGTTTTGAAGCGATAATGTTGGCTGAAAAAAAGTTAAAAACTTGCGAATTTAATATGATTTTTTGGCGACAATCCATATTTTTTTGCTCAAAAAACATTACTCGTTGGAAAAAATGTTTTTTTTCCAGAGTAATGTTTGTGAGCAAAAAAATATGGATTGTCGCTAAAAAAAAATCATATTGAAGTTGAAAAAATGCATAAAAATCGAAAAATTGCTTGTTACGGTGATTTTTGGCAGAAACGATAAATTTAAACCTTCGGGGCACTAAGAAAAAAAATCGCAGCGTTTTGCAACTTTGAGGGTTTTTTGGAGACACTTTGAGGTAAAAAAGTTACCGACGATATCCTTCGTTCATCCACTATATCCAAAGTTATACCAAATTTTCCAAATATCCTTAAATTCGCAGGTTTTTAACTTTTTTTCCAGCCAACATTATGGCTTCAAAACAATTTTTTTATCAGTCGCCCCCGATTGTGTCTTATAGAGAATGTTTTGCAGTTTCCAAAACCCTACCTCCATTTTCTGTACGATCATTAGTTCCCGAGTAATTGATTGTCAAAGTTGAAAAGGACCTTTTTTGCTTTGATCGACGATAACTCCGCGGCAAATCATCGTACGGAGCTCGTTAAGACGTCAAATTAAAGGTGATTAAATTGTCTACAAGAGCTTTATGGTCGCACGATGAAAAAAAATTCCACCGACCATTTTAAAGACGTGCAAAAATTTGGAAAAAAAAAATTTTTGTTGGTTTTCGGATGATTACGTGAGAACCGCTCCCGCTAAAAAATGTTTAAGTCCAGATCTGAAAACTAGACACTCGAGGCTGCAATTGTAAATGGAAGTTGTAGTAAGTATGAATGTAAAATAAAAAACAACAAATATGTCAAGAGCACCTAGGGATGATGACTTGGATCTATCTCCACTACGAAACTGTTGAAATTATGAAAGAATTGTGTTAGTTAGGGTTCCTTGTTGACTTAATAAATGACACATAAAAAAAAAATAAAAGAATACACATGGTCAACCGCTGCGGTTACTTTTGTCTAAAATCTCAATTAAGATATATTAAGACATATTTCAAAAAATCACAAAATGTAAATTTTATATCTTCATCTGTGGATCGGAATCTTGCATATTAACAAAGCAATATGACGAAATACCACAAAATTAAAGTATTTTTCAAAGCTTTTCCGGTTTTACCAGAAGCGCAACGAACTTTTGTTATGCGGCTAATAAAGATGGCAACGTTATACCTATATTTAAAATTTTCGTAGTTGTCAAAGTCAGTTTTTTGTATAACAAAAATTGTCAAAGTAGGCCTTGGAAACCAAAATATGGGTCATATTTACCATATTCACTCGGTATATAAAACGGCTTATAGAGAAGACAGACGATATAATAATAAGGACGTAGAACTTTAGAAACCCTTCAATGAGCTTTTCCCTTTTTATTTAAAATTTCCCCTTTTTTTTCCCCTTTTCTTTTTTCTCTTATCGCCATTTTTTCTTTTCTTTTTAAAAAAAAAATTTTCCCCCCCTTTTTTAAAAAATAAAAAAAAACCTTTTCCAAAATTTCCCCCTTCCCCCCTTTTTACCCGGAAAATTCCCCGTTTTTTTTTCTTTTTTTTTTTTTTTTTTTGAAAAAAATATTTTTTTTTTTTTTAAAAACCCGGGGCCCCCCCCCCCTTTTTTAAAAAAAGGGAAACACCCCTGTTAAAAATTTTTTTTTTTCCACCCCCCCCCCCTGAATTTTTTTTTTTTTTTTTTTCCCCTTTTTTTTTTTAACCCCCCCCCCCTTTTTGTTTTTTTTTTAACAAAAAATTTTAAAAACCCCCCCCCCTCCCCCAACCCCCCTTCCCCCCCCCCCTCCCCCCAAAATTATTAAAAACAAATTTTCCCCCCCCGGCCCAAACAACAAAAGCCCCCCCCCCCTTTTTTCCCCCCCGCACCGCCACCCCCCCCCCCCCCCACCCCCTCCCCCTTTCCCCCCCTTCCCCCCCTTCCCCCCCCGTTTCCCCCCCTTTCCCCCCCTCTTCCCCCCTTAAAAAATATTCAACGGCCCCCGCCCCCCCCAAAAACCTCCCCCCCCCCCCTCTTCCCCCCCACCGCACCCCCCCCTCCCCGGCCCCCACCCCCTCCGCCTTCCCCTCCCCCCCCCCCCCGCCCCCCCGCCTCCCCCCCCCCCCCCCCCCCTTTCCCCTTTTTTTTAATTTTCAACCTCCCCCCCCCCCCCCAAACCCCCCCCCCCCCCCCCCCTTCCCCAACGGCGGACCGCCCCCCCCCCCCCCCCCCCCCCGTCCCCTTTCCCCCCCCCTCCCCCCCCCCCCCCTTCCCCCCCCTTTCTTCCCCCCCCCCCCCCCCTCTTTTTTTAAAAAATCCCCCCCCCCCCCCCCGCCCCAACCCTAACCCCCCCCCCTCTTTTCCCCCCCACGGGGGGCCCCTCGCCCCAAAAACCCCCCCTTTGGGCCTTCCCCCCCCCCTCCCCCCCCCTTTTTTTGCGCCCCCCCCCCCTTTTTTTTTTTTTTTTTGTTTTTTTCCCCCCCCCCCAAAAAAACCCCCCCCCCCCAAAAAACCCCCCCCCCTCCTTTTTTTTCCCCCGCCCCGCCCCCAACCCCCCCCCAAAAAAAAAAAAAACCCAAAAAAAAAAAATTATCATCAAAACCATCAAAAAACACCGTCTAAGATGAGTTGGTTACGTGATGTACGTGATGAGACTATAATGTGTCTTTGGGGGGGGTTTTTTTTTTCCAAACTTCCCCCTTTTTTTTTTTTTTTTTTTTTTTTTTCCTTTTTTTTTTTTTTCCCCAAAAAAAAAAAAAAAAAAAACCCCCGAGCAATCCTGTTAGACAAATTATGTTAAACCGGCTGATGGAATGATAGATACTGTAACGTTTTATTTATTTCGGGTTCGTGAGGTGTGAAAAATTAAACTCCCCTGTACATTTCAAACTCGCCCAACACATAATTATTTACACTAATTTATTTACTATACAATTTATCTTGAGCGTTGTAAGACGCGCCGGTTTACAATAGAACTGTACTGTCCCGCGTCGAAACCCCGCGTTATATCTCCTAGCGGATATATCTCGAAGCTTCACGGCCGATTCCCGAACCATCGGTTGCAAAAGTTGCGAGTCTTTCGACGCGGGCGCTGCCCGCGTACATCATCGACGTTCAGTCGGCTGGCTTTTCGTTCTGCAATTTTCCGTTCTTTCGTTTTCACCAATTTTTGCGGTCTTTTTTTTTTCCCTTTGGTTTTAACAATTTTTTTTTATTTTATAATTAAAAAAAAAAACACCCCCCCCCCCCCACAATAACAACATTTTTTTAATTACCACCCCCCCCTCCTTTTTCCCTTTCCCCCCCCTTCCCTCCTTTTTCTTTTCAAAATAAATACCCCTTTTTTTTCCCTTTTCCCCCTTCCTCTCTTTCCCATTTTTATATAAAAAAAACAAACACAACAACACACCCCCCCCCCCACCAATTTCATCATTCCCCTCCCTTTCCCCTCCCCATTCCTTTTTCCCCCCTTCCCTTCCTTTACCTCCTACCCCATACCCTTTTTCTTTTCCCTTTCCCCTCCCCCCTTTTTTTTTTTCTCTATTTTTTTCCTCCTCCCCACCCCCCCCCCCCCCCCCCCCCCAAAAAAAAAAAAAAAAAAAAAAAAAAAAAAAAAAAAAAACATCGAAGCAGGCAGAGAGCGGACTGGCCCAGACGTTCGTAACAGGTCCCCTCCAACCCCTTCCCAATTCTTTTTTTTCCCCCCCCCCCCCCCCCCTTCCCCCCCCCCCCCCCCCCCCCCCCCCCCCCCCCCCCCCCCCCCCCCCCCCCCTCCCCCACCAACCCCCTTCCCCCCCCCCAACAACCCCCCCCCCCCCTTTTTTTCCCCCCCCCCCCCCCCCCCCCCCCCCCCCCCCCCACAACCCCCCCCAACCCCCCCCCCCCCCCCCCCCCCCCCCCCCCCCTCCCCCCAACCAAAACCCCCCCCCCCCCCCCCCCCCCCCCCCCCCCCCACACAACCCCCAACCACACACCAAGAAACGAGCCCGTATACTTAAGAATACATGGTGTAGAGAGTGAAGACAAGCTCTTGATTGGGAAAGCTGAAAGTTCTAAACTAAAGCAGACAGTTCACGAAGGGTTTTGGTACCAAACAGATGATGGTGAGTGACACTTTCACACAACTTATCCCTTTCCTTTAGCTAATATAAATGAATATAAAATTGGAGTTAAATATTGGTTAAAACTTAATTGATGAGTATAAACGTAGCACAACATACAATTTAGTCCAATCAACAGGTAAAACGCCATGTATAATTTCCCAAAATCTTTAACAGGAAACAAAAAATATGGTCGTATAGGAAAACAAATTCTAAGAAAGATAGCGTTTTTTGTCACTTGGCGTTTTAACGGCGAACTTAACCTAAAAAATTCGTAAAGTTGGAAAAAACGGTTTTTCGTAAACCAAAAAAAAAACTAAAGCTCGTAGAGAAGGAAGTTAAATTAGTTGTGTAAACGATTGCCGTAACAGACGTTATCGAAAAATGAAAATCGAAAAAGATATTTAAGAAAAAATGTGAGCGAAAAAAAATTTAATTATTTCAAACTTATTTTTAGACTTTAAATTTATAAAATCGTTGACATCCTTTTTTGCCATGATAATACAACTCTCCAAGAAAAAAATGAGCCCCGATTCATTACTCTAGGACTATCCGTCGAGCAAGCAGAGCCGATCTTCGAGATTCGTCTTTTTTTCGAAAAATCGATATATAGAAAAATTTTCAATATTTTTCAATTTTGGAAAATCGTTCTTTTTTGGATTGCCGTGGGCTACACTTAAGCAAGTAGCAAGTTTCAAAACGTTAATTTGCAAAAGATAGAGCCAAAACAAGAATAGTCGATTTTTGACGGTTTTTTCGATATATCTCGAAAAGTAATACAGCAATGGATATTAAAAATAATATGGATCTGAAGATCTTTTTCTTACCTACAACTTTCTAATTTAACTTGCTTCTCTACGAGCTTTAGTTTTTTTTTTATTTACTAAAAAACCGTTTTTTCCAACTTTTTAGGTTAAGTTCGCCGTTAAAACGCCAAGGACAAAAAGCGCTATCTTAGAATTATTTTTCCTATACGACCATATTTTTTGTTTCCTGTTAAAAAATTTGGGAAACGTTTATATCTATTGATTGGACTAATTAGCGCATTGCCTACCCCGTATTATGACTGAGTCCTATAAAATGTATGTATAGGTATAGCACTGATTACAAAGCAAACTTAAAACGCAAGGCTAAATTTGCATAAGTGTGCTAGGTATATTTTAAGTCTGCTTGCAAATTCCTTGTTAAACAAAGGTAAGTAAGTAATCAGAATATTCCGCACGATCATTAGTAATGTTGTCTGCCAGGCGCATCACAAATATTTATTTAATTAAATAAATTAGCATGAAGCTGATAATTACGTCGTCTCCGGCAAATAATTCGAAAACAAGGTACCATACGTGATAACTAAACACATAAGACGTCTATTTTTACCTAATGTGGACGATTGCATATTATTTTAAATACAACTGTGAACTGAGTATTCTTTGGAATATGCTAATTGGATGATGATATAAAGCCAAAAGTTAGAACACGGTTGCTAGTTGCTATTGAATGTATTACTTGATTATCAACAAATTACTCATGCTTTTTAAACTTCTTTGTCAAAAGG
Organism: Aromia moschata; assembly: GCA_029963805.1. NCBI lineage: Eukaryota > Metazoa > Arthropoda > Insecta > Coleoptera > Cerambycidae > Aromia > Aromia moschata. The sequence goes on from JAPWTK010000579.1 coordinate 209,304, forward strand.
TAGGTCATAAAATAAACATACAAATTTCTAGAAACGTAAATGAGCATGGCATATCTCATAAAAATATTTTTATTGCCACTTGATTAGGTGCATTAAAAAGATTTTGGGGCTTTGAACTTTTATAGTTTCAATACATGCAAACAAAATACAAAAAGAATTCTTTGCGACCATCCATCCCAGAAGGTACCGACCTAAAGCTGTGAACGTTATTGGAAGCAGATAATATTGGCCTTCCTTCCTTCCATCCATTGCGACAATCACCAGACGCAAATACATATACATATGTAATAACAAGACATCAAAAAAAATCTGGCTATGAATTAGAGATGGAGAAATGTATGTAAGTACAATCTACTAACGTACCTAAAGCACAAACAACGTAGAAAATAGGTGTAGACAGTCAAGCAGTCTATGTGGCATATTCAAACGATACTGTTTGGTGGAAAACATGTCTAGAAATACACCCCAATTATATGCCCCTACAGGCTAATGACTCCATTATTCCTGTTTCCTTAAGAAATTTAAGTTATTGTTACTTATTTTGGTTCTATTGTTGTAGCCCCAAAGTTCGAATGCCAGCTGTCAGTGCTGCCAGTGCTGGGCATTCGCATAATATGTGGAAGGGGATTTCTTCCTCCTCTCCACACCTCCTACAATCGGGATCATTTTTTACCCGAATTGTGATGAGATGTCGCATGAGTGGACAGTGTCCTGTGAACTTTATGTGTGAGTGAGTGAGTTTTATAAGATCTGTTGCCTTATTCCGGTATGGATCGTCAACAAATATCCGCGATTGTATCAACCAGTGTAACGGTATTTATTTTAAATCCCGTCACATTGATATTTTATTTCCATAACTGGTGAAATCACACCTTAACCAGTTGACTGCTAAGTGAAACGAATGCACCTCATAAAATGTCTAAATGAACGCAACTATTAGCTAGTGCCATTCTACGATATCAGTGGTAACCATGATGACAGATAGGATAATTTTTTGTGTTATTGTGAAACTACACTAGTAACAAAAATTAAAGGATATTAAAAAATGACTTTCTGACTTTCGACGGCCGTCGAAATCGGAATTTTTTGGAATCTATTGAGCTTAGCAAAAATTATTTAAGAACAAAAATGTTTTAGAATTAGCCAAAGAATACCCTCAAATTTTTTCAGAATTTTTAGAGATGATTTTTGAAATTACGAAAAATGCAATTTTTCGCCATTTTTAAAAAACCAAAAATCATCTCTAAAAATTCTGAAAAAAATTGAGGGTATTCCTTGACTAATTCTAAGACATTTTTGTTCTTAGATAATTTTTGCTAAACTCGATAGATTCTAAAAAATTCCGATTTCGACGGATAGTGGAAAGTCAGATATCTGACATTCGACGGCTCGTAACTCGCTTGGAGTTGATTTTTGGACCTTGGTGCCATAAAAACTTTTGTTCAGGGGGATGCAAAGTACAACATATTTCAACCCCAGAAAAATTGGCCGGGAACCAAAATCCATATGACTAGTGGGGGTCCTTTATGGTTTCGGCCAAAAATCACCGTAACAACCAATTTTTCGATTTTTATGCATTTTTTCAACCATTTTTTACAATCAGAGCTTAAAAACGTTTTTTTCGATTTTTTTAAAAATGTGATGAATGTTTAAAAATAAATTCTAAATAAAAAATTCTAATAAAAAAATCTATACTGTTAGAATTCTTAGATTGTTTTATTTATACTTAACTTCTAGTAGGGCCTTTAATATATAAAGGAATTCCTGAAAAGCGTTTGGTTAGAAAATTTCACTAATAAAATGCTTTAGTTGCTAAAACATTACCAACTTTATATACCTAGATGCAGACGTATGTTTCTTTCTAGATCACTATTTTCTTGTTGCATAAAAAAAATACGGTATATTATCAAGTACCTATCAACTGAAATGTGAAAGGTCGACGCCACTGACATCAGGAACTCAAGAAACAGGAAATTAATATTCCGAATCCACCTTAAAATGAGGAAAAATTTCTTATTACATGTGCCCGGCGGCAAGTATGTTACAAGCAGATATGATTTCACTTCAGAAAACCTCTTGAAGAAATACTTTACCAAGTTGAGGAAGCTTCTTGAATAAAATACCCATAAAAAGGTATGCCTGTATCCGCTACGTATTACAGGAAATAAGAGCACATATATTTATACGCATTTAGTCAATAAAAAACAGAAAATCTTTTTTTAATTGTATTTAATTACCGTGAGATACAAATTTCTAGATAAAATTTCTTTTCCTACCATTTATTCCGGTTTATTTATTGCCTGAGGTATTTTTTACGTTTTTCTTTCTTCTACTTCTAATTGTATCTTAAAAGAATTATGAATTTTATTATATACGAGGCACTCGCAACGTAGCGCCTGATCTAACAACACTGCGGAGACGGGACTTGGAAGAGCGGTAGGTTAACACGTAAAGCAACTTCAGTACATGTTTGAACTTGTCAGTCATTTGTTTGTTCTTTGTGACTGTTCTCGTAAACCCTTTTTTTTTTTCTAGTGCGTTTTAAAAATGAGTGACATTAATTTTGAGCAACGGTGACTTATGAACTTTCCCTAAATGCTTTTGTCTAGCTGTCCATGTCGTATATTTGTTTTTTCAAACTATCTAAATTAACTGGACCCGTCATAGGCGGCTCAAGCCGTGGCCTTGCCTTGAACACTGAATCTTTCACGTGTTAATCTAATACCTCAAAGTGAATGTTTATCATACCTGTATAGAAAACTCAACATGCGAAGATATAAAAACATTCTCGCAAGGTTGCAATGGTTCAATATTATCATTAGTGAAGATTAACCTTGAGACTGCCGGCATTTTTCCCTTATAAATGGATATTTTTGAGGGGCAAAGTTTATATATATAAACATCTAATACATCTAGAGTAGTTGCCGGAGGTCACGGGTGGCTCATATTATGTATATGAGCCAGGCCGGCTGGCAACGGTCGGGCCAATGTTATCAGATTGTGTAAATTACTATATATATATTTTTAACCGAATGTGCTTGATATTATAATGTAATAAGCTACCAAAAAACACTCTAAAATATATTTAATCACCAATAAAACCACTCAAAAACGCGAAAAAAGCGATCAGTTACACTGAAATAATATTTTTTTCTTCATCCCTAGACTTACATATTTTCATACGTATATATTTTTATACTTATATATTTATAGTTATAGGTAGAAATTCAATGTTTTACATTCGAATTCAATCGAACACATTATATTCAGGTATCGCTAAAAAAAAATATTATTTATCCTAAATACAGTAATTCAAGTAAAAAACTAATGATTATTCTATGTAAAAAAAAATTAATTTGAAATAATCGATAAAAAGTCAATAACCGTTCAATAAAGAATTTTGAAAATACACCCCTTTCGCTAGGGGTGGTTTCGGCATCTCAATCAATTGCGGAAAATTTTAGGGTACATTTTACACATTTTACAGCGTGCTTCCGAAAAAAATCGTATAAAAAGTCAATACCCACCTAATAACGAATTTTTGAAAACTTCACCCCCTCGCTAGGGGTAGTTTCGGCATCTCAATCAATTGCGGAAAATTTTAGGATACATTTTACAGATTTTACAGGCTATTTACTAAAAAATTCAGTAAAAAGTTCAATAACGAATACAAATTCAATAACGAGTTTTTAAATATTTCACCCCCTCGCTAGGGGTAGTTTGGGTACCTCGATCGACTAGAAATAATTTCAATTGTATCCTTTAGAGATCAGAGAGCCTATTAAATGGGAAAAAATCACTATAATATCTGTATTCATCACTAAAACTATTATTTTATTACTGTCCCATATGTATATGAGCCAGCCGGCAGTCTAAAGGTTAAAAAAACATTAATACCACTATTAACACTTAACCACTTTTAACACTAGTGTTAAAAGTAATTTTGATCTTACATCAATATGTCTAAAATGTAAAATGTCTTTAATGCCTCTAGGCTAAAAAATTACAGGCAAAAGGTTACATTTTAGGCATAATTTGTTAACAAAAGCTTTTTTCAATAGTACATATTTGTGAAAAAAAAAAACTAGACTAGCCTACAATAACACTGAAAAAGGGCTGGAACTAAAAAAATAAAATGACGTCGTATATCGTCTTGTGCCTACGAAATATCAAACGTTTTACTTCAGAGTATAGTTTAAGTTAAAAGCACTTTTAAAAAATAATAACAATCTACTTTCGTATTGTAACTAAATTGAATTAGTCCTCTTATAACACCCATGGCCCATGTAAATTAATAAATCACTTCACTACCATGCGTGCGTCCTTGACATAAAATGGCAGACGTTTCTGTTTAATAGCCCCACACGTACCTCAGGCAACTGGATCCCACTAGTTAAGAAGCTCAAAAAGTTCAAATTAAAACTGCAACGTGAATCCTTTAATCCAATGTGAACCCCTTAAAGTTAAGGCAATGACTTATCGTCGCAAACTGGACGGGCACACTGGGAATTGCAGGATTTCTTAGTTCTAAATGGTGCGGTGGAACAACAAAGTGCATTTAACAATCATTTTCACAGATATGACTTTTTAAAAACAAACCTGACATGTTTCAGGGTTTTTCTACAATCTTTTATTTTTCCGAGATAACGAATTTGTTATTTTACGGATATCATGTATCACAGATATTATTTAAACCTACAATTACCTAGTGAACATGTAGTACAGCAAACCACAAAGATTGTCTCTTGGCAAAAAAAAACATACTCTCATACATAATACAGCAATAAAGTGAATTTTATTTAGACTAAACTATTAGACTCTATAAAAGAATAATTACTAAAAAAAGCATACTGATGTATTGTATGTATTTTATGTTAGGACCTTCTATGATTAGTGTGAGGTCTGTGTATTGCAGTGTATTATCATTATTACTATTATTATTAATCTAAGATGTAAACAAGTGAGTCAGTTATATACTCGCTTAGTATCAACGGTGCGAAAAAAAAACGCAAAGTATTTATGGATTTTAGTTATAATACTTTAATGATTGTTGACTGTGTACATACTATACATATAGGGAAATTTTTATGCAGTGGTATAACATGGTTGAAGGGACAAATTGAGTAATATCAGTTTTATGTATATTGCAATTGTTGCTATAGTATTGTATGGTTAAAATTACACTAAATCACAAATTTGACTAATGTATGTTTGGATTGGATTTCTAAAGTGAATGCTGTGTTGCAGAAACAGTGAGAGTAAATAGAGAACAATTTTTCAAATTTTGAAAATTTCGAAATGAAGCTCCGTCAGCGCCTGGTGTAAGAAAGTTCCTAAGGAAAGTTCGTGAAACTGGCATGCTTATGGATGACAGAAGTCATCCACGTGCTCGTCCGGTGCGCACAGCTGGAAGAATTGCTGCTACTGCCCAAAGTGTAGCATATGTGTAAACCTAACTTAATGTCAGTCGCACTTCTCGGAGAATATTGCATAAAGACCTCGGATTATTTGCTTACAAGTTGCAACTTACTCAAGAGGTAAAGGAAAATGACAATCCACTTCGTTATCGCTTCTCCGTGTGGGCTTTAAATGAGTTTGAAAATGACACCGATTTGAATCGAAAAATCATTTGTTCGAACGAAGCTCATTTTCATCTTGGAGGACATATTAATAAACAGAACTGTAGGATTTGGGGTTCCGAAAATCCACACGTAGTCATAGAGAAGCCAATGCATCCTCCAAGAGTGACTGTTTGGTGTGGGTTTTGGAGTGGTGGCATCATTGGTCCGTACTTCTTTCAAAATGAAGATGGTAACAGCGTTACAGTAAATGGCATGCGTTATAGAGACATGTTAACTGATTTTTTGTGGCCACGATTGGACGATTCGGACTTGGACGAGTTTTGATTCAAGCAGGATGGAGCAACGTGTCACATAAGCTGTGAATCAATCTTTTGCACACTGAATTCGGCCGTGTTATCAGCAGTTTTGGATACATTAATTGGCCATCGCGCAGCTGCGATTTAACACCGTTGGACGATTTTTTATGAGGACTTGTTAAGGACCGTTGTTACTCCAACGATCCACAAATAATTGACGCACTGAAGGAAAACATCAATCGAGTTATTCGTGCAATAGAGCCACAAATAATCGAAATTGGGTACTGCGAAATTGGGTGAAAAGAATGAACTACTGCCAAGCCACCTGCGGTGCCCATTTAACTGAAATTGTTTTTCATAAATAATGGGAAGGCATACTTTCTTGAATAAAGCAACAGTCATTTAAAAATATTCAACGATGTAGTTTTAATAGCAATTTTAAAAAGAAACCATCTTATGGCCCACTTTTTATATAGTATATTACAGATATCACTTGATATGCTTAAAAATATATAATGCCAGTGAAAACCTACAGATCTTGTCAGAATTACCAATAAAACTGACTCGTCAGGCGTTCTAAATGTTACCTTACACTTCATCAATGAGTAACATACAAATTGACACACATGCTCGTATACAGTGGCGCCTGGTGAAATTTGAAATTCACGTATTTTCGCATGGGATCCACACCACATTTTAGGGGGGTTAATACTAGACTCAAATAGAAGGCTATTTTTTTCTTAATCATCAAGTAAATACAATACACAGTCTTTTTATTCTTGTCTTTTTTTTAAATTTCAAGACCTGTCAACGTTATGGAAATTTGAATTTTTATTTCATACTAGCATTTAGTTTCGCAAATTTTGTAATAGCTGTAACTTTAGGAAAAATGAGAATTTTGCAAAAACTGTAACACTAACTAAACTAGGTTTTCATATTAATATGGTAATGAGGAAAACAAATACACAAATATTTTGCAAGCCGTTTACAAGATTTTCTGGGGGTGCACCAGATATTTAAAAAAATATTTAGTTTGGTTTTACTTCCACATCAGCGTAATGGAGTGGATGTACTAGGTGTTTCGGTAGGCTTCTTTCATTTTTCGTATCTAAAATTATCCTGAAACCTTATTATTAATTTCATCCTCGATTTTACCGCTTTCAATGATCGATCTGACATGGTTAACTTTGAGGTATTCTATGATTGATCGGAAAACACAGCTGTAATTGTGACAAATACTGAATTGAACGAAATGTTCGAACGATAGTCAGACTAATTCTCGATAAATATGCAACGATGTACATATAAGGTGTGTAAATTAAGTAATGAGACTGACAATGTAGCGCCCGATCTAGCAACACTGCGGAGACGGGACTTAGAAAGGCGGTAGGTTAACATGTAATGCACCTTCAGTACAAGCTTGAAGTTGTTAGAGTCATTTGTTTGTTTTCGTAAGCCGTTTTTTTCTAGTGCGTTTTAAAAATGAGTGACATTAATTTTGAGCAATGGTGTGCTATCAGCTTTTGCTTCAGACTTGGACACAGCGCAACGGATACTTCAACTTCAATACTTCAATACGCCTAAGGAAACTGTGTTTTTTCAAGAGCCCAGGTTTTTCGGTGGTTTAAGGCATTCTCAGAGGGAAGAGAGTCGATTTTGTGCGTTCAGGTCGTCGGTCGACGACAAGAATGATCGGAGAAGAGTTAAATTTGCATCACACCACTGTTCATCAGATTTTGACTAATGAATTGGGGATGAGAAAAATCTCCGCAAAAATGGTTCCAAAAAACCTTTCGCAGGAACAAAAGGACATCAGGAAAGAAAGGTGTCTTGACTTTTTGGAATCGATTGAAAATGATCCCCATTTTATGGAACGTGTCATTACTGGTGATGAAACTTGGGTGTTTGAGTACGACCCGGAAACCAAGCGTCATAGCATGGAATGGCACACTTCAAGCTTTCCAACAAAGATATCAAACCGACAAAGATCAAATTCATGCTGATTTGCTTTTTTGATGGCCAAGGAATTGTCCACAAAGAGGTTGCGCCTCCAACCCAAACAGTAAATCGACACTTTTCCAGAAAGGTTCTTGAAAAAGGGTCATGCGTGTGAGACCAAACATCAAGAACAACTGGATGTTGCATCACGACAATGCACCTTGGCACACCGCCATTTCAGTAAACCAGTTTTAAGCCAGTAAAAACATTCCTGTGGCTCCTCAGCCTCCTTATTCGCCTGACTTGAATCATTGTGACTTTTTCTCTTCCCAAGATTGAAAAAATCATCATTTTGGGACCACAGAAAACATTCAAACGGCTGTAACCAACCAGATGAAGGCTATTCCAGTATATGAGTTCCAGTACTGTTATGAGGAATGGAAGAACCGTCTCCAGCGCTGTGTGGCTTCTCAATGAAGTTATTTTGAAGGAGACAATACTGAATTATAATTCTATTCGAATAAGAAATTAAAAAAAAATCAGTATCATTACTTAATTTACACACCTCGTACATACAACGATGTAGTATAGTCCTTCTATTTTTAATTGAAAATGATAAATACGCCTGGGGAACAAAAAAAGCGGCGCAACTCTATGATTCCATGGGCGTGCATATATCTTTTATAAATTCGAAAATTGTGAAATAATTTTTTTTAATTCAAATCAATATAGGAGATTAAAATTAGCCTGCATATAAAACTTAATTTTTTGTAATATAATTTGCTGTAAATAATGCTCATTTAGCCAGACAATCTCAAAAAAATGTCTGTTTTAATAAACCTAGTTGAAATACACGTCACTGGCGTCTTAAACAAGTCAGAATTCCAAATGTCGTAAATCATTTTAACGACGTCGTAAAAAATGTATGGCACAGTAGACCGAAGAAGTATTAGCAATGTATTAAATGCAAAGTAGTCTAATAGTCTCGTTGACCGGTGTTACCGCCAGTGGTTTACTCTGTGCCGCCAGCCGCCGTTGCCGGCTCTTCAAAATTTTTCTTAAGTATAGTAATATACATAAAGTTGTTTGAATTTATAATTATTTTTTCCAGCAATTTTAAACGTTTTATTTTAATGCTAACTAATAAATTTATATCTATGTATTTTTTTTAAATATTTCCAAACTAGCTTTCTAAGAACGTCACGAACTAACAGTTTACTGAAGTATGAAGTATACTTGTATAGTGAGCTGAGCAATTTTAGAAAATATATCTGACAACCTTGCTTTTTTCTAACTATTTTCAATTGAGAATGGAAATAGAATACATACATACATATGTATATATACAAAACGCAAACACCTTGGAATGAACTTTGAATTCCTAAATAACCAAGATTTGCAAATTGCGTTTCGAAATTTCTAGTAGATACCTATCATACGTAGTTTTGGGTTTAAATTACTTATATACTTTTGTACTCTTTAGATAATTTAGATTCTTAACCAGGGGTTTAACGTATAATAATATTGGTAGTTGTCAGTTTCACATTACTATCGCGACGTACATACATACATAGTTGCGGATAGTTTATTCTTCCATTCGTTGTATACCTACTATTAAAACATTTTATATCCGTCAACAGATTAAACGCCTTTCTAAAATAATCACCGTGGACTTGGATCCAGAAGATTTAGTTACTATAAATTTAACAACCTTCATAACAATAATTTTATCAGTCAATCACCTTATTTACTCATGTATTGCTAATTTCAACAACGTCAATAACCTGCCTTCTTTGAGATTTTACATACGAGGCGAATAAATGCATAAGTAAGTGCAGAATTTTATGCAAGACGTTAAAAAAAAATATTGAACTAGGAACTAGGCGTATCAGAGGTCATCCGTTATTGTAGGTATAAATTATTGGTAATTATGGATAATTCCACACTGCAAATACAGCGTGTCCTTTTATATTTTAACATCCGTCTACTGGGTAAAAAAGGGTGAACCGTAAAAGATATACATGTTTAGAAAGTCCAAGATTTCAAAGCCGAGCATTAACTTTTTTAAGGACGGGACTGGTCGATATTTCGACCACTCAAGTATCATAATATTTTTGAGTGATTTTGGGGATAATATTATGTTTTGAATATAGAAAATATAGTGTAACAATTTTAGGTAGCATATTTGACCTTGAAATAGTGATTTCAAGGTCGAATTTTTTATTCGGTACTTCGACATGTAAATTGGTATACCCACGTATTTTGATGCGCTGAATACGAAAACAATAAAACAAACCCTTTCCTAAATTCCGATTAGCGGTCGCTAGATCATTATTGAAATTGGATGATACTGACGATAGCATCTCTCGTCTTGTTAGCCCTCCCATTCGATTAGTTGATCGTCATTTCCCGAGGGATACTACAAGTCGAAGGTGTCACATGTGTGCTTTACGTAAAATTACCCGTCGAACTAACTACATGTGCCCTAATTGCGACATTCCTCTATGGGCAGCACCATGTTTTGAAGAATACCACACACAAGAAACATTATCATAAAGTCAAATATTTTGAGGTGGGAGGCAAGGGGACTCACGGAAATCAAGCACCCCAAAGGGATCAAATATTCGCCACATCCACGCTGTTGATCATGGGTCATGCTGAGAGCAAAAACTGAAATATTTCTTGCAAATGACTTTCATAATAAACGTTACTATTTTTCTACATCCAACGCATAAAAAAACGTACAGATATCATTTCGGACAGAAAACAACGGATTTAACCTTGAAATGCAATTTTCAAGGTCAGAGATGTCTTCTGGACATTTTTTATTATCTTTTTTCGTATTCAGCGCATCCAATTACTTAGGAATGCACTGTTAATTCCACAAATAAAATTTTTAACATGGGACTTTCCGTCCCAGACGGGACTGGTCGAAATTTCGACCACCAAATTTGTCGGGCACTTGACGTGACAGATTCTTCGATTTTATGTACTAATATCCTGTAAAAAAAAAGTCCAATTTCAACGTAAAAATCCCCGTCCTTAAAAGGTTAAAAGATAAGAAAAGAATAAACCTGACAGATAGAGGAACTGACAGAGAAATTTTATATCCATAGTTGCCAGACTGACATGTCATTTTAAAACTTTTGAGCGTTATTCTCTGTCTTTCATGATAGGGTAGCAATAAAATATGTAGGCGAGACGCCCCGCCCATAAATTATAATGCGCACGTGTGAATTGAATTATTATATCGTTATTGGTCTACGGAAAATAAGCACTTGAGTATTCCTGTGCGTACGCATTACGCAGTGTTCCGAGAAGTTAAATATTTGGGTTGGTATTTTAGGCGATTCCATCTTTCGGCCATTTTTTATAAACGGTTCCTTAAATTCCAACAAATCTTTAACAAATAAAACAAACTGTTTACGGACATGAACATGAAAGACCACGAAATATAAATGATTTACGAGCCAGAATTGTACAAGTCCTAAATAATATTTCCCCTGAAGTGTTAGAAGTTAGAATGCGTAAGAACTGAGTTTTACGATAGACTAGGTTTTTGCGAAGCACAAAGGGGCGACATTTTTGAACCACTTATTCAATAGCCATTTTTCTTTCTTTCGTCTTATAACCTGGTTGATTTATATATATATATATTTTTTTATAGAACGTACTTTACTAGTGTATGTACTAGTAAAGTACAATCAGCTATAGCGAACTTACTCCTGTTCGCATCTCAAAGCTCTTCTGTTTTCCATTTATAGCCTACCCATGGATATAACAGACTTAAACGAGCTTCCCTACAGAGTCTGTTAAATCCGGGGTACTTACTTGGTGATATATTATATTAAAATATTTGCGAAAAAAAATAAATATTTCGCAAATATTTTCCAAGCCGTTTCCAGGATTTCCTGGTACGGCTGTTTCTTCCTCTTTTCATTTCAAGTTTTTTTACTATTATAGCCTTCTACTTAGGTCTACCAATTACTTCTAAAATGCTGAAAATATGATAATTTCCAGTTTCAGCAGTCGCTACCGCTTCCTGCTTCCCCTTAATAGGGTTGTTAGGTCTGTTGTTAGGGTCTGAGATTTCTTGACTCTAATCATAAGGTGCATAAAACAAAATTGTAGTGTGATTAGTAAGATCCGGAAAAGTATGCTGTCACGCAGAGCCGGACACTATACAACTCCATGATAATTAAAGTATAAACCGTATTTTTTAAGTGCATATTTCTTGCCTATTTATACTCACGCCACTAAATGCGTAAAATGTTATCCCCAACAAAGGCTACGTGGGAACCCAGGACTCTGTAATACACTTTCTCCGTAAGACAGCGGAGCTATTCCGATAGCGACCTGCCGGCGCGGCGGTGTAAATGGGTCGACCGCCGCATTGAAAACAACTTTTTGTCTGTTGACTAACTCGTTCGTATACTGTATTTACATACATATAATGTACCTGATTTTGTGTGGATTTCTGCAATAATAGCACAGTCGTTACTATTTGTGAATAGACTTAGACCACTTGTGAATAGATGACTGAAAATTACAAGGATTTTGTTTTACAATAGACGGATCACATATTTTATGTATTCCTTGCAATCGTCGGTTTATATTTCGTGATCGCCGAGAGTGTAAAAAACATTTAGATTCGAATATCCATAAAAAAAATATACTTGGTACGGTTAGAAAAGAGAAATGTTGGTTCGATATGTGCAAGTTTTTGCGAATGTAGCCTTGCGTGGAAAGTGGTCGACAATATTTACTTTGGACGTTTTTTGCCCAATATGTACCCGAGTCAAGATAGCATTGGACCTAGACAAAAATAATATAAAGCTGATTTTTTTTAGAGATCATGCCTGAGGGCTAAATTGTAACATACTAAAAGTCCTGGAGAATCCTCCTTCCGCAACCCCATTTTTTCGCCCCCCAACCCCCCCCCCCCCCTTTTAATATTTTGGTGATTTTCTCGAGAACTATCAACTTTAAGGAAAAATGTCAAGAGAGCATTTTTAAAGCTGATGAAATTCCCCTTCCAATGACGTATCGCAATCCATATTCAGTAGCACATGCCATCCACCAGTGGCGTATCAAATGAAGGGTTATTTTTAAAAAACATACTTTTTGCTATTTATTCTCATTTTTTTTATCTAAGTATAATTTTTTTAGAGGAAACATATTTTTCTCCAAAACGACCATTAAAAGATAGTCTACTTGCGAATCTTTTAGAAGTTCATCGCAATTACTTCAGCCAAAAAAAATAATAAAAAGTTAGAGGTACAAACTGCAATAGAAGATATGAAAGAAGTTATTCTCTTTGCTCATGCAGTTTCTGGCTGCGATAAAACATCTGCCTTATACAGAAAAGGGAAAAAAATTGTATACATGCAGTTACAGAAAAATCCCAACTTAAGGAATAAAGTTTGCGAGATATTTAATGTACCTAATCAATTACAAGAAAATGTGATACAATGTGGGGAAGAGTTTGTCAGATATCTTTATCCTGATGGTCCAAAATTTGGAGATATCAATAACCTTCGCCATCATCTTTATAATAAAGCAATGGCAAGACAATCGCCTTCTGCACTCCTAGATATATCCAGTTTGCCGCCCACAAAAGCAGCATGTGCCCAACATTCGCTGACAGTATATCTTCAGGTAAGCAACGGATAAAGAAAAATTTATTTGTGTCATTTCTATTGCTTTTTAAGGTACAAGAGTGGCTGGGAAACCGGCTACAGTCTACTGAATGGGGCTGGAAGTTAGTCGAAGGACAATTGTTGCCTGTCAAAACTACGCTACCTCCCGCACCCGAATCACTTCTCTCTCTGGTTTACTGCCATTGCAAAACCAATTGTGCTGGTAGATGCTCTTGTAGACAATCAGGCCAAAAGTGTAGCACATTTTGTTCCCCTTGCAATGGCGAAACATGCAATAATATTATGGAAACTGTTACAGAAGATTCTACTCTTGAGAAAGATGTTTAAAATGTTGTTTTGAAACTAAATAAAAAACAAATTAAATAGCAGTTTCAATATTTTTGGTTCTAGGGTCGTTCTCTACATCAATGGATTTGCAATTTTATCACCTACAAAAAAAATTGGTAACGATATTTTTCGTCAAGCTTATAGTTTTAGGTAAAAATCAGTAAATTCGACGTGTCCTTCAAGAAATTTCAATTAATCTCGGAACAGCTTTCTTTTGATACGCCACTGGTGTGTACCACGTGGTACTATATGGGCTCGCAATACGTCGTTGGAAGGGAAATTTTGTCAGCTTCAAAAAATGCTCATTTGAAATTTTTCCTTAAAGTGGATAGTTTTCGAGAAAATCAAAAGGGGTGGGGAGGGTTGGGGGGCGAAAAAAGGGGGTTGCGGAAGGAGGATTCTCCAGGACTTTTTGTATATTACTATTTAGACCTCAATTATGATCTGTACCAAAAATTAGCTTTATATTATTTTTGTCTAGGTTTACCCAAAATTTGAACTATCTTGACTCGGGTAAAGTATCCAATTTTCCATTGCTTAGTAGCCATACATTGCGTAAAACATATTGACAGAAGACCTATCAACGTGTCATGGAAAATATCAAAGAAGAAATACGTAATAAATTTCTGTGGTTGACAGATGACGAAACAACAGATTTTGCGGTAATAAGGTCGTTAAGACCCCCGATATTGATAGCTAATAAACGGGTTTTGTGGCTAAACAGTGGCTAAAAGTATAGAAATAGTAGTAACATGTGTGTTTTCCTGTGTAGATATAAAAAACAATAATGTATTGATGTTAATCACAACAAAAAACTGTTAGGCATACAAACAACTGTGCGAAATTCGTGAAAATCATGTGCGTGTTGTGTCTCTGTACATGTAAACTAAAACTTCAGTAGATGTGGAACGATCATTCTTCTACAACCAAATGTACAGGCCAAATCGCTCACGTTTAACGAGAATAAATGCAGAAAGACTACTGGTCGTGGCAACGTATGTATGCTCACGCAATGAGGACAGTCGGTGTTTCTGAGTGACACAAGCAATAGGTATGTACATACATACATTAATAATACATTTTTACATTCGGAACCCTAGTGATTAGTATTACTTCCAAATAAATAAAAAAATAAAAGAACGTTATTTAATTTTTCAAAAAGATTCTTCATACAACAGTCAACTCTGATATAAACTAGGAAGTGTATGGAAATGGCAAATGAAGTATCTATTTTTTAATGCCGGTCTAAAGTATAAAAATTGAAAATGAAAATCTAATTTTGTGTTTCTGTTTATTAAATCTAAAAAACAACTTGTAAATAGGTACAGTTTTTAAAGCAATTTCTAGCGAGTTCTGCAATAAAATTAATTGTTATAAAGTTATTTCTATATTTTTATTAGCATTGCAATTAGGTCTATATCGTGTTTATAGCAAATTTTAAAGAGTAGATTTGTGTATGTACCTATTATCAAAAATGTGGTTATCGTATTTAAACATATTTAAGCCTAACAGTTAGTCATTAACAGCATCATAAGATAAATATTAACCTATTTACTTACCGTTTCTAAGAAAAAAATGATCATAAATATTGTCTCGTCTAATAACAAATATTCATATTTAGTGTTATTATAATTTAGGGAATCTCTTATTGATGCAAGTCAGAAATTAATGAATTTATTTGTATCGTGATAGTCGACATACACATATGTACATTTTTACTTTCAGCGTGTTGTAGTCTCGAGAAAAAAGGAGTACAACTTCTACGCACAAGTCATTGCTTTCTTTTTAAGTTAGGTATTATATTTTTATGGAATATTTTTAGTACTTCCTGGCTTGGTTTATTAACTGGGCAATTAACAAGTACCTACCTACCAATGTAATTAATTATGCTATATCTAAATAAGTACACTTCCTGATACTCTTCAGTACCAGGGTAATGGTGTTCTTGAGATTTTAAATTGCAAATACCCATCTAGCAGAGAATAATAGATTTACATATACATATGAAGCCAAGTATGGAATAATAAGTGAACGGATGATGACTCCATGTTACAAAGAATTACTAGAAATTTTCGGAATGAATTAAGTTACGGGTTTAGAAATAATTTTCTAAACATTTTCAGTACATAGGGAGGTTAAGTACATATAACCGGCATTATTCAGCACACCGAGTGTTCTGAACTCGGTGAACGAAACGGTATTAGAAATAGGTATGTAAATATGTATCTTCCTACAGCTATAAAACAAATTGTAAATAAAAATAGTTACATGGGTCAAAGTCTACCTCATCTCATTAGCATCTAATTTTAAATTTCTACGACGAAATTAAATGCAATACACGGTGAAGAAAAATACAGAAAGCGGTTTTAGTTTATAAGATAAACAAGTAATGTACTACCATCGTACCATTAAAAAACCATTGTCTTAGTTTTCAATGCTAAATACAGTTACCTGCCTTTTTTACTTTGGTAACAGGTACGTCTTTCTACAAACATAGACATAACAGGTAGAATATAATAATGAAGGTACAATAAAATGGGGAGTCAACGGATGGGGCACCTGTCAAATTTTTGAACAATTAAAACTGTACTTACAGCATTCCAGAACATTTTGTACACACAAAAGATCCAATGGTAACGTTCACATAAGTAGGTCCGCGTTGATTACAATCAAAACAGTACTTATTTTGTGGTAAGGCTCCTAATTCACGTAAAGTTTTTAAGTTTTTCTCGTCTTGCTTTTTTCGTGACGATGCCATTCTCACACTCACTTCACAAACTTCACAGTCGGTTCTCAACTGACAGCTATGAGGTGAATTAAAATGTTGATTTCCCTTATTAGCTGGTGGCGACACCATGCGGCGTACATGCGAACGTAATACTGCAATATACAAGACGAACACGAGTATCCTCTATTTTTCGAATATCTTCCGTGAATCTTCCCTGATCTGGGAATTATTGCAGAGTATGTCTTCAAACTTCCAAGAACATATTAATTTAATATCTTTCTACTTCTAGGAAGCCGTATTTATTAAGTTAACGGTTAAAATGTTGTACTTGTACTTACAAATTGGAGATAATACAAAAAGGAGTGGCTACATGCACGCCGTACGGCGGAAATATATGATTTCTAATCTAGCCGCCGCGCCGGATATGCATTTTATTACTGTTTGAAATGCCCGTCTAATAAACTAGAGATGATTTGGTATATTTACAATTTTGGAATCAATTATGATAAATGTAAAAGCTGCAGAAGTGTAACGGTAAGATGTGATGATGTTACCCTTGAGTTTCAGATTTTCGATTAATAATTCACCAAAGAGCTAACCAAAAGTTAATTTGTGAAACCGTGAAATTATTTCGGATTCTATTTTGCCCTATTGGTCACAAGTCTCTGACGTCACAGAAAGACCGCGATATCCTCCCAATTCCAGGAATCCTCCCAATCTGAAATACTTTCTAGTATTTCAAATAGAGTCAGTGTCTTGGACGTAGACTCTTATTAAATGTAGAATACTATAAGAACTCAGGACTATATGTATTCGCATGATAAAAATACATTCTTTTTATTTAATAATGTTATTTTTCATTTTAAGTATTTAACATTCTTCAACATATCTTTTAATAAAGAATGTAAAATTCCCTCATTATTTTAGCTTCAACAATGCAGGCAGGGTTGGTGGAAAGGGACACCTGTGCAAAGAAAACCTAGAAATAAAATTATAAAAATATGCATTATTATTATTAAATACAAGTTTAACATGTGATCAATAGAAATGGAATTTAGGTATTTTTCTGTCAGATTTATGTACAAAAAAATCTAGGTTTTATTGGTCTTTGTTTTTAAATTAAAAATTGTAAAATATTGATATATTATACCCTTCATATAATTGATGGTAGGCCAGCTATCAACTAATCGATATTTTCGCACATGCGCTGTTCAGGCTATTTTAGTATAAAGAAGATTTAATTATTAGATATATATAAGTACACTCGAACCCCTCTTAAGTCACCTTCGGGTAATTCACATCCCCTCTTATTTCACCACGTTTTCCCCTATTATGTCACGGAAACCGTCCCTCTTAAGTCGCTGCTTGCAAAAGTTTTAGAACTACGTTTGGAAATTGGATTCTCGCATGAATACAATTTTTAATGAAAATAATGATTGTGTAATACATTAAATATGGACACCTAACCTTTAAAATAGGTTAGGTGTTTTTAAACCTTTTAAAAATATCTAACGCGAGGTTATGATCGCGACTTAAGAGAGACTAAATTTCGCGACTTAAGCGAGACGATGATGCACGGATTTGGCGACTTAAGAGGGGTTCGAGTGTACGTTATTTGTAGGTTAAGTTCTCAGAAAGCAGAAGGATGATTTCAATGGCCATTACTTCTCCATGAGTAATGGCGAGTTCGATTTGAATGATCGAGTATGAACGAACAGTTTAGAAAAGGGCCAATAAATTCCCTTTCTTTCATGTTTCCTTTTATTTATGCATATATATACAATAAGGACTATATGGGTAATCCCTACCACTTGTTTTGTGTGAAGCAAACACCTCTCTCTTTTGACCTTGCTACAGGAAACCGAGCTTTACTGCGCATGTCTTAAGCTTAAAGCCTCTTAAGCTTAAGTCACCTTCGCTTAATTCACATCCCCTCTTATTTCGCCACGTTTTCCCCTATTATGTCACGAAACCGTCCCTCTTAAGTCGCCGCCTGTAAAAGTTTTAGAACTACGTTTGGAAATTGGATTCTCGCATGAATACAATTTTTATTGAAAAAAATTATTGTGTAATACATTAAATATGGACACCTAACCTTTAAAATAAGTTAGGTGTCTTTTAAAAATATTTAACCTTTAAAATATCCATTCAAGTGGAAAATTGAACTTTGTCACCCACGACTGGGTATACTTACGTTGATTTTTTCGTTCAGTTGGCTCATTCTTCGTTATAACAAGTGCTGTGGTAAATCTCTAAATATTTCTTTTTGCAGCTAAAACACGAAAAAGTTAAGGTTATGATCGCGACTTAAGCGAGACGATGATGCACGGATTTGGTGACTTAAGAGGAGTTCGAGTGTATGGGATTCTTTCTCATCAGTTCCAATCAGTTCTTTCATAAAACCAAATATTCTAGTTTCAATTTCTTATATTCAAATATCCTTAAATGATTACCACTAAAAAAATATTAGTTGTTGTTATCGGAACATGAAGAATCTCATTTAAAGTAAGTATACCTACATACAAAAAATTGTTACACGTTTGTAGTTTTATGATTTGGCACCTAGTTCGTATTTTGTAGGCGGAAGGTCGCAGAAACGACATCGCGACTTTGGTAATCTATACCTACCTCAAAAATATTTTGTCTATGCCTACCTATTACATACTTATTCACATGTATCCTCAAACACACACAAAAAAAAAAGAAAATGGCGAGCAAATCAGCGAATTAGAAGTTTTCTTTTGAACCGAAAGTTCGATTAAGTTAATAGTGAAAATATAAGCAGGGAAATTGAAAGTTGCATTACTCAGTTTAATCAATTTCTCACTGAAAGCTGCATAATGTTTATGTTTTTGTGGTATACCTATGCATTTGAAAATTGTGTTGTAAAAATGCTATACATTAAATACCAAATATATATGTATGTACATTAGTAGAGATCGGATCTTAAATCGAGTCGTCCCCGTTTTTATGGAACACCAAAATTTGCAACTCCATATCTTCCAAATCCATTCAGTTTCAATACTTTCAATCGCGAAAAAACGCGTAAAGCCTAGTTCTCAGAGCTTCATCGTGTCGCTAGCCATAGAACAACTTAGTCGCTGGCGACACATGGCCGACCAATAAAAACGTTTTATTTAATTTCACTCAACATCCACCTTTCCGAACTCCCAATTTCCCAACTCCCGATTTTTTCCAACTTTTTTTCCCCCTTTTTTCCCACTTGTTCTTCCCCCTAACCGAACTTTTTGCTGTTTTGGTGGGGGAAAAAAAAACCCCAATTTTTAAAGGGGGAAAATTTAAAACCAAAAAGCGGGGGTTTTTCCCCCCCCTCCTTTCCCCCCCCCCCCCCCCCCGGAAATTCCCCCCCCCCCCCCCCCCCCCCCCCCCCCCCCCCCCCCCCCCCCCCCCCCCCCCCCCCCCCCTTCTTTCCCCCCCCCCCTCCCCTCCCCCCCGCCCCCCCCTTTTTTCTCCCCCCCCCCCCCCCCCCCCCCCCCCCCCTTCTCCTTTTTCCTTTTTTTTTTTTTTTTCTTCTCTCCTTCTCCCCCCCCCCCCCCTCCCTTTTTTCTCCTCCCTCCCTCCCCCCCCCTCTCCTCCTCCCCTTCTTCCCTCTCCTCCCCCCCCCCCCCCCCCCCCCCCCCCCCCCCCCCCCCCCCCCCCCCCCCCCTCCCCCCCTCTCCTCCTTTTTTTTTTTTTTTTCTCTTTCCTTTTTTTTTTTTCCTCTTCTTTCTTTTTTTTTTTTTTTTTTTTTTTTTTTTTTTTCTTTTCTCTTCCTTTTTTTCCCCAAACCCCCCCCCCTCCCTCTTTCCAAACCCCCCCCCCCCCCCCCCCCCCCCTTTTTTTTTTTTTTTTTTTTTTTTTTTTTGTGTGTTGGTTATTTAAGTTTATTTTACTGTCGCTGCGACCGCCGTGTGTAGTTGAAATATTTCAACTACATTGTCTGTCGCCTAGGGGTTGCCAGATCTCCGGCATTGTGCCGGAGTTTCCGGCATTTATAGTTGGTCTCCGGCCTCCGGCAGGCATAGGCCAATTTCCGGCATTTCGAAAATCCCCAAAAAAGATCTACTTCATTCAATTTCGGAATAAGCTTATATGCTTACATTAAAAGTAGGGAATAGTGAATAGTCTCGGGAATACTACAGAACACCCACTATTAGAAGTCCCCCATTTAAACGCGTCGGCCCCAGGGGCTGTTCACTCTTATGAGCCTACCTGAAATGTGATATTTAGTATGAGACCAACTCTATAGATGGCGCAACCAGTTTAGTTAGTTATGTATAGTTGGTAATGTTAAAAAAAAGAGATTGGTAGTCCGGAAGAACTAGTTCAGTCCATGCGCCCAAATGTTTAATATTTATAATTTGCGTTATGTTCTTACGTCAATATTTATCTGGACGTATCGATTGAATTGGTTCTAAGTAAAACCAAAACAAACCTAAGTTTTGTAGTTTTGTGTTTAATTTGTTTACATGTGTTAATTTATTTTGTGTTTTATTTGTTTATTGGGTATTATATATTCTTATTTGAGACAGAAATTAGTTGAGTTAATATTACATTAAAAGAAGAACTAGAACTGGTACCAGATGCGTGTTATAAATGAAACTTCATGTAAAAAAAGTTATGCCTTTACTTTTTTTAGTTTATATAAATGGCTAGTTGGAAATAATTTACACTTAAATGTGATTGTGTCTTGCGTATAAATGTGATTGTGAATACGTATAAATGTGGTTGTGAATAAAGGAATCTTACATCTAAAACAATTGATTTTGGTATTTAATGGTTTCAATATCTCAAATATCCTCCTTTTTCATCACAGCATGTCTTTAAAATTTATTTTTTAGACATTATTTCTTGAGGAACGGTTTCAAATACAGTTTGTGGACTTTTTAAAGTGTTCCCTTATGGACGAATATATATTATATGACAAGAATAGCAAAATCATATTTAGTTTATGCTAGATAAGGATAAAAAACTTTATGTAACCAAGTATGATAATGCTATTCTTATATACATACGTTTTGTCCATAATGGAACTCTTTAAGAGTCCGCAAACTATTTTATTTTTGAATATTTTTTTGAATATAGCGCCATCCGCCATATTAGTTAAAATTAGTTTGAGACCAATTCAAGAGATGGCGCTTCACGGTTTCATTTAATTCTATGAGAGAGTTCCATCTATCTCTTCTTTTATCTATGGTCGGCCCGTCGGCCGTCGGTAATCGGTAGTCATCGTTCCCCATCGCCAAACGGCAAGTGATGAGTTAACCGAAATATGTAACTGTTCAAGAAACATAATACACTCGAACCCCTCTTATTTCACCTTCGCTTAATTCACATCCTCTGTTATTTCACCACGTTTCCCCCTATTAGGTCGCGAAACCGTCCCGGTTAAGTCGCCGCCTGTAAAAGTTTTAGAACTACGTTTGGAAATTCGATTCTCGCATGAATATGTACAATTTTTATTGAAAAAAAATGATTGTGTAATACATTTATTGATTTAAAATAGGTTAGGTGTCTTTTAAAAATATTTAATCTAAAATATTCATTGAAGTGGAAAATTGAACTTTGTCACGCACGACTGGGTATACGTACATTGATTTTTCGTTCAGTTGGTTCATTTTTCGTTATAACAAGTGCTGTGGTATACACTCGAACCCCTCTTATTTCACCTTCGCTTAATTCACATCCTCTGTTATTTCACCACGCTTCCCCCTATTAGGTCGCGAA
Organism: Aromia moschata; assembly: GCA_029963805.1. Lineage (NCBI taxonomy): Eukaryota > Metazoa > Arthropoda > Insecta > Coleoptera > Cerambycidae > Aromia > Aromia moschata. Next base: position 231,562 of record JAPWTK010000579.1, read on the forward strand.
ACCGTCCCGGTTAAGTCGCCGCCTGTAAAAGTTTTAGAACTACGTTTGGAAATTGGATTCTCGCATGAATATGTACAATTTTTATTGAAAAAAAAAAAATGATTGTGTACTACATTTATTGATTTAAAATAGGTTAGGTGTCTTTTAAAAATATTTAATCTTTAAAATATTCATTCAAGTGGAAAATTGAACTTTGTCACGCACGACTGGGTATACGTACATTGATTTTTCGTTCAGTTGGCTCATTTTTCGTTATAACAAGTGCTGTGGTATACACTCGAACCCCTCTTATTTCACCTTCGCTTAATTCACATCCTCTGTTATTTCACCACGCTTCCCCCTATTAGGTCGCGAAACCGTCCCGGTTAAGTCGCCGCCTGTAAAAGTTTTAGAACTACGTTTGGAAATTGGATTCTCGCATGAATATGTACAATTTTTATTGAAAAAAAAAAATGATTGTGTACTACATTTATTGATTTAAAATAGGTTAGGTGTCTTTTAAAAATATTTAATCTTTAAAATATTCATTCAAGTGGAAAATTGAACTTTGTCACGCACGACTGGGTATACGTACATTGATTGTTCGTTCAGTTGGCTCATTTTTCGTTATAACAAGTGCTGTGGTATATCTCTAAATATTTCTTTTTGCAGTTAAAACACGAAAAAAGTTGAGGTTATGATCGCGACTTAAGAGAGGATAAATTTCGCGACTTAAGCGAGGTAATGATGCACGGATTTGGCGACTTAAGAGGGGTTCGAGTGTATGGTCTAAATATTTCTTTTTTGCAGCTAAAACACGAAAAAAGTTGAGGTTATGATCGCGACTTCGAGAGGGGTTCGAGTGGATATTTATTTCATACACCATTTCATGAGTAGATATCAGAAATCTATGTTAGTTCTAGAAAAAAGAAACATTTTGTGCTTTCAATTACATGGTGTAATGGTAGACTTAAAAAATGACTTGATGCGCCGTAAAAATGATAAATTTTTTGGTTTTAAGGTAAAAAGAAGCTTTCAAACATATTTCAGATTATGAGCGCAATAAAGCCGAATCTGATTTTTTTGTGTGTTTATACTAGAGCTATCAAATATTTAAATGACTGGTATGATTTTGAAAATCCTCCATTTGGAAAATTCAAAATATTTGATCTGAAAAATCAGATGAAATTTAATAATTTGAATATACCAGATTATGTTAATTTTGACGAGCTATATGATGAAATCCATAATCTGAATAATGCATTGCCGTCACTTACTGAAATTGATGAAGTTGACTTGAAATGGGCACATTTTTTTTCAAAAATCATTCTGTCCAAACTTATACAACCCGTCCTTTCAATTTCAGTGAGCAATGCCAATGTTGAAAGAGTTTTTTCACTAATGACTCATTTGTGGACAAATAATAGAAATAAAAAACATAAATCTTGTCGAAGCCGAACTGTGTATCAAATCAAATTTTGATTTATCTTGTACCCAATTCTATGAGTGGATTAAAATTAAACCACTGCTTCTTAAAAAATCACAAGAGTCTAGTAAATATAGTATGTGATATTAGATACTTAATATTTTTTTATGTACCAATACATATATTTGCATTTTTTCTGTTAACGTTTTTTTTTAGTGGATATTTATTTATTTTCTTGTTTACTTATATGTAGAATATATTTTTTTGTTATTTAGGGTGTCTACCCTTGTGCTAAATAAAAGCCTTTTTTTTATTTATGCTATGGTATAAATATCCCCCGTATCCCCCAAATCTCCGGCATGTACAAAATTGAAATCTGGCAACCCTACTGTCGCCAGTGTCGCACTCGCCCCATGCGTTGTGTTGTTTATGTAAATCGCCATTTTTGCATGGTGTCTCGTTTGGAAAAGCTGAAATAGATAATCTAACAAAGCCATTTACAGCTTTTCCATGGAAATAATCTCGGCAAATTTACCAGAACATAAGAAATTGATAAAAAAAGGTGTACATTTTACGTAATTTACATATTCATGAATACTTATTTTTATCCATTGTTTACCTACCTGCGTTTAGTGATTTTGTTTTTTACATTCTGTGTGACATTTCTTTTTCTTTTTATGCAAAATACCTAAAGTAATTTTATAATCTCTTTCTTACATTCATTCTTATATTCGTCAAATGTAATAATTATATAAAAATGTATTAATGGCCAGCTGTATACTGCAAATATAGACATAAAAAAACGTCATCAACTCTGGCTATGAATGAGAGAGCTGGAAATAGCGGTCATGTCTAAGCTTTTCAGTTATGTCAAACTTTTGACAAGTGACTGTCACAATTTGTAAAATAAAGAATGGCTGTCATATGATGTGATAGTCTTGACAAGTAAATAAGGTTATAAATTCGATTAAGAATAGAAATACGTCTTTTTTTTCTTGGCCAACTTTGATGACGTTTTTTTTTTTGGATGTCTCCATATAAACTGCAATATTTCTGGTGACCTGTGGCTTGATTCTCAAAAATATTGTCAATGGCGCGGAATTTAAAATAACGGCATAGCAAGTCTTAAAGACAAAGTTTAAATCTCAAAGTTAATGCAGCTTTAGCTGTTGGTGTAATAAATGATTAAAGTCAATACAAGTTTAAACACCCTAAGCAATAAATTAATTTTGATATTCTAATTGTGAAAGGAATTTTCTGACCGTGATTAAAACTCCGTGAATTTCGATATTTTGCTAAATCACATGGTCCACGGGCTTTTTAACGTCTTCAAGGTTTTTTAGAACCCTGTTGAAAATTGCGTAAGAAAATGATCTTGATCGCATCAAATATATTTCCTAGTAGGTACCTATTGAGCAGTAATTGTTTTTATATTATTTCTACTCTTTAAAACATTTCTAGTTTTAATGTTTAAGCTTGAAAGGACCTTAAATTTACCAGTTAAGTAAAATAAACAACTAAAATTAGAATGTTTTTTTTAAATAAATTTGATTTTTTTCAATAAGAGAGGCTAGTATTTTAGTATTACTTCGACATAAAACGAATGTGTAGAGTTGAAAAAGAAAGAAAGTTATAAAACTTTCAAAATGTTATAATTCCCTGCTGTGTTCTTAAAAAAAATTTTTTTCTATTTTAAAAAAAGATATTTTTTTATATAATTTGTTTAAAAGTAGGTTAAAATTAGTTTATAGAAGAAAAATAAAATTATAAATTATTGTAAGTAGATAGATAATATTTTAGGTAAGTAAATTGGTAGAATAAAAAAGTGTAGCATATTAGGGAAGTAGTAAGTTAGTACTAGCCGCTGACCGTCCCTAATGCGCCCATTGATTCGCATGCTGAGTATTGTTTTTAGACCTATGAATCTAACGACAGAGTAAATGACATCTAAAAGGGATTCAATTTTTTTTTTTATATAACAAATTATTTTTTTTTAATTTTATATTTATTATTTCAACAAAGTTGGAAATTTCCACCTTTATTGAGCTAATGCATACCTAACAATTTTAACCCCCCTTGGATATTATAAAATATGAGATTTACCTCATCTACCAAGAATGAAGATCTTGAAAAAAGAAACCTTTATTGCTCTTATATTCACCAAAAAAACTTCTTTTTAGCTAGTATACATACTTACCCTCGGCTCTGATTCAGCACCCTGTATTCATGTAGTTGAAGAAACCAGTGCTAGAGATACAATCAGTTATGTTAAAATAAACTAGCAAAATCTACAAAATCAATTAGTATTTTTTTTTAGTTTTGTTTAATGTCATCTTAAGCTTACCAATAACTATTTTCATCATAAGTTTATAAAATATCTCGGGAAAGCTTTTCATTTGCAAATATTTCTGTGGGACAATAGTTTAAACAGCTAAAACTTTCATCCCAAACCGAAGTTAAATATGAATCATTAAATAATAAATCTAATATTCACAATATTCAGAAAAATATATAAGGGGTTGTTTAAAAATGATGGTACATAAGAAATAGCTGAAAAGGCCATCCAATTTTGGTATATTACAATTAGATATATTTTTGTATATTTTACTGCAACTGGCTCACACATTGATGCCATCTTGGATTTTTTAAACTGTTTTGATATACATATTTTATTATCGATTCCTATTTAGCCCACGAAACCATTTTTTTTAAATATTTCGAAAACAGCAATAAACTTGATATCGCTAAATTCTTACTTTGCCCTCTCTTTTGTCTCTACTTCTTTTTTGTTTTTTTTTTCTGCTGTAAATGGTCCAGATTCCAGGTATCAAGGCAGGTATTAAAGCACTCTAATATTTTAATTTCTCTTTAAAGTTTGTTGTGTGCCTACTTTATTGTTATACAGATCTGATACAAAATAACAAGGTACATCTATCTCTGTAATATTATGTGACACAATATTTGGATCAAAGTATTATTTTCTGAAATAGGTTTAGAAATAAACAGATACAGAATTGACAAAAAATTACCTTATGTGATAAATCAAATTCCTAGTGTCCACAGTAACACTTTATAATAAGAGATTGGCATCAACATATATGGATAATCGTATATACAGATTTGACAATTTACTAATAGTGTGTAGTTACAAATAATGAATAAAATTCAGTCTATCATCCCTAGTTACAATTATAATATATAAAAGTGATTAATATTAGAAATAGAGGCACTACAGCTGGAAATACGCATTGTTTGATACACAACAGTCTTTAGGCTTCCTTTGGTAAGGCTGACCCGTTATACCTCGTATTATTCAAACGATAAAATTTGCAAAATGCAAAAAAAATTTTGATGGTGTTTAGTAGAAGATTACACGAGGAATTTTAATAGAAATCCATATTAAGTTACTCTTAAATTTCAACAAAAACAATGAATACTTAAAATTCTATGTTAAAACTTATTTAAAAAAGCTTACAGTGTAAGAAACAAGTCTTAATGCAAAATCTGGATTTTTAATAATTAGCTACCTATTAAAAAATTTGCATCATTTAATGTAGAGTGAATATCAGAGATTCTATTGGATATATTTTACATATACAGTATGGCCCAATAAGAACCAATCACAACACAGCTGTATTTTTTTAAATTCATAATGCATTTTGAATAATTTTGGTGTCAAAATGTAAGGCACAAAAACTGTATTTTTAAACAGGATGATAGGATTTTTGATATCTTTAGTCCAATGCCTTCGGGATCCTATAAAAATTATAAAATCGTTGTGAGATGCCACTGAAAGATTTATTCTTATTTTTCTATGAAAATTGGTATGCGCCAATTTTAAAAGTTGAAGGCAGTGGCACCGTTGTTTTTCTATTAAAAAAATTCCTAAAGCTTGTTAATCTCCAACACCCTAAAAAATATTACAGGTAGACCTTAAACAGAATATTTGGAATATGTCATCTTGTTCAAAAAGAGTTTTTTTCTGCCCTACATTTTGACACCAAAATAGGTCAAAAAAGATAATAAATAAAAAACACACTGGGAAACACTTTATATATACAGGGTGAATCACAAAGTTCTCTAAGCATTAACACTTTCGCTGCTGGCAGCTCCGATCAGAGACGCTTGTTTAGCTTACCAGTATAATTTTATATTGGTTGCTAAAAAGCTGGCATATTCGGTGGGTCTTTTAAAAGTCAGTGGCAGCGAACATGTTAAACATGATCCTGACATGGTGAGCCACAAATTTGGCCAGCCAGGTCTCCAGACCTCAATCCTTTGGGTTACAACTTGAGTTAGACGAAATACTTGGTTTAAAAGAAAAAGTGGAAACGCGAGACTTTAATCCAAAGGATTTCTAACAGTGCCAAACAAATACAAAAAGCCCCGCTTGAGTGACGACGTCAAAGATACATGTAGGAAATGTGGATGTGGAGGCGAAACTATCGAAGATATAATGGGAGAGTGTTCTGCATTAGCAGAATCAACATATCTCGGCAGGCACAACCAACTTGAAATATAGTCCATCAATAACTAGCATTCAACTATGGTCTTTTAGCGACAGCAGTACTTGAATTGACCAGATATTGTGCTCATAAACAAGGAATAGTAAACAGGGATCATCGTAGATATCGCAGTGCCCCTTACCTACAATATTCAGAGGACAGAAAGAAGATTGTGAGATAAGAGAACTTAGTATTTGAGCTGAGGTGCCTTTGGAGAAAGTAGAGATATTCGTCCTTGTGATTTTGGCAGAAGGAATGATGAAGACTATATTCACCATCATTAGAGCAGTGGGACTACATTATAACATTATAAGAAGTGGTCAGAAGGCAATATTGTTAGAGACTTGTCATATTGTACGTAGGTTTTTGGGAAGTGTGACTATAAAGTCGGCGAAATAATAATAATAAACGACTTTATTGAATTACGTAATAATAATAATAATAATAATGCATGAAAAATTTGTCATTTTAAAAATCAAAATTATTTAAGGATACTTTTTAATTTTAAATTCACACAGCTCGATAAATACAGTGAAATGGACACACATTTTTATTTGAAATAGTGCCAGAAACTTTGTTTTTGAATGCAGTGAGAACTTTGTGAAATACTCTGTATATCCATCGTATTTTTCTTGCGTTCTAAGAAAATAGCTAGGTACTATTTTTCTCTCTATGGCAACTACATTTTATATAGTACCTGAAATTAATTTTTACATTTTAATTGTGTAAATTAGATTTAAAAGCGAGTTTTCCAGCTGCAAAAGTTGAATATCCCTTGGTGCACTGACACCAACTCGGATGCATAAATTAACAATTTACAATTTTATTGTGTACCAAACAACAGTAGGCGCTCATGTACTTTTTTATGTTGAAGATGTAACTTACCTATCTAATTTATGTACAAGATCATAAAAAGAAATATGATACCTTTTAGATCTGTATCTTGTACATAAATAAATAAATGGAAGAAATGTATCTTATTTCCATGTATACATGGTTCATTAGCACCTTAAAGAGTCTTTAGTTACTCAATTTTTTTTTGTAATCCTAGTTTTCTGTCATTATATCTACAGACTAGATAATATTAAACATAGAGAAAACATAATGAAAAAATAAACCTTAGCAATGCTAAAATAGGTAGTTTCTTGCAAACATTTCTACATACGTATTGATACAAATAACATGATATAGTTGTTGCAATACAACTGGAAGTATAAATAAACATTTTTTTTGATATTACAATTAAACCCAATATAGTGAGTTTACGCATTTTGTACCCAATACTAATTGCAATCAATCGCGTTTATACAGGGTCATCCTAAAAGGTATATCATAAATTTAACAGCGTGTTCCTGAATCAAAATCGATTAGGCATCCCTGCAGAGTTACAGCCCTTCAAAGTTTCCATTTTTAATTTTTTTTTTTTAGATATTGCCGTCATGTGTAGTGATAAGCGTTTCAAATTTACCATGAACGCTCATTCTTAGGATTCAAATAATCAGCTAGATTCTTACCTATCTGACTGAAAACTGAAAGGTAGTTAACCTGAAACTTGATTCATTTTTGGGCCATAATTCTTGGACCAAACAAAATATCTTAAATCTATTTACACCATATTGAAAATAAATAAAAAATAAAAAAGAATCTTATTCCTTGTTCAAAGTTTGAAAACTTAACCGTTTTTTGTGGAAATTGCAATTAAAGATATTGGCTTTATTATTTTATGGCCATTTAGTTTTTCGATAAAAGTTGGTTATGGAAAACAAAAGACTATCTCTTTTATTAATTAATGGATGGTAGACGTCAATGTGACAAAAAAAGTAAAAAATTAGCAGCGGTTCTTTTTTTTAAAAAAACATAGCTTGCTTTAAAAAATAGGCTGGGAAGCTACTCTTCCCTTAAAAGCAAATAATGTTTTTGTTTTAAGAAACCTCTGATCAATTATTACTTTTTCTGTCACATTGACATTTACCGTCCATGAATTAATCAGAGATAAGCTTTTGTTTTCTGTAGCGACCTTTTATCGAAAAACTAAACGGCCATAAAATAATAAAGCCAATATTTTTAATTGCAATTTTCACGGAAACGGTTAAATTTTCGAACTTTGAACAAGAAAAGATTCTTTTTATTTTTTATTTATTCAATATGGTGTAACTAGATTTAAGACATTTTGTCTTGCCTGAGAATTATGGGCCAAAAACGAATCAAGTTTTAGGTTAACTACCCTTTAGTTGTTAGTGAGATAGATAAGAATCTTGCCGACTATTTGCATCCTAAGAGTGAGTGTTCATGCCAAATTTGAAAAGTTTATCTGTAGGTACACATGACGAAAATATTTTATAAAAATAAATTAAAAACGGAAACTTTGAAGGGCGGAAATGTTAGCAGGGATGCTTAATTCTATTTATGTAAATTGTGTTAAATCGACATGATTTTAATTCAGGAACACACTGTTAAATATATGACATACCTTTTAGGAACACCCTGTATAATTTTTCCTTGTATTGACACCTACAATGTAGAAAAACAGTGTTTTATATAACACTGTTGTGAATTTTATGCTACTTTTTTTATTTCTAAAAAAGGCAAACATCAAATTTTCAATACTTAATGTAACTTAATAACCGAAGTCATATCATAAATGCAAGTTCCCTACAAGGTAAAATTTAATAAAGTTGTTTGTTTAGGATGATCTATTTATTTTTGCTTCCAGCTTTTGCAACAAATACAGTGTGGAATATTTTAGTACATCGACATTACTAAAGAGTGCAAATGCACTTAAGGGTGGTCTTATTTGCAATTCCTTTCGAGACATATACACAAAATCTATTTTAATCAAAATAGTGAACTTCAGTATCTGGCTGAAGTTCACTAAGTTATGTGGCTTAATGGCTAACACATTCCTCGTAAATGAATGTAGAGGAATGTAAGGGAATATGCCTTTCTGTTACAAAAGTAAGGCTATATCTATGAAAAATCAACTGAAATAAAATATTTTAGCTAAATTAACAACTCTGGAAATCAATACTTAATACGTTCGCTGCGTATCATGCGGTTCCCGTGTGAGGGTGATTGTGTCTCCTGGGCGGGTCACACGGCTCCTGCGTGAAGGGCTCTATTCCATTTTTCAGGGTCTCCTTCAGCAGTCTGCAGGTATAATGTTCTTGAATGGTGACTTAGTCAGTTCGTGTCCTACCTCTATACTGTTCGAGTCGTCGTCGTTTTGATTTCTTTTTTTTTTTTAATTATCACGATCCAGTAGTTTAGTCAAAAGCGAGATTTGAATTAAGTTCTGGCAATTAATACATATAACAATTCATATGACTAGGCAACAAGTTATTGTTTCACTCACACGGAAGTCGTGTGACTCGCACGCCAATAGCAAAAACACATTGATTGTAAGGGCTGAGTTATATAATCATTATAATTATGCATTACTATACTGAAATTCACAACAAAAATGTCAAATAGTATTAGTCGATATCATTAATATAGTTTTACGCAAAAAAAAAATCCGATACGGGGGGGGGGGGGTCAGTGACCTTGATACGCAGCGAATGTGTAAAAAATCATTTGGTACCGAGTAACGAGTTAAGACAATAATATGATGGGCAAGCAAGTTTGATGAAGTTCTACGTTAAAAGAAATAGTTTACTTTGTAAAGATCGTCTTATCTTCAAAGAGTGACCGCAAAAATAGCTGTTTTTTAGCCCGTTTTCTGGACCTCACTAGAGAATCGTAGCAAAATGCTAAAAATATTTGGCAGGTACCAAATTACTCGTCATGAAAAATCGAGATGGGCATGTTTTTTAGTTTTTTAAAAATTTTCGAAAATCACCCCTATTTAGGGGTTGAAAATACCCAAATAGTGAAACATTTAAATAGTATCAATTAAACTAAAAACAATATTCATTCCATTTTTTTATTGAATGAAGGTTAAAAAATTAATGTGATTTTTTAAAAAAATCTGAAAAAAAATATTTTGGTCTTTTGAATCGTAAGAAATTGAGAAAAAAATTACTTTCTACCGATATTTATGAAAAAAATAACTCGCATCTCCAAGGGTGCAGCCACCCTTAAACATCAGAAGGTAAGATATTTCCATACGAATCTGAGAAAACATTCCAATTTGTTTTATACAGAGAGGTAGACTCGACTCAATCTGTATCTTCCGAATTATTTTTAATAAAAACAACCCTTCTGAAGGGGTAATGAATACTGGTAAAAAATGTAATGAATACTGTTTTTAGTTTAATTGATACTATTTAAATGTTTCACTTTTTGGGTATTTTCAGCCCCTAAATAGGGGTGATTTTCGACAGGTTTTAAAAAACTAAAAAACATGCTCATCTTGATTTTTCATGACGAGTAATTTGATACCTGCCAAATATTTTTCTATGATTCTCTAGCGAGGTCCAGAAAACAGGCTAAATTTGCGGTTACTCTTTTTGGGAAAATAATATTAAACCCCACACTGTATATGTATGTGACAACTAATGTTATTTCTATCACTTTAAATGTATAACAAACTATTATTTACATAACACATATAAATCTTATATTTAAACCCATTTTGCGACCACAACTCAAAACCCCCCAAAAAAACTGATAGCACACAAAATAAATATGTATCAACATTTTTTGCAGGTTTTCTCATCGTATCATTTTTGAAGGTGCAAAATCTAAAAATGATGGTAAAACTTACATATTTTTTGAGATAACAACAGCCACAGCCTTCTTGAGAACAAGCAACGCTATAAGAAAATGGCAACGCCGAATGTAGTCCGACAGTCGACATAAAACATGGCGGCGTTATATGTGTTTATGTAAGAAATTGTCTGTTTATTCGTGTTAAGAGTTTTTTAAATGGACGGATTAATGCAGAAATGGTTCAAAGCTATTCCCAGAAAAGAATGGACACCGTCAAAACATTCTGTAGTATGTGAGTTGCATTTTGATCCCGATGAAGTTACCAAATTTGATAAATACCTTTTACCAGATGGGACAATTAATATGATTGCCTGTAAACCAAGATTAAATAAAGATGTCATTCCATCAATTTTTCCAAATTTGCCTAAATATCTGTCCAAAGAAAAGTCGAGATTAGTTCAAAAAGATCCAGAATGTAGACATCAGACTCAAATTCAACAACATAAAATTTTAATTGAGAATTTTGAGGTCAGATGTAATTGAAAATTACCAGAATTTTGTGAGTTGTTTTTCAGAGAGTAAATATTTCCGAAAACTGGAATTTCTTAAAATTGAAAATCAAAAATACGTCCTTAGCCATTTAACTTTAGAAATTATAAGGTAAGATAACTTTTATTTGGATTTCTTAAACACATGTATTTGTGGAAATAATTAGTAAATATAGATCACATTTTAAGAATTACTTGTTAAATTTTTGCAAACATTCTTTTAAATAACTAAGTTAAAACTCAAAACAATAAAGCTCTAGAACAAACCAGATTAAAATCTCATTCAAAAACATCAGTAAACAATTTTTACATACTCGTTTGCACATGATGCTTTGATTATTAAATCTAGTCTTTTTGTTAATTTCTATTCTTTTTTTCTGTTAATTTCTATTTAATCTAGGTTTTTGTCAATTTTTTTGTTATACCTTTTTCTGTCGATTCTTCTTAATCTAGCTTATCATTTTCTGTTCTATCCTAAGTTCTATCATTTGCTCTACCTTGTATTTTCCATTCTGGCAAAAAATATGCGTGCCAATTTAATAATATGAGATATTTATCATTTCTTTCCTACATGATAGTACCTACATTGATTAGGTAAGCAATATGTAATAAATACATATTATTAAAGGGCTTGTGTTAGCTCTGCACCTTCCTGTTGGTTTTGCTGAACAATTGAATATCACATGTTTTTATGTAGATTTACATGTAGTTTTTACATACAATATTGTTATATTTAATTGACCAAGCAAAGAAAACTATATATGACGTATTTGAAAAGTAAATATACCTATTATTATGTAGAAAATAAATTTGATCTACTTCAAACGCCTCGGCAAAGGCGCCGAGATGAACACAAATTAAAATCGTCGCGGTCGGTTTGATTTCAATAGGACTACAACTTAGCTGTGGCGCGACGTTGCCACATTTACTTTGTGGCTTGTTCTCAAGACGGCTGTGCAATAGCACTAAGCTCCTAATACTTTCCTGTTACTGTGCTACGATACAAACAGGAAATACAGAACAATTTTATTCCGCCTATGTACAAACACAATATAAATATATCTTGTTAAGCTTTCTGCATTATGATTAATAATTGTAAAAATGTAGATATCAATGTTGATTAAAAAAAAGATCTTGAGCCACTGGTTTTGTGGATTCAACACTTTCAAAGATAATACATACTTAAAAACCTTCAAAATCTTAACTCGTAGGTCTCTATATAACAAGTAAGCATATAGATGATATACATTTTGATCACACTATTGAGTCCAAAATGATATAAACAAAAGCGCCATTATTATACACACATCCTATTAAGATAAACATATTTATGGAAAATGATTATGTAATGTTAAAGAATGAGTTTTTTTTCTCAGATATGCCACAATTTAAATTTAAATATTAAATACATAGCCATTTTCGAATAGCAAATTCTGCAATAACTCATTATGTATGGCTTCTACACACATCAAGTTGGACGTGATTATAAATTAGATATATTTTGCATTATAGAGTTCCCACCAATCAAATTACCTGATGGAAATCAAATTACCTAATTTCTCCAGGTTTTTTTGGAATGGAAGATTATAAAATTTCCTGACTAATGGTTAAGGATAAATAATTTTGTGTTAACTTTATTTCTTTAAAGTTGAAGAAAGGTGTTTCAAAAATAGAAGACGAAAACCTTGTTTTTTTTTTTTTTTTTGTAAATTGCATTCTAAGGCAGTTCCACACCAGATCAACAAGAGTGCAATTTATTCCTCAAAATCTTTAAAATATCACAATACTATACAAAAATATGTCACAATACCACACAGAAATATTAAAAAAATGATTCCAAAAAATCAAATTCACCCCCAGGTTCGAACGTTTCACATTTCCGCTTATATCTCCGTTCCTTGGCATATTTTATATAGCATATGCGTATAAGAAGTTGTAACATATTGAATTTCCAAAATTTTAAGCCCAACCCGAAGACTCCAAGTACTATTGTTAACTTGCAAATGGCTGCTGAAGTTGAAAAAGTGCTATTTTTTCACTATTTTTTTACTTCGAACGAGGGGTGATTATGATCATGAAATTTGGAGTAACTGAGTAATGGAGTAATAACTTTTCGAGTCATTAACGATTGAATATTTTTTGCAAGCCTTAATTAACAATGACGCCATTTCTTTGTTTATTGTACGATATTGACCGGGTTGGGCTAGAAAAATCATAAATCTCAATCTAAGTTTGCGGGACTTTTTGAGATTTTGAAAAATATTAATTTGGGCCAGTTTTGTAACGTTTTCTACGCGACTACCTTTTTTATCGCGAGGTATATATTGTTTTAGCGTTGCCGCTTCGAAATTCTCGGAATTGTGACTATAACATTTTGACTCCTATTTTTTGTTTAAAATACGCGTCTTGAAGCGTACTTTCAAGGTATTATAAAAAAAGCGTCAAAAAAGGTAGTCGCGTAGAAAACGTTATAAAACTGGCCCAAATTAATATTTTTCAAAATCTCAAACAGTCTCGCAAACTTGAAGAGATTTATGATTTTTCTAGCCCAACCCAGTCAATATAGTACAATAAACAAAAAAATGGCGTCATTGTTAATTAAGGCTTGCAAAAAAATGTGATTGCTAATTACTGGAAAGGTTATTAACGGATCGAGCTGAAATTTTTTTTTGCAACTTCATACTACAAACAGCAGTCCCTCCAAATTTCATGATCATAGTCGCCCTACTTTCGAAGTAAACGGTGAAAAAAAGCACTTTTTCAACTTCAGCAGTCATTTGTAAGTTTTAAAGAACATGACCTTCAAGGTCATTTGATGGTCAAGGTAGTTTTTTCTAATGGGAACACCTTATTTTTGACCCCGGAATTCGAAGAGCGGAAAAAATTATAGTCGGATACGATCTTGATTGCCTTCATTTCAAATTGTGGAGGTCACCACCCTGAAGTCAATCTCATAATATCGTGGGAAAATGAATCTTCGCAAACAAGAGAGACAATGTCACAAAAGGTTTATTCCTGGTTATTCATTGATAACCTCGAATATAACCTTGACCATGTCCCTCAAGGTCAAGGTCATTTTTATAAACATAGAACTACATATTCTTGAGCCCGAAAATGAAGAATGGAAAAAAATTCGAGACAATGATAATCATCTCATTAGAAGGTCACTCCAGTCAAACGTACAAAATTGACCAATGAGGGTGGTGACCTCCACAATTTGAAATGAGGGTAATCAAGGTCGTATCCGACTGTAATTTTTTACGCTCTTCGATTCCAGGGTCAAAAATAGCTAAAACCTAAAACTTTTGTACAAAACATTTTTTCCAAAAATGCACTCCTGGCGAGTTATTCTGCTGTTCCGGTATTTTTCAAACACCCTGTATATTTTGAAAGAGAATGAGGATAAAAATTGCATGACTTATAACTGTATTAAAAACACTCCCTAACTTTTTTCAAGATACTGGAATTCCTTGCTTTTGTCAGGTTTTTTACATATCCTAACCTAAAAGTGCAAAAACGCTATTTTCGCCTATATTTGAGGTTATGTATCATCGCGAAAATTTTTTTTCTCAAAAAACTGTGTTTAGGATCTGAAAGTGCAAGTCTTTCTCTTCCGAATGCCGTTGAGTTTGCTCAAATATATATTTTTTTTTCATCAATATATTGCATTGCGAATTTTTTTTCTCAATAAACTATGCGACAGATCTGAAAGGACAGGTCTTTCTTTTTCAAATGCCGCTGAGTTTGCTCAAAAATCTTTTCTTCTCCTTGATATATCGCATTTTGAAAATTTTGAGTTTATATCGTATTTTACGCAATACATTCGCTTTGCATAGATAAGACCTAAAAATTTCAAAATGCGATATCTTGATGAAAAAAAGAAGATATTTGAGTAAACTCAACGGCATTCGGAAGAGAAAGACTTGCACTTTTAGACACTAAACAGTTTTTTGAGAAAAAAAATCGCGATGATACATAACCTCAAATATAGGCAAAAATAGCGTTTTTTGCACTTTTAGACTAGGATATGTAAAAAATCTGACGTGATAGAGCAATTCTGAGGCCGGATTCGGATTCAGCGACCTTCAAACTACGCGAAATGACTATTCTCATTCAAAATACATTTTTCAAGTCGATCTGTGTTATTAATGTAGCATTATCGTGTTTACTTAATTATTATTAATCCTCTCAAAAATTAATTTAACTTTATATTGGCCGGAAGACCTCGGTCGGCAGCCTTTTGGTATTGTACCAATAAAGTTCTCAAATGTAATAAAATTCCTATTTTCTTTGTTATAACTATGAGGTGGTAAGTAGTTGAGTGCTGTATTATTTCGAGTTATGCAGTAATGACATACATTATGTTTCTCTTAAAATATAACCATGATTATAAATATTGTATACAATTAATTTTGCCTCGAGCCTTTCCGCTACCTAAATTTGAACCTAAAATAATCTCAATGTTGTATGATAAAGTTATTTTACTTAAAATTATTTTTAACATCATCGACGTCCGTGGGGAAACGTGCGTGCAGTTGAACACATTACAACTATCATGTATGTACATTTATGTCGGGAGTTGGATCGTTAGACTACAAAATGTAATATCTGTGCAAGTAATGTGCTACGAGTAATATCCACGTACAATTCTAAAAACATTCTGTATTTATTATTTGGCACATAGTTCTGCTAAAGCATTTTGGACTCGATAACCTCTTACACCGATGCAAGGCTCTTACTGTCCATTTTCTAACCTTAACAAATATGGTAAATGAGTCGAAACAATAGGGGTAAACTTTAACTCGGGCTCTCCGTCATTTCTTGATCGTTCTTAGAGACCATCATGGGCTCTGTTGGCATTGCACGGCTAGGAGACGGACTATCTACATTTCTAAAATTAAACCCTGGTGAGTCGGCGCTCGACAGAGACTCTGGTGTACCTACGGAGCTCAAGGAACCTGGCGGTAATGAATTACCTGTTGTCGTGAGTAGTCCGCCCCGATCTACGCCCGAGTAACTGTAGAATCGTTTCGCCCTCGGGCTCGTGTGAAAGTCCAGCTTGTCCTCGTCGAGTTTCCTCTTCACACCTAACGGACTCGGTCGAAGGACAGGACTCGCACTGCGTCTGATGATAGTCCTAGATCGGGTCGGGCTTTGGAAACCCGTACGTGTAGGAGACGGCGAGTTACACATCAACCCGCTGTGGTGGTAGGGGGGAAGCGATATCTGCAGTGGTCCCATTTTGCCGGGTTTAGAGTCGTTGTTATCGTTCATTATACTCAAGTCTTCCCAAGACTGAGATATTTGCATCGCATGATGGATTTCGCGTTCGTGAGCCAACTCTCTCGTATTGCTTATGCCCTCGTGTTCCTCTTGTCTTAACTGATTAATTCTTGGGGTCAATCGAAGGCCCGACACCTAAGAAATAAATAAAAAAAAGATATCCCTAAATAAATAAAATTAGTAATTAGGTAAATTTGGAATTTCTTTTGATTTGCTTTCGTTTTATTTTTTTTAATCTAATGGGTTTATTAATTTAAAAGGAATTATATATATTTAAAAAGTTTATAGTAAAAATTAAAATAAAAAATTTAAAAAATAATCTTTCTAGTAATCTTATATTTAATTTTTTCATAATAGAAAAAATATAAGGAGATTTTTCGATTTGTTGCAAAATATTTTTTTGAAAAATATGGATAATTTTAATTTTATAGGAAATTTTGTTTCCCAAAATTAAAATGCATTTTTGAAAAAATATTTTGTAAACAAAAGTCTCCTTATATTTGTTTCTAGATTATGAAAAAAATATAGAAATATCCAAAACAAACAGGAGCGCTCCATTTTTTGAAAATTTTTTCAAATTCAATTTTTTCAATAAATCCTTTCTGAAGAGGTGTATATATATCTAAAAAAAGTGGGTATTTTTAAGATATGCTAACTAAATATCACGCACGCCACTGCACTCTAATAATATCATTAATTGCGTAATCAAAGTTTTGTTTACTGAATGAAAAAAATGGCCCTCTCCTACATTGAACAACAATATATTATTCAATTATAACACCAATAAATTTGGCTTTTTAAAATGTTTAAAAAATCAAACAACCTTTAATCACCATGTCCTAACGAATTAATTATTGATATTAAATTAAGAGATAACATATATTTTACACACATCAAAATTAATTGAGGGTTAAATTGATCAATATATTGTTAAACGTAAAATTGTTTAACGCGAAACATCGAAACAAATCGTGCCGCATAGGCGTACGCATCATAAGTGAAAATCAAATTAAATTGAGGTAATAAACCCTCATCACATACTGCACGAGTTGCCTATGTATCGCCTTGCCGTAAGCCAACCGTATTTATTACTTTATGGGATGAATGAAGCTTATTAATTATTTCCACAATAGTAACACAGCTTACCAGTTGCTAGCACTGTCTTAAATCTTCACATGAAATTTTTTTACAAACTATTGAAAGATATTATTTTAAACATTATGTCAAAAATTAATACACAAATGCCACCAAACTCACCATGGGGAAAACTGGAGGTCTTACATCCACATAACAGAAGGTTTACATCTTCATAAAGTGGGAGCATATAACGACGAACTCATATGTGACCATGTATGCAAAAAGGGACCTAGTGTGTCAAAACAAGAATAGTGGGAAAACGCGTTCACAGTATGCTATACTTTGTTATCACCCTCTCATATCTCACTCCGTTTCGCTCGTTCCTACAGTCGTTAACTTTTTGGATGTAATGGACTTTTCACGTTCAGATTTAGCTTGTTTTTAGCGGGTTTTGACGAAAATGAACACTGCCAGGCAACTCGGGAGGTTCAAAACTGTAAAACATAATAGTTGCCTCGATTTTTGTATTTTTGGCGTTTAGTAGGTTTTTAACATAATCAACTCAATTGTGCATCCGAGGAAAGTGTGGAAGGAATAAGAAGTCAGCGAACACCAAGATGTAAATAGCTGTATCTGTACCTTTTTTCCAATAAATGTTCTTTCTAATGCTTTTGTTGGTGTTCTTTCCCAGTCCGTGTGAAATTTGCCTCAATCATGGAAGAAATGTAGTCTAAAGGAATACAATTCAGTAGGAAGAACCAGGAATCAGTTGAATATACGAATTTTTGACACACTAGGTACCTAAATGACACACTGGGTCCGTGTCTACTGCAGAACGAGTTATTTTACAACTTCGCACGTTGAAGCCACTTACCGGTCATGTTCAAGCCTGCCACTATCCTCACATGATTCTTCAAGGTTTTTCCCATAATAATTGACATAAACAAGAATTTACATAATTAATTGACACACTAGGTCCCTTTTTGCATGCGCGGTCACATATGTAGATTACGTAATGAGGACAAATCAGGCTCTCATATCATTTTCGACCGTGAAATGTTAGCACATTGGGGATACAACATGGAGGCCACAAACCTCAGAGGTTTTCCCGAGTGAAAACTTAGTGAACAGGCTGTTGAAACTTATAAAGGCAACTATTTGCATAATGCAATAAAGCTGGTGACACAATAAGCTAAGAGGCAAGAGTATTGGGGGCAATTTAAACCTGACCAGCTGCACCGAAATCAAAATTACGATACTCCAGAAATATACAAGGGCATGTAGGTATACAAGTACATATATTAAAAAAAAAAAAAAAAACTAAAAGAGAAGAAAAGAAAGGAGGTACCAACCTCCATAGGAAGGAAGGAACGAAGCACATTTTATGTGTGTTTAAGTAAGTTTTAGTATAAAGGTAGAAGAAAATATGGCTCTGTCTTTTATAGTAGTCGCAGGCATATTAGCAACATAATCGAGTGCCTCCAATCGAAGCTGCCGGCAGCGAAAGTGTGAACAAATGTTTTTTAAAAGCAAATAGATGTTTTAAATTTATAGTACATAAGATTGCTGTTATATAAATGGCCAAAGTATTACCCCCTAGTCACTCGACGTAATTTTCTGAATTGCGAATCTATTCTTTCAGCATATGTCAGCTAACATCAGCTTCTCTTGTTTTTTTCCCTTTTACTTGTAAACAGAGAGTTAAACCTCAGTATAAACAAATCTAACGACCAAGCAGCGGAAAATACAAATTTCTAAATTTCTTATGGTAAGACTTAAACTATTGACACTACGTTTTTATTTTGCAATGTTACTTTTCTGAATTTTGATGCATTGATCCTTAAAACTTTCTTTAAAAACTATGTTTAGGCTCTTTTACCACTCTAAATATATATAACTCACACACACGTTTGAGTTATATATACTTTAGGCACACGTTTTAATTAATATTATTTAATTATAATAAAAGATTGATTAAGATTTGTAGTGGTATTTTTGTTAACATAACCATACATAGATTGACATACTAGTAGTAGAATACCTTATCAGGGTTTATATATATTAGAAGTTACACAGAATACTATATGAAATTACTGTAATGTAAGAAATTTTAATATAAGGTTATACTATAATATTTATCTACAATAATTCATTCGTAAAGCATTGCGAATGTACCTGATACCTAAAATATGAATAAAACGGTTGGTACACATGTAATGATGTAATAAATAACTCAAACACTATATTAAACAAACAAAACAGAAACAGAACGTATGAATATAATTTTCACTAAACTAGAATACGATAATGGTTACTTACATTGGTAACCTAGTCTTCTTCCGTAGTTATGAATGCAAGGAGAGTTTTTAGATTTTTGTCTGTATCTGTAAGTATCTTATATCTATTATTTAACAACTGTTGTAGGTATTTTACTTTTCCATTGTGTGCGTATCACCTCTACTATATTTTGGTATCAATCGTTTCTCACTCATATATTACGTTAATGACAGAAATAATTAGCCATGGTCCTTTGACAAGGTTCTTAATCTACACGTAATTAATCAATTAAACATACCTATAAGAAACTTGTTCAACGAATCATAATTAAATATTGGAATTACCACCATGGGTTCCACCTACTTCGTTCCTACTGAGGATGAAATTTATTCAGCGTAAAGCATAACACAACAAATCTGTCAATCATAAAAATATCAATATGAACCAATATTGATTGTGCCTGCAGAGGTCATTTGTATAACTTACTGGTGAGCCTGGGACTTGACTAAAGCTGGCACTGAACCTTCTAGTCCTTGTCTGGGAAGAGGATCCAAATAAATTGTTGAAGGGTTGTTGGTCCCTAAGTGATAAATTTAAAGGTCATCATAACTGACTTACTGAGAATTTCATTACTGTACCTGTTGGATGAAGCTGAAGCATTGGCTGTAGTCATTATAGTGTTTACTTCATTAATCATTGGGGCACTAGAGCACCTTTTCAGGGTGCCGGGTCCAGTGGTAGGACCGTCAACGTCCATAGCTACAGCCTGAGTATTTATTGATGACATTCAGTATCTTTGCCACCACTCGGGTATTTATTGAAGGTAACATTTGACCTCTGCCACTTATGAAAACTAACACCACGCTCAACTCCAAATCTATCCTGCTCAATGTTTTATTAATCACTATAACAGGCTAATGGCAAATCTACGTGTTTAAGCGGTCTCTTCAGTTTCTTCTCCTGTCAAACAAGCAAGCTTTGGCAGCCGCAATACGCGCATGTCCTGAAATCCGGGCTCCCGGACGTATTTTTGTCAGTTAACCGGAGTTTCTACCTACATTTCTGTTTCTGTGGTTGAACTAGACAACTACAGATGGCAGCACCCAAACCCCGCGAAATTTAAATTTTACACGCCTAATTCCACCTCTTAAATGCTTTAGTTCAAATGCTCTAATTTCGTTACATGAATTGAGAAGTGAACCCATGTGACATGAAGAAATTTTAGATTTAACACAAATAGATTTTTTTGCACTTTTGCTATTGTGTTCATCGTTTTATAATCAGACCATTTTCAAAAACATAATTGTGACACAGATGTATAGCACAGAACTGTAAAAAATGGCGAACTTAAAAAGCCTAGGTCAATTGAAATAACCATAATAAATTAATTAATACTCATTTTATGGAAAGTGAAAATAGTTTTTAATAAGTTATTACATTAGTATAATTCTTATAACCCTAATATATCAAACAACTATTTTTCTATTTATTGTGGTTTAGGTTTTTTTTTAAATGGGGGTTCCTTCCCCCTTGTCCTCCAGCTTTGCCACCGCGACCACCAAAATTACCTAAAAATAATGTTAACACCAATATGCTTAGAAGAAAATACAAGTTCTAATATTATACCCCTTGCAGCGGGTCTATTCCGTTGATTCTGGCCGCCTCTACCTCCTTTCATATCTCCTCTGCCCCTGTTCTTGACCACTGTTTCTTCTTTAACCATGTCAATAACTTCATCAGGTATTCGTAGATATTTTATTGTACTACCGCGAATGTAACATTCTGGCATTCTCCAAAATTTGTCACCATCCTAAAATATTACCAATAATAGCGATATAATAGCGGCATTTGAACTTCGTAAAAATCAAACTTAGACTTTTATGTGGAATAAGTAAACGTAACTTACCCGAGACGTACAAATTACTTCACGTAGATTGATATTCATCCAATTATCACAACTGACCAGATGTCCGTTATATGTTTCACCATTTTTTAATTCTACCAACTGAAATAACAAAAATGGATAAAATGTACCTACTCATAGTACGCAGATTGCCTAAAACATAATGTAATTTATATAATTTACCATTGGGTGATTTTGTGCAGTTCGAAGAAGAGACAAAGGTAACTACAAAAAAATTATTAAAGTTACTCTACTTTATAATGGACACTAAGGTATTCTTACCATTCTATATATAGGATTATATAAATTATTATATAAAATTATGTTAAACTTTTTCAAATATAAAATTAACCTCCTCTTGGTCAAATGTCAACTGACAGATCATGATCATAGCGTTTTCCACTTCCACTCGCAGTACTCGCACAATTCATCAGAGAGCAATCTCTGAAAGATCAGATCATAAATAAAGTACCTAATATATATAAACTACCGATCACTGCTCGCTTACCTAAATATACATTTTGTTTATTACATAATATCATATCATGTCATATTCTAACATATCATATCGTATTACTACCGATTAATCAGAACTGTGGCTTTCAAATGTTATGATAACTGATCGCTCGGAGAGCGCTCTGTATGATGAGCGCGACCAATTTTAGACACACGAGCACATGATTTATGAACATATCTTACTTTGTCCAAAAACCCTGCACTTGTCGCATTAGTGCTACATTTGGACACCGAATATAATGTACGCTATTCATGGTTTTTAGTAAAGATGTCATCTCTGTCGCTGGTATACATGATATGTGTACAAATACTCGTTTTTCAAAAAGTTCTAGTGTAATACGTTCAGGGTACCATAATTACGTTAGAAAGGACGGCATTAGGTTCGTTCAAAAACTCTTGGAAAAGTGTACACTGGTGTAGTGTATCAGTCCATCATACAGTGTAGTGTAACAAACATTTGTACTGGTGGAGTGCTACACCTCTATTCCTGGTTATCATATACCTGGTTTTGTGCTGCTCCGTGTGCAGACTGGTTTAAAGTGTAAACACTACATCGGTACAAAAGTAGTACAAGTACACTGCATATTTTGTGGCTAATAGATTAGATTTAACATTTTTTTTTTATTTTTCGTCATATTAGTTGTAATTCCACAATTTTACGCCTTAATACAGTTAAAGTGCTTGAAACACCAAAAAGAAAGCATCAACTGAACCATTTAAGTGCATTGTAAGTTTTTTTCGCGACTTATTGGTAGTGTACTGATCTATTTGCTTTTATTATCGTGTAAATTGGTCGAAAAGCAAATATTTTGTGTAAGTCGTATTTTTCTTTAATGTTTTAAATTCAGTTTAGTTCGAATTAGCACTCATCGCATTTATCGGTTTTCTAACTGTTTGGACAATTTCTTAACAAATAAACACAAATACGCATGCTCGCAATAAAAACTGCTACAATTTTTCTTGATTGAATAAAAATTGCGAACTGTAAAGCGTTCTTTATTTCATTCGTATCGGGCTAGTAATCTTGGTGTAGCACAGAGTGATGTTCCATTCTCTACCTTTCTCTCACCAAAATCTTTGGTGACATTGTAATCAAGGCCCGCTTGGATTTAAAATTAGTAAGTTCGCATCTATATTCAGAGTGTAATCCGAGTTTGTAAGTACAAATTATAATTTTATTATGTATCTTATAATTGCAATTATATTTTTCAAAGACCATAATAAGGTATTGTAAAAGTAATTTTGTGTGGAATTATGGATGTATGTACCTACCTATTTGCATGTATTTGACTGTAGTGTCAGTGAAGTGCAGTTGAAACAGGAGTTACATATGCATAAGGTAAGTTTTCTGTCTATAACATGTTTTTACAGGAAAAAATGTTTTTGTAGCATGTTTTTAGACTCGACCAACATTTTTACATTTTGTACTCGTTTTAATGAATTTGGAATATAGGTATTTGAAATTAATTTGACACCAGAAATCAGTTTTAGAAATCTGTAAAGTACCTATTACATAGATATGCATACTTTTTGCCTATTATTACTGCTAAATCTTAATTATCAAAATGTATGTAGTTGCTGGTTATTGACGTAAAAGTAATGTGTAATAGAGAGTAGAGAGTAGCAGTTGATATCAAAAGCATAATGTACATGGGTATCCAGTTTTTTTTTTACTTAAATAGTTGAAACTGTATATGCATCCAACATTGGAGATAACATTTTTGCCAAAACAGACAAAAATTTTCCTTATAACGGTATCTAAAAGAGGCTTAAATTTACTAATATAAACAACTATGATTTGGTTTTAGTTTCGTATAAAGTACTTTCATGCGTTTTGACCAGTGTTTGGTGTTTTGTTGGGCCTTTTGATATTTTTATGTCTCTCTGTCAGAGATATCAGTAGATTTCACTAAATCTCAATTCCTATTGGTCAATTAAATGAGCTTTAGTGAAATCGGCTGACATTTCAGATAAAAGAAATATCAGTTGTTCTTTGCATAATGGATTATTGTTCAGATAAACTAGAAAAACAAGCCTAGGGTTACATTTAGTTTAGTTGCATATGTATGTATGCATAAGGTTAGTCACTTAAAATTCTAAAAATTACATTCTATCAAAAAACGCCTACGTACTTTTATGGAGAATATAATTGATAAGCTACTGTTAAAATTGCAATTCGATCGATGGAACCGCCTTTGAGCAATGCGTCTGTCCAGTTCGAAAAAAGTCATTTTGAGATAATGATGCTTAAAGTTTAAAATAATTTACACATACATACATGTGTATTAGGGTATTTGCGCACCCTGGTGGACTTCTGAGGAACCCGAAAGACGTTTTATGTATTCTGTTTGTAATAGGGTCACCATTTATTATATAATATACATATTGACCACCTCCATAGTAAAAAATGCGACTGACACCCGTCGTCCAAATGTAGATGGCGTTAAGTGATAATCGTTGTCAACGCAAGGTAGCGCTTCGAACAGACAGAAGTTAGTCACGTAGCAGATGGTTCTCTTTGTAATACGAGATGGCGATAGTTATGAAAAATATTTCTGTGATGCTCGTTCATATCTCTATCATTTTCTCTTTTATAACTTTAGACAAAGATAATATTAAAACTAATCAGTTGGTCCATTCTTTTGCTATTAACTTTGTTGACACGAATTTCCATGAATCCTGTACACTTATTCTTATTGGTGCATTTCAATCTGAAGGACAAAGTCGTCCAATCAACGTTAAATACAAGAGCTTCTACATTGCACTGATCAGAACAAAATCTAAGGAAAAGATCTCAAGATCTAAGCATTCAATCATAAATATCATAATTTAAAAAAAATATTTTATTTTCGTCTATTAATGCATAAACTATTGTGCTTACCTTAGCCATTATGTAGTCATGTCATTGTACTCATTATATTAACAACAATAACTACTTTTATTTAAAATTTACATTATATTTTTAATTAATAAAAATTATTATACCAATCAAAAATTTAACCATTTAGCACTCAATATTTTTTTTGTAACTCATGCAGATAAATAAATAAGAGGTTATGACGTGTTCAAAGCAGATAGGTACCTAAAAAAAAATACCTAAATGTACCCATATTATTCAGGGGGGGGGGGGTATTACTGTGGGTTTTAGAGATTGTTTGAATGTAATGAAAAAAAATATAATTGTACGGCAGATACATACATATATCTGTGGCTTTGATTAACACAACACGAGGAATTTCGGTGAACACTTGGGTCAAAATAAAATCACTTTACCGCAGTCTCCATTCCCTATTACATATGTATTTGTTTCAAAACATTTTTACTTTGGAGCCAACACAAAACCTGATTTCTGTAGAATGGCCGAAGATAGCTCAAAACAACAAAAGGAGTGCAAGTATACCGTTCGTAGGAACTTGTAATACTTGCCGTTGTTGATTTTAAAATAGTTACTCACTGTAAACTTTAATAAATAGATATCTAATTTCACGCATTGGCAGATGGTAGCTCACCAAGCAAGAATTTGACTTCGACAGAGTATGCACCAAGGACAAAATGACTTACAATAGCTGCTCTTCTTGAACTAATAAAGGATATTCAGCAGCAGTGTCCCGCAATAAGTAAATAGATACAGTGTCCCTTAAAGAACATATCTAATGCACTTTTTCAGTTAAATAAATAAAGGATGTTATACCTAAAGCATAAATTAGGAATGTAAATAACATCCAGAACTTTACGTTCCGCAACCCCCGAACTCTAGTCACCTCGGCATTCCGAACTGCTGGCAATGCCAAAGGCTGGCCAGCCGAGGTTTTTATGCAACTGTAACATACTAATGAATGAAAGAACGTTTCTTTTTTAAAAAAAAAAATAGAGAGAGTTGTATTAATAAGGTGTTTTTTCTTTTGTTGAGTACCTTATAATATTTCAAACTGAAATGAAAAATTATATTTTTGACCTATATTGATGTTTATTTAGAAAAGAGGATAAGGGGGGTAACCAAAAAATGGGAAAAATGTGATCTATGTAAGAATATTTGCGTCGGTGGGGGGAAGATTTACTTTGAAAAAACGAAAAAAAGAGAAAATTGAGTGGAGAATTGACACAAAAAAGTGACCGGAAGAAAGAAAGAGGTCACTGGTTTGTAAAAGAAGAACTCTTGTCTCAGGTGTGTGGTGCGGGGGAGGGAATTCCCCTTCTGACTGAACAGTCCAATCGAAATGTTGAATACAATCGATATTGTGTTTACATTTTTGTTCTCATTTCAAATTTCGCGGTTTTTTCGTCAACCAACTCAGCGACAAGTTCGGTTATGTGGAAGACAAGTTCGGAAAATCGTGAAAGCAAAATGGAGTTCGGATAGTGGATGGGTGTGAGAAAATACGAAATACACCTAACCTAACCTAATCCAACCACAGAAGGATGAAACTTAAACCAAACAAAATATAAAAAACTTACTCTTAATCAAATGAACACGATTATATTACTTACATGTTTATAACAAATAACCAAAGTAACTGATATACATAATTAATAGATATTATTTATTTTCTGCTAAATTACAAATTAGTAGTTGAGTTTCTTATCTAGATTTCCCAACCTGTCGTAGAAACACTGTCGTAGAACATTCCTTTTAGTCCCTTATTGCATTGTCAATCGTATGTATTAAACAGAAAAAACGGTACAGAATTATTTATTTCCACTTCGTTTTTGTAACACAGAATAATCCATGTGCTTTTAAACAAAAAATTTCCTATCGCCGTTGGCCTTGACCTTCAAAGTCCAACAATCCGCAAAAAAACTAAATCTCCCATAAAAATATCTGTGAAGTTTTAGTTTGGCTATAAAATATTCAAAGTGAAGTTTAATATCAAAGTAATTTAATAGAAGTGAATGGTATCGCCATCTATCCACACTTGTGACACTAAAGCGATGAAGCTTGTTTCTGTCCATAAGAGTGGTTCATATGTATATTATATAATAAATGGGGCTACTTATTATTTTGAAAGGTTCTATTCTATTCTATGTGTTAAAGCAGTATAAAAGTAACAAATCCGACGAACACAGTCGAATCGCGTTCGACGCGCGCTCAGAGGTTCTTCGGTAAAATTGAGAATCAAACCTTTTAATTTTTTTTTTCGTTATAAGACCAATTGTAGATTAATTTTATGATCCTAAAGTATTTTAAGCCAAAAAAAAAAACGATTTTTCGAAGATCCTAGAGTGGTGTTACCCCTTAAATATCATGTTTCCCCCTCTTTTTTCGTTTATAAAACAAATTTTCAGTTGCTAGGATTATTGACGCCAAATTACTTTCTAATCAAGTTCAACTAATTTCTGGCAAGTCTAGAAGTGATATGACAGATAAAAAGTTGTAAGCTCAAAGGATAGAAATAAACCTACGAAAAACGATTTCAAACTTACCTCCATCTCTGCTGTGGGCCAGTTTTATTGGGAAGTGTGTCCAACGTGCTTCAAACTCAGATAACCTTCTTTGATAAGAGTGAACGCTAATTGTGTTAATTTTCATACATTCGAAAAATTCAAAAAATGATTTTACACGCTTTTTTATGAATGTTTGGAATACTTTAACACATTTTAAAAATCCTACTCAGTAAGAGGTAAAAAAGGTTTCAAGAGAATGAAACAAAATTACTATAGGGTTTGTTTGTTTTAACCCCACGTGGGTGCAAAGGGGGAAGATAAAAATTGTACCCCAAGATGTTCTTCTGTTGGTAAAAGACACGGACCAAATCTCAAATTCTTACACTTACTGAGATAAAAAATGTATTATGAATTTTCGACCTACTTACCTTCTACAAATAACTCTGCAGGGAGGGCTCTAATCTAAAAAAGTTTATATGAAATGAAAGACCCCCTTTAAAATCATCTGTGCAGCATACTCTTTTAAAGTTTTAACATAATTATGGGACACCCTGTATACATACGTGTGTAAAGGGTTCAATCCTTTCGTGATAATTTGCGTTATGGCCTCTCCACGACTATAGAGAAAATGGGACATTTATGGCTGTTTCCAACGAAATTAAGTTTGGAAAGTGCTTTTCGCCTTATTTTAATTTCGTCACGCAATATAATATGATAGGAAATGGTTTTAAAAAAGGATTATATCGTATGAAATGGTAATAAATTTAATCGGTGTCAACATTAGAATACTACGATTTATCATGTTAGGTAAAACGTAAAGTAAAAAAAAGTTTATTAAAAAATATAATTGTAGCCTTTGAAATGTTTCTGACTACAATACTAAATTTTGTTGCATGATTTATATAATAATTAGAGTCGATAAATCGCGAACCCTAACAGAACCGTTAGTTATAATGGTAAATATATCCACCCATTATCATCGTTATTATTGCTTATAGAAAAAAAGTTCTAAATAAAAGTTGGGTGTTTATGATTTGCTGAAAGTTATAAAAGTTGGTGTTTTCTGAATATTGTATACCTTGTATATTATTAAATTTTGGAATTATCCTTTTTTCCCGATTTCAAAAAATATACCATATGTTGCCCCTAATGTTATACCGTTTTTGAGTTCTTAAACCTCGAATATCTTAGTTAAACTATAAAGCCATCAAAAAAAAAACGTCATCACAGCATCAAAGTTATCCGAGTAAAAAAGACGTATCTTAAATATTATAACCTTATTTAATTGTCAAAGCTGTCACCTTATATGACAGCCAAGAAGACTAGAACTAAGGGAGACCGAACTCGTTCGGTATCTAGGGATCAAATCTGTCCGCCTCCGGGAGGCGCTGTAAACAGTAATGTACTCGCGGTCCACATGTGAATGTTTATCATAGAAAACCATGCTATGGTTTTATATGACGTTTATCATTAAGCTGTCAAAGCGGGTGCTTACATGCCGTTTGGCTTTAACAAAAATACCTACAAAAATAAATATGGTACAAAAGTGCTGTGTTGCATTGAGTGATATAAGAAGCGGTCCGAATAACCGGACATTATTTCAAATTACTGATGTACATATGTATGAAACGAAATATTTTCCTTTGTTATATTGTTAACGTTGAAGCACGTAACATTAAATATTTTGAGTACATTTTCATATTGATCATTGCGAAAATTTGTAATTGCAGAGACATTACTTGTGTAGATTCAATATAATATTCAATAACAACAAATTAACGAAAAATATCGAGCGTCTGTCAAATGTATTCGCACCACGGACATTCCCACGGACTCTAACCTCTAACGCATACAGATTAGTACAGA